>BTPG01000008.1:35892750-35987750 GCA_036245525.1 Semisulcospira habei
CAGGGAACAAATCTTGCGTGCATATACGCAAGTGTCAACAAAAAAGCTACAGTAATTAGCTCTAACAACTAGTAAATTAACGTGGAAGATTCTAGGCTGCATATTCTTGGATAATTGTCCGCATTACATACATGCTCTGCACGAGAGCGGTCAGGTCTCTGATTTTAACCCCTCCGCTGCTGAAAAAATCAACACGATCCAACTGCAAGAGGCATAGGTCCTCATGAGCCCCCGCGAATGCGGGAGCTCATGAGGATCTATGACTCTTGCTTGAACGGCTGGGGCGGTTATTATGCCTTGCCTGAACTCAAAGTTGATAATCACAAACTGCGTGTACTGGCAGTGAAGGTTAAAAATGCTCATGGTCGTTTATAAATGTCTAGAAATGTTAAGGACTTATTGTATGTTGTTTTTTTTTAATTATGCACACAACTTAACTCATTCTACCCCAGACACGCCACAGCAAGATAATCATCGACCATGATAGTTCAAGGGTGATGCCAGAATGGCTTGGCGCCTATGGGCGCCAAGCCATTCTGGCATCACCCTTGAACTATCATGGTCGATCTGTGTCTTGCACTAGAGTGCAGTCTTCAGAGGACAACGGCAAAATTTCGGGATTTCGGTGTTGGGGTAGAATGAGTTAAGCGAGTTGTTATTGCGCTGAGCATCAAAACACTTTCTTCTGGGTTTTTTTTTTATGTCCCTCGTTCTGTTCAATAATTGTTAACCCCTTTGCTGCTTCCCCAGTAGCAAAACTTCTTCGGGCCCACGACGGTCGCAGTGGGCCTGCGCACGGCCGTCGTGGGCCCGAGGACCTTTGCATACTGGATTCAGAAAATACCATTCGGTGGAAAAGACGCCTACCATGCGGTTTCTTTTTTTCCAGTCGGTATCGTCACTGACACTCCAACGGTTAAAATAGTGTTTCTGGTCTTCAGTTTCGTGCCGTTTTGTTAAATGGCTCATTCCTCGGACATTTAATAGCTGCGATTGCCTCCCTTCTTCCTGGGCGTGTAAACGTGATTGTCTTCCATCCTTTAGGCCTACGGTCGTAATATACATAATAAAATATAAAACTGAAAACAATTGCATAAAGATCTACATAGAAATCTAAGCTGCCACGGGCCTCTCAGCAGGTAGCAGAATATGTGATACTGCATATAAGGAGAGTACAGACGACAAACCAGTCGGCACTACTTTGAGCTGTCAACACAGTCGCATGAGAATACTTTTGTGTGGGTGAGCCAATCAACGTATATGAATTCCAGTCACAGTTTACAGTGACTACACACAAAACAATCTTATCCTAAAAAGCAAAGGTCCTATGGCCCACGACGGCCGCAGTGGGCCCGCGCACAGCTGTGCGCGGGCCCACTGCGACCATCGTGTGTGTGCCCGCAGACGTTTTGCTAGTGGGGTTCCGTTAAGACCCTGCTGCTCTGCAAAGACATAAGGCGGACAGAACGTGTTAATCCCAAATGACAGAAAGTTCATTTTTTTAATGAAAAGTGAGATTTGTATTGTGATACAATGAAAACCTCGCTGTTCACATAAACGGACTTACTGCCGTTTGCCTTCACAGGGCAGAATGCCGGCCTTCAGATATATGTAGTAGTAGCAGTAATAGCAGCAATAGTAGTATTAGTAACATCAGTAGCAGTTGTAGTAGCAGTAGTTATAGTACCTAGGGGCAGAATACCTTCAGATATATGTAGTAGTAGCAGTAGTAGCAATAGTATTAGTATACTGAGTAACATCAGTAGCAATAGCAGTAGTTATAGTACCTAGGGGCAGAATGCCTTCAGGTAAAGTGTAGTAGTAGCAGTAATAGTAGTATTAGTAACAGCAGTAGTAGTAGTAGTAGTAGTAGCAGCAATAGTTATAGTACCTAGGGGCAGAATACCTTCAGATATATGTAGTAGTAGCAGTAGTAGCAATAGTAGTAGTATTACTGAGTAACATCAGTAGCAGTAGTTATAGTACCTAAGGGCAGAATGCCTTCAGGTATATGTAGTAGTAGCAGTAGTAGTAGTATTAGTAAAAGCAGTAGCAGTAGTACTAGCAGTAGTTATAGTACCTAGGGGCGGGGGGGGAGGGGTGAGGGGTAAGCGAGGGCAAAGGGTAAAGGGCAGCGACCCCGAGGCAAGAGGGCGTTGCGCCACTGTGACAAACATACCAGATAGGGGTCTGGTTAGAGTACAATATCTGTCACAGTTCAAGGGTAATGACTGATGAGCTTGGCGCCTAAAAGGCGCAAAGGTCTATATCAATCTCCCTGAGCGCTGCTAACGTTGGAAGCAACTGGCAGGTAGTTCTTCACTGGATCCAAATGAGTTGTACCGTGCATCTCGACATCTGGACCTTTCAAGCGCCGAGGTAATTAGGCACTACCCCTAAGCTACAACGGAGGGTCCATTTTCGCACAGCTAACGCTGCAAGTGGCAGAGATCAGTTAGGCCTTGCAGTGGATAAAAAGGCTCGGACAAACATGCGATATCGCATGTTAGTCTGGGCTTTTAATCCACTGTTTTCGCCAAAAGAGACGCAGTTTTTGCCTACTGCTGATCAAATTAACAACGTACAACAATTTACTGGATCCACACCAGCTGCGCGGTGCATCGGGACATCCCCTTAGTCCTCTCCCCCATTCGGTCCAGGTTCCCCATCCCCACCACCACCATTCGCTCTAAGCCCATGACGACAGAGTAATGCGTCACCGTGATGACGTCACTTTTCGCCAGAGCCACGTCACGGTAGCTCTCTTCCGGGCTTCCTTCCCTGACCACCAGCACCGGCAAGCCACGTGACCGCAATCCGCGAACCACGGCCGTCGCCGGTGTCACGAGGCCTCTGTCGTCCGTCTCATCATCATGTGGGTTGTCGCAGAGCACGAGGACGTCTTTTTTCTGGAGCCCTCTGCCATCTTGAAATACAGAAGGATAATTACCTCTAAATGTGACATCCGGGACTATCGTATCTGCAGGTCAGAGTTAGTTAATAGTTATTGGTGTTTAACGCCAAGCCCAGGCGACTTTTGCAGGTCAGAACAATTAGTGTCTGTAACATTGAAGTGAGATAAGCCTATAACGTTAACTCATTCATTCGTGACGTTCCGCCTCCGGATACGCGGCTTATGCCGCGTATCCGGAGGCGGAACGTCTCGAATGAGTTAACCCTTTCACTGCCGAGAAAAAGTCAACACGATCCGTATAAATGCAAGAGATGAGCCCTCATGACCCCCCCCCCCCCCCCCACCCCCATACTGCGGAGCAAAAGAAATGCGACGTATTTGGGATCATCAAAAACACTTTAGTGTTTCCGATGACTCAAAAAATGTCGCATTTCTTTAGCTCCTCAGTATACAGTGTAGCATCTCATTTAAACAGAAGTGTACGTGGTTCGTACTCGCCGATTTAGCTCTGTCTGGGGAATACTCCCACAAAATGGAAGCACGTATACTTACTTTTCGATCCAACACCCAGCTCCTTCAAGAGATCCGCGATGGACACACCGCACTGCTCACAGTCGGACGGTCTATCACCTGAGTGACCGGACTCGCCCTCATGACGTAACCATTTCACTTCCGGTCCGTCGGTCGGCGCTGGGGTAGACGCTTCGCTGTTGAAAGAAGGCACAGTTTATTCGACAGGTTGATCGATTGCTTGATTGACTGCTTGTAAATAAACAACCTGGTTTGTATCCTATGATTGTTTACTTGCTTCTTGCTTACTTAACTGGTTGTTTTTGTTTTGTTTTGATTTGTTGTTGCTTTTTTTTTTTTTTTTTTCTTTTCTTATTTCTTTCTTCCGTGGTTAGTTGGTTAACTGGCTGCCTTGGATGGCTGTTAACTCATTCTATCCCAACACCGAAATCCCCAAATTTTGCCGTTGTCCTCTGAAGACTGCACTCTAGTGCAGGACACAGATCGACCATGATAGTTCAAGGGTGATGCCAGAATAGCTTGGCGCCCATAGGCGCCAAGCTATTCTGGCATCACCCTTCTATCATGGTCGATCCTTATCTTGCTGTGGCGTGTCTGGGGTAGAATGAGTTAAGGTAATCTATGACCTCTATCTGCAATATCGAGTACACAGTGTAGGGATTCATAACGCACAATAGAATTTCTTCGGAAATCAAGACTCGGCCAAACCCCCACGTGTTTCGACGAAAACCGAGAATTTACCCCTTCACTGCGAATGCACGCTGATTCTGTTTCTGAAATCTTTGATAATTATCACCAAAGAGCCCCAGCCGTCCCAGGAACATGGATTCAAAGCGTTGTCAGCAAGAGGCATAGATCCTCATGGGCCCCCGCATTTGCGGGGGCTGTGTATGTGTGTGTGTGTGTGTGTGTGTGTGTGTGTGTGTGTGTGTGTGTGTGTGTGTGTGTGTGTGTGTGTGTGTTTTGATCTGTGATGCAACATAGCGTTTCCGCTCTCAAGGGTTGTCTCCCTCACGTGTAGCCACCAGTCCAGATGCTCAGTTCTCGCGCTTTCTGAATCTCCCGCGTGACGACGGGCGGGCACCGCATAGGTACTGTGAGCGTCTCCTTCTCAAAGGCGTCGGGCAGGTCCGGGATATGCACTGAGGCCGCCCACATGAACAGCTCAGGAACTCTGGAGTTCAGCTCGTTGCAGAACGTGTTGAAGGTCTTGTCTCTGTTTCAGCAAGAATGATACTGGTTAAAGTTTTAACCCCTTCACCGCCGAGAAAAGCTTAGGAGGTTCGTCCAACTGCAAGAGACACGGATCTTCATGATCTCCCGCAAGTCGCTGGGGCTCATGAGGATCCATGCGTCCTTGCTGACATCATTTTGTATCCATGTTCTTTTTGGGGATGGCTGGAGTTCTTTTTTGACATTTTGGCAAGTGGTGAGAGTTGACACACGCGCGCTTCCTCCTCCTCCTCCCCAACCCTCCCCCGCCGTACCCCCCCCCCCCCCGGCCGCCGTACCCCCCCCCCCCCGGCCCCATCCCCGCCCTAGCGTCGGAGAGGACTTTTGTATAAGGTTTAACCCTTTTAGCCCCAGATCCATACAGCAGGAGATGTCTTGACCGTGATAATTCAAGGGTAATGCCAGATTAGCTTGGCGCCTGAAGGCGCAAACTAATCTGGCACTACCCTTGAATTATCATAGTCAATCCACCTCCTGCAACTGGTACATACTAGTAGTCGTTAGGCAACACTTCCAATATTTGAGAAATGGGACTTTGGGGCCAATTAAAAGTCCCAAACAAAACGTTGGACACCCCCCCCCCCCCTCAAGGTAACTGATTCGCCTGGGCCGTTTCGGAAGGTGTGGGGGGGGGGGGGCTTATGAGGATCTATGCCTCTTGGAGATGTTTGGAACGTTGTCTATGCGTATGACACATATCGGTTGTCTGCCCTGACTTGGATCTTGTTCGTTCCTTGGAGTCGTTCCGTTGCAAACGAAACCCAACTGTTCACTGAGTCAATTCTCGGCCTCTGTCTCTTCGTCCGACATCCCAGCCAAAACCACGAAACTGATTTTTTTTTTTTTTTTTTTTTTTTTTTTTTTGTCAACAACAAGCCACTGGTACTGTAAACAGTATCGGTGGCTGCATGTACAAGACATAGGGGCTTGACGAGTGGTGCTTTGACTAAATGCAAATCCGCTGCGCCACCGTGTGCGCGCGGCCACCGCGGTGGCCGCGCAGACGCGGTGGCGCAGGGGATTTGCGTTTAGTCAAAGCCGCATCACTTGTCAGGCCCCTATGGTACAAGAGTCCTAATGTTTGACTTACCCCCAGTAACTCAAAGCTTCGTCAACGAGAACGAAAAGCCGGCCGTCTTTGGCAGCGCCCGTTAGTTTCACCACAGTGTTGTCTCTCTCCACGTCCGACTTGCAGTCAAAATGGTGGAACTGGGCGCAGCCCACGGTCGTAGATCCGGAGGTAGGGGAGGTAACTGTTTGCTTCAGCATGTGATGGATCAGAATAGAAGCAGCGAGGCTTTTCTCCCCTGCAGAAGGAAATTGTTATTGTTAATCTTTCACTTAGAAAACGAAGAGACGGTGATTTGTCAATAGTAGTGCCTGATTCAGTTGGAGCTGTGAAAATATTCGTTGCAGATCGAGTTTAGTTTTAAAAGAATCTTCTTTAGGCAGTAAAGGGTTAAAATCAGTAGTAAGCGAATAGTTTGATTATAAACCAGTATGTCTCAAGGACAATACTGCTGCACAAAATCGGCTAACTTAACCCCTTGACTGCCGAGAAAAAGTGATCGCGATCTCGCTGCAAGAAGTATAGATCCTCATGAGACCCCGCGACTGCGGGGGCTCATGAGGATCTATGCCTCTTGCTGAGTCGAACCACTTTGTGTCCATGTTCTTTGGACAGTTGTGACTGTTGGTCGCTCAGTGAACACAGATTTCAGAACGGAAATGTACGTCCGTTGACACGGAAGTGGTTAAACTTATGAAGTTTGAAAGTCGTAAAATGAAAGACTTTTCTGCTCTTTTTCTCCTTTGTATGAAAAAGAGTGTCATCAACTCGTGCCACGGGCAGTATAAAACATCTATATATACTGAGCAAAAGACTAGAAATGCGACATTCTTTTAATCATCGGAAACACTTTAGATTCCAAATATGTCGCATTTCTTTGGCTCCTCATTATATTATTCCAACTCACATGCACTGTGAAAAACAAGGTAGGAAAGTCCTGTAGCTAAGGCAAGACGACTTTAAGAACCCTGTTGTATGGGGGAAATTTAACAACTAAAACCCGCTCATTCGCCTGTGGTTGGTGGTTAAAGCGAACTGCCCAAGGCGCGCCTGGGGCAGTTCGCTTTAACCACCAACCACAGGAGAATGAATCGACTGTGATTATTCAATAGCAGTGCCCGATTCACTTGGCTGTTGTTGTGACATCACGCTAATACTTCCGGCGTACACCAGTCAGTCAACCCATAGTCCCGTATACAATACATGGATTGCCACCGTGTGATGGCCTTAGTCGCCTGCTCGGCGTTAAAGTACCATTACGCATAAATCCGAAGACACGTTTCTGCACTATTTGTGTTTGTTATGTCTTGTCGACACACCTAATGAACGTTAACAGCAGTTTGGACAGGCAGCATCGGCACATGCATAATCGCACTTATTTATTCTGTGCAGCCGTTTGCGTTTCAAACTATATACTTTAGCTGTTTTTCTTACTGATAGCACTGTATTTATAGAAAGGAGGGGAGTCATTGTCAGGTTACTTGTTATTAAGACGACGTGTGCTGACTAGATTCTCCTGTGTCCAAATGAACCATAACTAGACCTGTGTGTAGCGTGTCGTAACCTTTTGTTACAGAAGTGTATCTTTGAACAGTTACGGCGGTAGTGGGCCTTTAAACCCAAATACCTAACTAACCAAGCATACCTGGACTGACCACCCACACGTCGCACCCCTGATTCAGCCAGCCCCTCCCCCTCAGGTACAGCACAGCGGACTTCCCCGTTCCTGGCGGGCCACAGATATGCACGCGGGGCGGCTTGGCCGAGTCGAGCAGGGTTACTTGCTGCGGCAGGAGTGTGATTTGCGCCATCCGGGTTCCCAGCTCCGCCAGCCCCTCGCCCACCTTCCTCGGAGTCACCTGTTTGCGCGGGGGTGTGACGCTGGGGATCTCCAGCGTGGTGGCAGGTCCGCAGAACCTTATAATGCATGATACCAAACGAGAAACAAATTAACTCTTAAACTCCCCGAACTAAATGACTTCCATTCTTTAGAATGGAAGTCATTTAGTTCTGGGAGTATAAGTTGTTTATATATATATATATATATATATATATATATATATATATATATATATATATATATATATATATATATATATATATATATATATATATATATATATATATATATATATATATATATATATATATATATATATATATATATATATATATATATATATATATATATATATATATATATATATATATATATATATATATATATATATATATATATATATATACAACTTATACTCCCAGAACTAAATGACTTCCATTCTAAAGATATATATATATATATATATATATATATATATATATATATATATATATATATATATATATATATATATATATATATATATATATATAATATATATATATATATATATATATATATATATATATATATATATATATATATATATATATATAAAACACGGAAGTCGTTTAATTCTGACAGTTTAAGAATTATTTTTTATGGAAGTCATTTAGTTCTGGGTATTCAACAAGAATTTTTAATAAATATAAAATGGAAGTCATTTAGTTGTTGTTTTTTTTTAATTTAACTCTTTCTACCCCAGACACACCACAGGAAGATAAAGATCGACCATGATAGTTCAAGGGTGATGCCAGAATAGCTTGGCGCCTATGGGCGCCAAGCTATTCTGGCATCACTCATGAACTATCATGGTCGATCTATGTCCTGCACTAGAGTGCAGTCTTCAGGGGACAACGGCAAAATTTGGGGATTTCGGTGTTGGGGTAGAATGAGTTATAGAATGGGAGTCATTTAGTTCTGGGAGTTTAAAGGTTAATTTTGACTACCTAAGCAAAGCGATCGATATTCAAATGCAAAGTGAAATACATGTGGAGCACATCATTCGGGATCCACGCTTCTCGAGGGTCCAATTAACCCCTGGACTGTCGAGAAACAAATTGAAGACCACCTTATTGCAGGAGGTATAAGTCCTCATGAACAACCGAAGTTGCGGAGGCTCATAAGGATCTATGCCTCTTGCTGAAACCATTTTGTATCTTTAAGGGGTTAACCCCTTGACTCTAGAAAAAAAAACGTGAATATGATCCAACTGCAAGAGGCAAAAAAAACCAACTCTTTTTTTTTTCTTTTTTCTTTTTTTTTTGGGGGGTGTGTTTTGTTTTTTGTTTTTTTGTTGGATTTTTGTTTGTTTGTTTGTTTGTTTTTGTTTGTTTGTTTTGTTTTGTTTTGGGTTGTTGGGTTTGGTTTGTTGGTTTGGGTTGGTTTGCGTTGGGTGGGGTTGGGGTGGGGGTGGGAGTGGGGTGGGGGTGGATGGATGGATGGCTTGTTTGTTTGTTTGTTTGTTTGTTTGTTTGTTTGTATGTTTGTTTGTTTGTTTTATAATAGCTACGCTCTTAGGTCAGTTTTCATGTTCACCTGGCCAAGCACTGCTCGTAAAGATCACGAGTTTCTTCCTCCATGGGCTCGTTTCCTCCAAGCTCCGCCGTCACCCATCGTGACCAGGGGTCTGTCACGCAGACATCCCACCACTGAGCTAGCGAGGACGCAGCTGCATCGGTTACCTCCCATGGCGTGTCGCTGGGCGAGATGAGGTCAGCACACAAGCAGCGCGACACGGCGTCTTGCAGGGAGGAGGCGTCCAAACAGGCGACGAAATCCTGTCAAGAAATGTATAAAATCCTGTCAAGAAATTTATAAAATCTACAAAATCCTGTCAAGAAATGTACAACATACAGTGTATAAAATCCTGTCAAGAAATTATAAAATACTGTGTATAAAATCCCGTCAAGAAATGTATAAAATCCTGTTAATAAATGTATAAATGTATAAAATCCTGTGTATAAAATCTTGTCCAGAAATGTATAACATCCTGTCAAGAAATGTATAATCTCAGTTTTTTCCTTAGTTCATTGAATCCTCGGGATGAAATTATTATTTCTAAAAGAGATTTTTTTAGGTCTGTGTAAGAGTTCTGAAGACAGATCGGCCATGATAGTTCAGGGTGGTGTCGAAATAGCTTGGCGCCGACACCACCCTTGAACCGTCACGGTCAATTCCCACCTAATAGAGTGTCAGGGCTTCAGGGGTTAAAATAAATATATTTGTATATTATAATATGTGTGCTGGTTTTTGGACCTTGGCTTTTGGGTTTATAGCCGTAAGGTCCAAACTCACAGTTCAGCGCAGCCCCCCCCCCCCCTGCCTATCCCTCCCCCTCAGCCTCCCGGCACGGCATCCAAACCCCACCCCTCCTCAGCCGGTCCCAAAAAAATAATATGCTGAGTAGTTTTCCGTTCCCCTTAGGAGCTTGAAAACATGCGAGTGGAAACCTTAAGAAATGTAGAACTCTCACCCACATCCCCCCACCACCCCTCACCCGCCCCCTCCCCCCTCCCCAAAACCGCCCCTTATTTCCCCGGTCGATTGATTTTTCGGCCAGTGATCATTCTCACACGCACAACCACCCCCTCCCCCACCCCCACCCCACCCCTCCCCGCCTCTACTCTGTTGTTAGACTATTCAGCCAATGGCAAGCGAGCTCTTGCATTCAGTCTCAGTTTCAATGATGCAAACAAAACATTGGAGGTAACTGACCGTGATGCGCCCCTATATACAGTCCAGAAAAAGACATTTATTATCAGATGGACAGCATCTACTGAGTACGTTGCGGCTGCTTTGATCAATACCCAAGCGGATTCAAGAAGTTCATTCAAAAAGCTCTTGGCGGGTACATGAATCTGAAACGAAAAACTTCAACTATGACAGCTCTCCCAGGTGACTGTACAGCAGCAACGCAAATTTACGCTCACACACAGGAAACGTTTAGTCAAACTCATTCAAGGCGCCCGCATCAATAGCTGCGAAAATGTCGGCACTTTTGCTGCTATTGATGAGGGCGTCTTAAATGAGTTAAAGTACACACAGGAACATTACATTAACCCTTTCACTGCTACTGCCCGTGAATGCAGATTGTGTGACGAGATCATTGTTAGTCCAAAGCACTCCAACCGCCCACGGAATATTAAAATAAAAGCGGTGTCAGCAAGAGACATAGATCCTCATGGGCCCCCGCCATTGCGGGGGCCCATGATGATCAATGTCTCTTGCAGCTGAATCGTGTTCTCGACGGTAAAAGGGTTAACGAACAAACCTTCTCCATTTTTGGGTTTGTGCCCAGTGCTCTGGTCAGCTGATGTAGCGTGATATTGGGCAGGAAGAGTGTCTTAGTGACCTTGACCTTCTTGGGCAGGTCGGACACCAGATGCTGCAGCACCTTCTGACACTTGTTCAGCTGCTTGACCGCTCTGCCAACTTTGTCCATGATGGCCTTGTTTTCACCTGCGCCGAAGAGACGACTTGAGTCAATATATCGTAGTTGGTTCATAGTCAACTAATGAAAAGACCCTTTTAGAGTTTAGCTACCGTGAAATATTTCGTGCATGGCGACTTTGGTATCAATTTCAGCCCACTTAATCAAATTTAAAATATAAACGATTTGCACTTCCAAAACTTCAGAAGCTCGCTTGAGCCTGCCCGTAGCACAACGTGTATGTTCTGTGTTTATGTACAGTGTGTGAGTGCGGGCAGTGGGCAGATGTTCACATCTGCACGGGACATAGACAACCCCGCCCTCCACGAGTCCCCTGCTGCCTTGCAGGCCTAACCGCTTAGCTGCGGAAAGGCTAAGGGAGGAAACCCCTGACATCAAAGACCCGTGTCTCCGGGGAAGGCTTTTGAGCCAGAGACTAGGACAAGGACAGTCTGATATAAAACCTACGACCCGAGGACCTCGATGCCATCGTCCCAGCTTGCTAGGCCATGGCAGACGAACCAAGGGTTTAAAGGGTGGGGCCAGTACTGCGCACACTGCACTCCACCAAAAAGCTCCACCGCGCAGGCTTTAGAAAACGTCCACGGACCATGACACTGACCATTCCAAGTCCTGTAGCGACGGGCGAGGGGCGAAACGGCAGGTGAAAGATGTCACTGGAAGCCGCAGTCTCAAACCTGCATGCAGGCGGTTCAGGATATTGGTCGCCTGATGTTGACCTGGGGATGACAACGTCACTCGGCATACCCTGATCGACCAAGCAGCCTTCTCTACGGACAGCACTGCTTGCTCCACACGGAGAGGGGCCTAGAAAAGGTGGCCTAACCAAAGCTCGTCCCCTCGCAACCCCAGTTGGCTAGCCGCGGTCAACGGGCATCTTCTCCTGCGGTCAAAAAACAAGAAAGAATAACGGATCCACTCTCATGACGACCACGACCGGACTCAACGTAGCATGCTGGAACATCCGAACCATGCTCGACAAAGCAGACAGCGGACGCCCTGAACGTCGGCGGCTCCGCCCTCATTGCCCATGAATTGAGGAGGTTAAACATCGACATCGCCGCGCTCAGCGAAGTACGCCTTCCGGACGAAGGCAGCCTCCAAGAACTTGGCGCTGGATACACCCTCTACTGGTCAGGCAGGCCTGCATCAGAAAGACGGCTCTCAGGCGTGGGTTTCATGGTCAAGACCTCCATTGCGACTAAGCTGGAAAATCTACCAACGGGTCACTCCGACCGCATCATGTCCATGCGCCTCCCACTGAGACACCAGCAACACGTCACCCTTCTCAGTGTGTACTCCCCAACCCTCCTGGCAGAGCCTGCTGAAAAGGACAAGTTTTACACTGACCTGCGCTGCCTCATACGGAGCACCCCTGCAGACGACAAAGTCATCATCCTTGGCGACTTCAACGCCAGAGTGGGCCAGGACTCTGAAGCCTGGAAAGGAGTCCTCGGCAAGCATGGCGTCGGGAACTGCAATGACAATGGCCGCCTGCTGTTGGAGTTCTGTGCAGAGCAGCAAATGGTCATCACCAACACTACTTTTCAGCAAAAGGACAGTCGAAAGACCACCTGGATGCATCCTCGCTCCAAACACTGGCACCTTATCGACTATGTCCTAGTGCGTCAGAGGGACCGCAGTGACGTCCTCCTCACCAGAGTGATGCCCAGCGCAGAGTGCCACACTGACCACCGCCTTGTCCGGTGCAAACTCAGGCTCCACTTCAAGCCAAAACCCAAGAAATGGGGACCCCCCAAGAAAAAGCTTGATGTTGCCAGCCTTCAGCGTGACGACGTGAAAGCTGCCTTTCAGACAGATTTACACCGCAGGCTCAAAGACACAGCGGACCCAGCAGACTCCTCCCCTGAAACACTTTGGGAACAACTGAAAACTGCTATTGCAAAATCCTCTGCAGAAGTCTTGGGTTTCGCTAGAAAGAGGAACAAAGACTGGTTTGACGAAAACGATGTAGAGATCCAGGAACACATAGCAAAAAAAAGAGCCGCCCATCAGGCCCACCTAGCCCAGCCTTCCTGCCCTGTGAAGAAGTCTGCCTTCCGCCTCGTCTGCAGCAGTCTCCAGCGCAAGCTCAGAGATCTCCAGAATGAGTGGTGGATCAGACTTGCACAGAGGACCCAGCTTTGCGCTGACAATGGTGACTACAGGGGCTTCTACGAAGCACTGAAAGCAGTGTATGGCCCCAGGCACCTGGTACAAAGTCCCCTGCGAAGCGCGAATGGCCAGGCACTCCTCACAGATAATACCTCCATCTTGAACCGCTGGTCGGAGTACTTTCAGAGCCTCTTCAGCGCTGAGCGCACTGTTCAAGAAGCAGTCGTCCTACAAATCCCACAACTCCCAGTAAAGGTTGAATTGGACGAACTGCCCACCGCTGAAGAGACCCTCACAGCCATCCACCAGCTCAAGAGTGGAAAAGCAGCAGGCATTGATGGAATACCGCCAGAGATCTGGAAACATGGAGGCACAGCACTGCACAACAAGCTCCATGACCTCTTTCTCTGCTGCTGGGAGGAAGGAACACTACCAAAGGATCTTCGTGATGCAGTCGTTATCACCCTGTACAAGAACAAAGGCGAGAAGTCTGACTGTTCCAACTATCGGGGAATTACCCTGCTGTCCATTGCTGGGAAAATTCTTGCAAGGCTGCTCCTGAATCGGCTGGTACCTGCCATCGCTGAAGACCAACTCCCAGAGGGCCAGTGTGGCTTCAGAGCAAACAGGAGCACCACCGATATGGTCTTTGTGCTGAGACAGCTTCAGGAGAAGTGCCGCGAGCAGAACAAAGGGCTGTACGTAACGTTTGTCGACCTAACAAAAGCGTTCGACACTGTGAGCAGGCAAGGCATGTGGCAGATCCTGGAGCGACTTAGCTGTCCCCCAAAGTTCCTCAGCATGATTGTCCAGCTACACGAGGACCAACAAGGCCAGGTCAGACTCAACAATGACCTGTCAGAACCATTCCCTATTCTCAACGGCGTAAAGCAGGGCTGCGTGCTGGCACCGACCCTCTTCACCATCTTTTTTAGCATGATGTTGAAGCAGGCCACAGTGGACCTCGATGATGACGATGCAGTGTACATCAGGTATCGTCTCGATGGCAGCCTGTTCAACCTAAGACGACTGCAGGCCCACACGAAAACCCTAGACCAACTGATTCGCGAGCTGCTTTTTGCTGATGACGCTGCCCTCGTTGCACACACAGAGAGAGCCCTGCAGCGCATCACGTCCTGCTTCGCAGACGCTGCCCAGCTCTTTGGACTTGAGGTCAGTCTGAAAAAGACAGAGGTCCTCCACCAGCCGGCACCCAAGACAGTGTATCGCCCCCCTCACATCACCATCGGCGAGTCTGAACTAAAGTCAGTGCACCAGTTTACTTACCTTGGCTGCATTATCACGTCGGATGCCAAGCTGGACAAGGAGCTTGACAGCAGGCTGGCAAAAGCGAACAGCGCTTTCGGGCGACTTTTCAAGCGGGTGTGGCACAATCAACAGCTGAAAACAGGCACCAAGATCAGCGTGTACAGAGCTGTGGTCCTCACCACCCTGCTGTATAGTTCCGAGTCCTGGGCCCTCTATCGCAGCCAACTACGACTCCTCGAACGCTTCCACTAGCGCTGCCTGCGTACCATCCTGGGCATTCACTGGAGTGACTATGTCACCAACGTCGAGGTCCTTGAACAGGCTGAAACTGTGAGCATCGAGGCGTTGCTGCTGCGGACACAGCTCCGCTGGGCAGGGCATGTCTCCAGGATGGAGGATCATCACCTACCAAAGATCACCCTGTTTGGCGAGCTTGCTACTGGACACCGTGACAGAGGGGCACCAAAGAAGAGATACAAAGACTGTCTCAAGAAGATATCATCACAAGCTCCTATATAGCGTCCCAGTAGCCCTTTTGTTGACAGACAACATTTTAATAGGGACGGCACGCGCCGCCTCCCATCTGGTTTCACTAAATGCCGGGCAGGGGTGGGGGTGGGAGGGGGGGCGGTGGGGGTGGGTGGGTCTACGACCTGTCCGGCCAACACTGACCTGTAAATTGATACACCCAGAGCAGTGTCAAATGTCCGTGACCCAGATGTTTAGCATGCCGAAACAAGGCCTCGCTAGAATCTGGTGCCAGACTGCCTCTTACCCCAACATAACGACAGAAACTGTCAACGCCTCGGCCGCTTTAACAGCTCGCCGCTGCCGCTTTATCGCTCCCTGGTCGTGCCGGCGTGTTTATGTGTACTGTAAACAAATTCCCAACCCTTTCCCGAGGTCTCTGTACAGTCTATTTTTACTCTGAGGCCTTCCTTTGTAAAAATTCTCAGCTTTTCAAGTCGGTAAAGCGATCGCTGATTCCATTGCTAACGACGCGGTCCGACATCTTGGTTTTACTCTCTTCGGTTGTTTTTCTTTTTTTATGTGATACTGTGGAAATTGATAATCTATTGCTATATTGCCAGGAAACTTGTAGCAATGTTTCCAAGTGTTTAAAATCAAATGTTTTATTTAGAATGCTTTAAATGGTCAGCTATTGATAAATTACTTTTGTTTGAGTGTATTGTGTTGACCTCACGTGCTACGAGCGTTAGATTTGATGCTGCACAATCAAAGTATGCGTTTGTTTGGCCATTCATTTGAAACCTTACGCCAGGCACTAGGCTTCTAACGTACACAAAAGCGCCCGCATTCGTTTGCGAAAATTCGCCGGCCGCCTCGGGGTTACACGTTAGACAAACCCTACTCTGATGCGGGAACTGAGGAGCACTATAGTATAAATCACGAGAGAGGTTTACCACCGAAGGTTTTCAAAACTTGCACAGACTCATTACAATCTATGTATTTTCACCAAGCTGGTATTGCAGGCCAGTATGCTTGCTGAAACTGAAACCGTGCAGGAGACAGGCCAATATACCGCTTCTAGTCCTAGCATATATGTACATTTGCCCCTGCATTTACAAAGGCTACTGAGAACCTGCTGCCGCAAACGAACTGCGCAGTTCTTCTCAGAGCGGACAAAGTCAGGTTTTAGCATAAGACTGAACACATGCTCAAACTTATAACGCCCGGGGAAAGAGCTGGTACGCGCAAGCATGGATGCCGTGTTCACAGGTCACAGTGTGACTAGAATAAAGAGTGGTCTGCATGTGTTGTACACGTTTCTAGGTTGCCCATATTATCCCTGCTACCTCACCTATGGGATAAATCAATAAAGCAGCTAATTTAATTTATTGTTCGAAAGACTTTATGTACAGGAAATTCACCTATGGTGCAACTTGCAGCCACTCAATCACACTCGTAGATCATGATCATAATATTTTATTTTCCTAGTAATATTTTCCATCCTGAGCTTATCCAGTGGACAATAGTGGGCCTATGTTGAGTTGCCGCTGACTTAGTGATTTGTGGGGCACGCTGATTTCAGCTGTGCTTGGGTGTGGGGTTGGTAAGGAATCAGGTTCATAACCAAGAAATGAGACTGTCAATGTGCTGGTTTTTGTTGTTGTTGTTGTTATTTTGTGCATGGCAAATGTGCAGCTGATGGGCGGTAGTGTTTTTAGGGGATCCTTGAAATATTGACTAAAGCTAAGAGACTGGACAGTACGGAAACGGCACTGTATTCCGTGGCCAAAAGGGCTGAACATAAAAATGTAGAATGCACTGAATGTGTGTGTGTGTGTGTGTGTGTGTGTGTGTGTGTGTGTGTGTGTGTGTGTGTGTGTGTGTGTGCGCGTGCATGCGTGTGTGAAAATTACGGCTTGGTTACACACACACACACACACACACACACACACACACACACACACACACACACACACACACACGCACACACACACACACACACACACACACACACACACACTCAGTCCAATAGAATAAAGAGGGGATAGACTATGCCACAATTAAAATCACCTATCCTTCTATTTCATGCTTAGGGCTTTTAGTCCCTCAGTTCACTCTGTTAGTATAAACATCCGATGCGGATCGGTTTCCAGCAATGAGGGCCACATGTGGGGCCGTGTGGCTATCACTACTGGACACTGACCGCGTCCACATTCATAGGAACATCTGGGGTGGATTACGTTTGGCATACAGGACAGGATCTCACGAGCCCCTGTGACTGGTAGGGGCTAATGTGAATCTATTTCTTCTCAGGCAAAGGGGGGTGGGGGGTGGGCAGGATGAAAAACTGTACAGAACTGCAGCGTGTGTGTTGGTGGGTTATATGAGTCTGTTCACAACCGCCACCCATGCCCTCCCTGCAACTGGTGCATTGAGAAGGGCGTTTGTCATAAAGAGCTGGATCTCACGAGCCCCTTGGACATCAGAGGCTAATGTGAATCTATTCCTTTCGGGCAAAGCGGGACAGGATGGAAAAATGTACAGAGCTGCAGGGAACATGTCGGCGGCATATACCTAAATATATCTTCGTAAGGTACAAAATCTTCAGTGATTTAACTCTGCCTGCCCATTTTATTTAGTTCTGTTCCCTTGTAGCTTACCAGAGAGCGCTTTCCACCTCAGTGCCATAATGAAACCGGCGGCAGTGTCTATGTTGCCGGGGGCATATACTTTCATGTCTCTTAAAGGCTCCGAAACCTTTAGTGATTAATATCTCCCTGCAAGTTTCATTTACCTCTGTTTTCTAGTCATAGAGTACCAGAAAGAGTTTGGCTAGTTAGTGTTCGAGCTAGCCGCTCAGGAAACCGTGTGGAATGTGTCGGTCGGTTTTCGATTGCTCACATGTGTAAGCCGAAAGTTGTAACTGACTGGCTACTTTGAAAAGTGTATGAGCCCTTACATTCATACTTAAGTTGCACAGTTCAGTTCTGGTCTGGAATCTTACACATGCACCACGTGAGGCAGCCAAACAACACTAAAATACATATACACTCAAAGCCAAAGTATTGTATCAACTGTAGATCATTCTAAGCATTTTAAATAAAATGTTTATATTGAACCATTTTTTAAAAATATTTTACCATAAACAAAATACTGCAGTGTAATAACAATTGCCATAATATCACATTTTTTAAAAAGTCGTGAGAGGAGAGTAAAAACAAAATGTCGGACAGCGTCGTTAGCAATGGCGACAGCGATCGCTTTGCCGACTTGAAAAGGCTAAAAAGTAAGAAAGTACAGGCCAGGCCGCGATCGGAAGTTTTTCTAGTGTGACACTTGACGTAGCCTGGTTTGTTTCAAGCGTTTTCACGAAACACTGGGGCCCATATGCCCTAGTTAGAGTGTACCAGAAACGACTTTGCTAATTTCCACGTCAGTGCCCTCGGAAACTAAGCCGCATCAGCCCAAAATACACTCAAAACAAAAACTATTTCATTAATTGCTGTCCATTTTTAAATGAAATTTTATCACTTTTTGTTTATTTTGCAAAATCACATTTTGAATGAAATAGGCGATAGATAAAAAACCCACAAGAAACGTTATAAAAAGAAAACGAGCATTTGACGTGAGTTAAAAACAAAGATGTCCGACTGCGTCGTTAGCAATGGAACCCCATTACCGACGTGGAAAGGCTGAGTTTGGAATTTTTGGAGAGGAATGTCTCAGAGTCAGTAGTGACCAGACTTTGCAGCCGTGAACTAAAGATCTGGGTCAGTGCATTTGCCACTGCTCTGGTTGTGTTTCAGTATAGGTCAGTGTTGACCCGTACCAACCCCCAACCCACCCCTCTCCGGCCCGGCATTCAGTGAAACCAGATGGGAGGCGGCGCGTGCCGTCCCTATTAAGAAATTTCTGTCAACAAGAGGGCTACTGGGACGCTTGTGATGCGCGTGCCGTCCCTATTAAGAAATTTCTGTCAACAAGAGGGCTACTGGGACGCTTGTGATGATATGTGATCCTGGGCATTCACTGGAGTGACTATGTCACCAACGTCGAGGTCCTTGAACAGGCTGAAACTGTGAGCATCGAGGCGTTGCTGCTGCGGACACAGCTCCGCTGGGCAGGGCATGTCTCCAGGATGGAGGATCATCACCTACCAAAGATCACCCTGTTTGGCGAGCTTGCTACTGGACACCGTGACAGAGGGGCACCAAAGAAGAGATACAAAGACTGTCTCAAGAAGTCACTTAGTGCCTGCCAAATCGACCACCACCAGTGGTCTTCGCTTGCTGTGGACCGTGACACCTGGCGCTCCACCATTTACAAGGCAGCTGTCTCCTTTGAGGACTCTCGCAGAGCTAGCCTTAAGGACAAGCGGCTCAGAAGAAAAAACCGAGATGCCGCAACTCAGAACCCTGGCCATACCTCCCCCTGCAGCCACTGCGGTCGAACCTGCCTGTCCCGGATTGGCCTCCGCAGCCACGAACAAGCCTGCAGACGTCGTGGGAAACTCCTATAAAATCTTCGTTCGCGAAGTCAAGCCAAGAGTGAGTGAATGCGCGCGATTCACTATGTGAGCGTGCTTGCTGGGTTCAGTTCGCGGCGGCGCTTTGAGCCGATTTTCAATTGGGATAAAGCGCCTATTTAATGCGCTGATTTATTTTATTTATTTACTCGAAATTTGCGAATAAACAAACGACGGCACGATGTGCGACCTAGACTAAATTGTGTTATCGATCTCCACATTACGCCTGTGAAGCATATGCACTATTGGACACTCATCCACACCACGCCCATAGGGGTCCAATGATAGTAGCTTTGACTAATGCAAATCCACTGCGCCACCGCGTGCGCGTCAGCGCCTATACTAAGCTTTTTTTGTCTTGAGCTTAGTACAGGCGCTGGCGCGCACGCGGTGGCGCAGTGGATTTGCATTAGTCAAAGCTACTATCATCGGACGCCTATGACCACGCCGTGCTAGCAGCCTCGATCTTCACTCAAAAACGACACTAGGTGACCAGGTCAATGGTATATAAAACAGGGATCACATGATTTTCCTTTATACGCGAAACTCTACAGCTGTCTATTAACTCATTCTGCTTGCGACACACCACAGCAAGATAGAGCTCGACCATGATAGTTCAAGGGTGGTGGCAGAATAGCTTGGCGCCTATAGGCGCCAAGCTATTCTGTCACTACCCTTGAACTATCATGGTCGAACTGTCTCCTGAATTGTAATGTAGTCGTCAGAGGATAACTCCGAAATGTGGGTATTTCGTACCTCGGGCACAATAGTTGATGAAACACTGCATGCACACAAAACAAAATTAAAAGAGCAGATCTAAAAAAAAAAATGTGCCTCTCACCTGCTTCACTTTCGCCAAGGATCTGGAACATGTAACCCACGGACTTGACCTCCCCCACTATCAGCCCGTACTTCTTGTGCACAATGAGGATGTCAAAGTCCCCGCGCTGAAAGTCATTGTGGAGGGAGTTGGCTCTGGGAAGCAGAGCTGCGGCCGCGGACCCGATGGGGTCGTTCTCACCGTCCAGGTACTTTCTGAAGTCTAGCTGGGAGATGACCATCATGATCTGAAAGAAATGCAGCACTGAAATATGTTCACTCATGCAGGTACCCTGCATCAATAGCTGCGAAAGTCAATGAAGCAGCTGACAGAATGGCAAAAGTGGGCGCAGAGGAAGAACAAGATGAAAATGGAGTCAGCTTCACAGAGATGAAGACCTCATTAAGTCTGTGTACAGACCACCACAACGGCCCCTAGACAGTTACGATCAGCTGTCCAGACAAGAGCAGGTGACCATCTTCCGTCTGAGGACCGGGCACGACCGACTCAATTTCCACCTGCACAGACGCTTCCACCTCGTGCCATCTCCCCTGTGCCCTTGTGGAGAAGCAGAGCAGACCACAGAGCACATCCTCCAGGACTGTGGAAACCACCATCTGCTGAGGGAGGAGATATGGCCGAAGCCCGCCACTCTACAAGAGAAACTGTACGGGCCTGTGGAGGCGCTACAGAAGACCACAGATTTCATTTTGAGAGCCAAACTCCAAGTGTGACGGCGTTCGAGAAGAAGAAGAAGAAGAAGCTGCGAAAGTGTTGCATAGCGTCGCCTACTGTATTTTCTGAAGTCCAGCTGGGAGATGACTATCATTACCTGAAAGACACGCAGGGCTAATGAAATGTTTGCTGATGTATTGTCTAAGTTCATTCAAGGCGCCCCGCATCAATAGCTGCGAAAGTGTCGTATAGCGTTGCCGTCGGCAACGCTATACGACACTATCGCAGTTATTGATGCGGGGCGCCTTAATTGAGTTAACCCTTTGGACGTCGGTAGCGCTTTCATCTTGCCGCGATCACGACAAAAAAGCGGTACCACCAGCCTTATGTATTTATATTGCTTGCGGCGTACAGCTCAAAATGTCTACTATACATTTTAAAACAAAACACCAACAACAACCAAAACAAAATATAAAAAAGAAGACAACCGAAGAAAATGATAAGCTAATATAAAATGTTAATCAATTGCTTAGATTATTTTTTTTTTTTTTACAACAAATTGAGAAGCAAATCTGTGCACAAATTAACCTCTTTCGAAAAGAAGACAACCAAACAAAATACTAAGACTTTTAAAAGTTAATCAGTCGCTTAGATTATTTTAATCTTCTTTCAAACAACTGAGACGCACGTTTGTGCACAAATTAACCTGTTTCGGATTGTCTCCCAGCCATTTCAGGTTGAACAGGATGTGCTGTTGTGCGCGATCATCCCGGAAGTCATTCTCGTGCACCCCGTGACGTTTTGCGGGGTTTTTTTCTCCGATCGGCGGCTCCATGACAAGCACCCGCTCCCCACATACCGTCACCTCGCTTTTCGGGACTTTGTTGAAAAACAGTGGTGGGACGAAGTGTGTCTGCTCGTGGAGTTTCGGGTACCATTCGTGCAGACCAGTGAGCCAGAATTCTATCATTTTCTTAACAGGATCTTCTGGAGGTGTTGCTGCTGGAGGGGATCCCTCCGATGTAGAAAGACTCGTGGGTGTGTCCGTCATGATGACTGCATGGCTGCGTCTGAGGAAAAGCAAGAGAAAATAAGAAAATAGTAGAACAAGAGAAAATAAGAGAACAAGAGAAATAAGAGAACAAGAGAAAATAAGAACAGTAGAACAAGAGAAAATGCATTGTGCCGTTGACCCTTTAATTCAATACATCTTGAGGATGCATTTGACTTTTTTTAAAGGTATCACTTGAGGCCTACTCAGTTCACATTTCTGGAGACAGATCAACCATGACAGTTCAAGAGTGGTGTCGGAATAGCTTGGCGCATGTAGGCGCCAAGCTATTCCGACACCGCCCTTGAACTGTCACAGTCAATCCACAGCTTGTCATAGCATGTCAGGGCTTTATGGGTTAATCAATATAATGCCGGGACAAAGCAGACGTCATCCAGGTGAGAAAGAGACATAGGCGCCAAGCTATTCTCTGACACCGCGCTTGAACTGTCATGGTCGATCCACATCTTGTCATAGCATGTCAGGGCTTTATGGGTTAACTAGTTCACTACCGGGACAAAGCAGACATCACTTAAATGCAAGAGACATAGATCCTCATGAGCCCCCGAAGTCACGGGAGGGGGGGGGGGCTCATAAGAATACATGTCTCTTGCTAACACTACTCAGTTTGTATTCACGTTCCCAACCTGGATGGCTGAGGCTGTTTGGAGTAAGGATTTTAGAACCACAATCTGCGTCTACTGGCAGTAAAGGGGTTAACTCACCTATCTGAATTACTTCCATTTAGATAAATGGAAGCAAGGTGTTAACAATTCAACTGATTGTAGCGATTTTTGTCTCGATGACTTCCAGCAGGAATCAATGCGTCGAAGAAAAACGCTATCGCTCGACAGCCAAAGGATTAAAGCTTAACACCCTTGATCGATACCACCATTTACCTGCAACGCGTACAACAAAAATATAGCCACTTAAGCCCTTTGCTGCGAGTGATCACGATTTTCGCGTCTCGACACAACTGCACGCTGACCGACATTCGCGAGTGGGGGGGGGGGGCGGGGGGGGGGGCTCATACTGGTTTATGTCTCTTCCAGATGGGTAACTTTCGCCTTTCCCCGGCATCATCATCATCATCATCATCAGTCCCTTGCCCGAACTGGGCGTTGGGGGGACTGAAAGGCAGCAGCAACAGACAGTGCTCTCCACTGAGTTCTATTTTGGGCGGTGGCAAGCAAGTCTGGCATCTCGAGTTCGGTCCATTCTTTTATGTTTGCGACCCAACTCTTTCTCTGACGACCTCGCCGACGACTTCCTTCGAGAGTGCCTTGGAGGATAGTCTTGGACAAGGTGTTGTGTCGGGTCACGTGGCCAAACCAAGCAAGCTTGCGCCGTTTCACGGTTGCCAGAAGGGGTTCATGTGGGCCCACCAGGGAAGTGACGATGCTCCGTACATATTCGTTGGTCTTGTGCTCGCGGTACGAGATGCGGAGCAACTTCCTCAGGCACTTGTTCTCAAAGGCCTGGATTTTCTTTTCTGAGTCTGCAAGCAGTGTCCAAGTCTCACAGCCGTAGAGCAGAATAGACACTACGAGGGACTTGTAAAGCCTGTACTTGATGGTGAAGCTGATGGAGTTACTTGGCCATATCCTGTCCAGCCTGGCCATTGCGGATGTTGCTGTACCTATCCTGATACGGATCTCTGCTATGCAACTACCGTCTTTGGACAGGGTGGCTCCCAAGTACTTGAAGCTATTGACCTCTTCTAGCTTCTGGCCGTTCATGTGAATGTTGCTGCTGCTGTCGCTTGTGGTGTTGATCATCACTTTGCTTTTATCCGTACTGATCTCCATGCCATAAGACCCTGCGCTACTTGAAAGTTTGTCTGTCAGGTTTTGGAGCTCACTATTGCTGCCTGCCATGAGGTCAATGTCGTCTGCGAATCGAAGATTGCACAGGGATCTGCCACCAATAGAGATTGAAGTATGGTGGTCGTGGAGGGTTTCCTGCATGATCTTCTCCAGGAATATGTTGAAAAGGACAGGAGAGAGCAGGCATCCTTGACGGACACCGATCGTCGTCCTGAAGAACTCGCCTGACTGATTGTTAAGTAGAACCGCGCTGCAGGCGTTCTTGTAAAGCGCCTCTATCATTTGGATCAGTCCCTCCTCTATGTTGAACGATCTCATGACTTGCCAGAGTCCGTCGTGCCAGACGCGATCAAATGCTTTCCTGAAATCAATGAAGTTGTGGTAGAGTTCGCGCTGATGCTGCAGATGTTTCTCGATCAGGACGCGGCAGTTGAAAATCTGCTCTACAGTGCTTCTTCCAACTCTGAAGCCAGCCTGTTCTTCTGCCAGCAGTTCCTCGGCGAAAGTTTTGAGGCGGTTGAGAATGATTCTAAGCATTACTTTGCTAGGGTGACTTATCAGACTGATAGTTCTGTAGTTCTGGCACTGTTTCAGGTTTCCTTTCTTGGGGAGCGGGATCACTAGAGACTGTGTCCATTCTACTGGCCATTTCTTTTGCTCCCAGATCTTTTGACAGAGTGTAGTGAGGACCTTCGTTGTTACTTCTCCTCCATGTTTCAACAGTTCAGCAGGTACGTTGTCTACACCTGGAGACTTTCCTCCCTTCAGGCCGCGTACGGCTGCTTCCACCTCTTCAGCTAACACTGGCAGGTCTTCAGCCTTCCTGGCCCCAGCCTGGTTGTTTTGGAGGATGCTGGTGTCTGGCTCAGCCT
Organism: Semisulcospira habei; assembly: GCA_036245525.1. Taxonomy (NCBI): domain Eukaryota; kingdom Metazoa; phylum Mollusca; class Gastropoda; family Semisulcospiridae; genus Semisulcospira; species Semisulcospira habei. The sequence continues at coordinate 35,917,455 of BTPG01000008.1, forward strand.
TGTAGTTATACAAGTCTCGGCAGTACTCAGTCCATCTGTTTAGTACAGCAGTGTTTTCCGTAAGGAGTTGGCCGCTGCTGTCTTCGATGACTGTGGCTGTTCGCTGTTGAGTCTTGGTGAGGGTCCTTAGCGTTTCATAAGCCTTCTTGCTGTTGCCGTTTGCCATGCCCTCTTCCACGCTACAACACTGGTCTTCAATCCAATCTTCTTTGGCTTCTTTCATCCTCTTCCTGATCTTCTTGTTGACAAGTCTGTACTTGTTTGCTGATGTGAGGTCCTGGCCTCTCTTTTTCTTCCAGGCTCTCCTCTCATCACAGAGATCGAGGATGTCATCGGTGACCCAGGGCTGTTTGCGCTTCCTCTGCTTCCCCAGCACTTCTTCTGCTGTAGAAAGTAACACCTCTTTTATATTTCCAGCAAGGGTGTCTACGTCACAGTCCAAAGTAGCCAAGGCTGCAAATCTGCCTCCCACCTGGGCTTGGAAGAGCTCTTCTACTTCCGGGTCTTTTAGCTTCTGGAGGTCGAATCTGATGCGAGGGCTCTTGCTATCTCGTTTCAATGCCAGCTTCAACTTGAGGCTAGTAAGGACGAGGTTGTGGTCGCTGCCAATATCAGCGCCAGGAAAGGACCTCGTTTGTGCTTTGTTAACGCTGGATTTGAATCGTCGAGGCAGCAAGATGAAGTCAATCTGGTTATGGACCAGGCCTCCTGGCGATTGCCATGTCACTGTTCTTGACTTCTTGTGTGGATGGAGGGTATTAGCAACGGTGAGACGGTGACTCTGTGCGAACTCTAAAAGTCGCAGGCCTCTGTCTTTTGTTTCTCCAAGGCCAAACTTGCCAGCTGTTCCTGCCCATTGCTGGTAGGCGTCAGGGCCGATCTTTGCATTCCAGTCACCGAGGACAGTCAGAATGTCTTTCTTAGGTGTTTTCTTGATGATGTTGTCCAGTTGTTCGTAAAATTCTTCTAATTCTTCATCATCATGATCTGCTGTTGGAGCGTATACTTGAATGATAGTGGCAGTTAAGGCTAAAAGCTTAAAATTTCTACACTGCCATATGCAAGCTACATTCTAGTACTTACTGATAAGGATATAGACCAACGGCTTTAGTTCAACTGTTGGTGCCAGAATAGGGCTCGGGAAGTTCCCCGCGTTGTCTAGCAGCGTCGGTGCGTCAGCCGCCAATTAACTTGAGAGGATACCATAGTCATGACATAGTAGCGAAATAGTGTTTCAACACGTTTTTCTTCATTTTTCTTCCTCTTTGGAAACAAACAAAAACAGATTCTGGTAAGCGGTTTCCTACAGTGATGGCAAGACTTGTTGTTATTGCTTACAGTACGTGAGGACGTGCGCGGACCAATGGCGGCCGACGTCGGACCAGTTTCCTTTGCGCATTGGGTAGTCGTCCGCACATTCAAGTTGTTTATCCATAACTGAACTAACATAGTACTACTTTCTTCTTATTGCGCAAAAAGCCTTTCCGAGAAAAAAAAGATCCGGTGTGTTCATAAATTTGCTGATTCATTCTTCAGTGCGTTCTTCCTCACAGGCATACAACAGTCGACCATTTATCACAAGGCCGCGATCATTTTGAAAAAAGTTGTAGTCCACAAAGGAAGATCTACCGTGCACCCCCTCCCCCCCCCTTCCCCCAGTACTCAATAAGATGGGTTTCAAAGTGTTCCTTAGTATGTCCTGAGATGTTTAAGCCATGTTCCCCGAAAATCCTTAGGAACACACCAGAGATATAGCCGATGGCGCAAGGGTACCCCCATTCACGCTCTTCGCAGGTGCTAAAATGAGGTTGAGAAACATTTTCCTCTAAATAAATCAGAATTCATTCCAGAAGCCCAAATCAGGTAATATTATGTTAAGGCACACGTTCTGCAGCCTCTGCAAAAAAACAGAATGAAAACATATTGAATCTCTGGCTCACAGTGAAGGTATTTGTGGACCCAGCAAACGACCATTTCCGCGAAATCGCAAAAAAAGACAAAAATAATGTGTCAGATGCCTTCAGACATTTTCTATAGTGCTGGCAGTCCATTTTCAGGCTTACATTAATAAAACAGGATGTTACAATTATTATAAACTTGACTAGGTGATGCTGTGATCACTGTGAGTGCCACAGTGGTTGATTTTGTATCCCTACCCCCAAGTTGTAAAAATACACAAAATTAATTACAAAAAAATTCTAAAGTTATTCCATTTCATTTTGACCTTTCTTTACCTATTAAGTTTCAATAATGTGAGCATAAAGTGCAAGAAAATAAGGAAAGTCGGCATCCTTTACGGTACATTCGTGGTGAATGATAGCTTTTTCCCATTTAAAATTGCCAAATTGGGAAACGTACGTTGTTTCCGGTGCCCTCAGAAATTTTGTATACTACCGATAGGTCTTTGTTAGGTTTTATTGGTTAGGATAGAGTACCACAGTTACTCCCAACCTGATTTTGTGATGCTATGATGCATTTAGGGGCCACAGTGGCTGAATCTGCTGCCCTACCCCCGTTTTACCAGTACGCAAAGTAACGCAAAATAATCATAAAAATTGCTTACGTAATAGTCCTCTGTTTAAATATTTTTTATTGCCAGTTGTTGTTTTTTTTAAAGTATGCATACTGAGCATAAAAAGTTGTGATCATTTCATTAATTTCAATGTAACCCATCAATTTAATTGTAACTATTTTTAACTGGCTGGTCTTTTAGGTGATATTTTACCTAGCGTAAGGCGGGTCTAGTAAGGTCTCCCCTTTTCCTTTCATTTATTTTTATCTAGAAATGTGTAAATATGAATATGCGTAATAAATTTTTTATGGCCGTCTTTAAATCTTATATTGTTCTGGCTGCCAATAAGTGAGCTGTCAAGAGCTAGGCAGCATGTTTTCAGAGTTTGGTGTATAGGGGCGTGTCTTCTGGTCAGAACTGCCAGCAGACCGCTTCTCTGTATGGACATGTTTGGAGAATGTGCTAAGGAGACCGATTTTCTACGCCAAATTCGCATAGGGCTGTTTCCACATGACCCAGTCTCACGAGGTGAGTTCAGCAGGGTCCTTACGGTCTGTGAACATTTGTGAAAGTTGTTAAAAAATGGCAAGGCTTTTTGAGGGCCCTGGAAAGTCTGTCAATTTCAGTCCTTTTCCTTAAAGTCTGTGAAAGATTGTAAAAAATGACAACGTACTGGCAAACTTTTGTCTACTTCTTTTTTTTTTTTTTTTTTCTCCCTCAATTTGTGACTATTCCCATTGCAAACGATCATGCTGACGCTTGTTGCAAGTGATCTATATTTAGCTCTGATCATAAAGTGACTGCATGGCGAACATTCTGACTGGTTGTTTACGCTTCTACCGAAGTCCGCCATTCACTAAGCGTTCTTTTATTTTGGTATTTCTTCACGCATTAGGCACGGAAGCTTCAAATAATTGCTGATACAGAGTGATCTGATTAAAGTGTGTAAAGCTTCAGGCTTCAGTTTGGGTTTGTGAAACGTTCCTGCTTTTCTGGATGGACCCAGTCCAGAGTAATCAGTGTGTAAATGAAAGATGGTGGCCTGGCTCTCCCTGTTCAGCTTGTTGATGTCATCTGCCCACGGGCTGCAGCCGCCATTCTGCTTTTGCCAATCACTTTGTTGTTGTAGTGTCTCCATTCCCAGCTAGTCCAGAATGCACTGGAATCCACTGCAGCACTATTTTGTGGACAGGGCATCCAGTCTATCTTGAAGCTTCCTGGTGAGATCAGTGGATCAAGCTGCTGCCTTTCCCTAGCTAGTGCTCTGCTGCTGTGTTGAGCACCTGCAGATCTGTACGATAGTTGGAGCTGCTGCCGCTAGCTGGTAAGGAGAGGGAGGTAGTAGTGCGGTCTGCACAACAGATGTACACGCCACTTCCTTCATTCAACACGGCATCTTGTGTGGTATCACAGCTGCTGTGATGGTAGCGCTTGTGCACAACCTCCAGCAAGATGGCTTTGTGCAGTGCCGCGACCTTTGGCAAAGAGTCCTGGAACATTATGTTGTCTTGAAGGCTCTTTCGAGATGTCCAGGTATCTGAAGGGAGCTGTTCACACATCTTTGGGCTTGGTTCCAGGACGTCAGTGTTAGCCCTTTGCAGGACCTTCAGTTGGCAGTTCAGATTGGGCATTTCTGACGGTTCTTGGTCTGCTCCTGTAGTCTCCCATGCTGTCGGTGTTTAGTAAGTCTCTTCATCGTGTGTGCTGTTCTGCGTTCCAGTGGCTCCAATATCCTCCATTTCCTAAATTGGGGTGCTCCAGATGGCTCTAAGAATGTCACTGCATCATGAGAATGACCCATGTTCTGCATCTTGTCAAGCCTGGCTTTTTGGGTTTCAGGCAGTGTTTCATGTTGTCGATGTATCTTGGTACCGCACAACTGGTCTGACCGAGCAGGTGTTTACTTGTGCCAGGATGCTGTAATTTGCGCCAATGTGGTCCCCACCAGTTCTTCATCAGAGACTCTTTCTTTTTTGCAGCTCTAGCTTCCATGGTTTCAATGTGAGGCCTCCACGTGAATCCAGTAATTTATTTGTTGCCAGTAAAGTTGGCCTGTCTGTCTTTGGTACTGGAAGATCTCCAGTTTTGAGGTGACCTCTTCCATCTGATTGAAAGAGATGGTCTAGCTCAGTTTGAGTGGCCTCTTTCAGTCCAGCTGCTGACTCTATAGTCAGCATCCTGGATTCTGGAGGATGCTATTTCATTATGTTCTGGAGGATGCTATTTCTTTATGCCTCCACGTGAATCCAGTAATTTATTTGTTGCCAGTAAAGTTGGCCTGTCTGTCTTTGGTACTGGAAGATATCCAGTTTTGAGGTGACCTCTTCCGTCTGATTGAAAGAGATGGTCTAGCTCAGTTTGAGTGGCCTCTTTCAGTCCAGCTGCTGACTCTATTGGCAGCATCCTGGATTCTGGAGGATGCTATTTCTTTATGTTCTGCTGTGCTCCACACTGCAAAGTCATCTGCATGGAGGATGTTCAAGACGAACCTTGGTACTGTTGTACTGATGTCATTAATGTAGACCAAAAACAGCATCAGACACAACATCTCCCTGAGGTACACCTTCCCCGAGTTTGACAAGAGTGCTGAATGTGCAGACGATAGAAGCTTCAGCGGAATCCCCTGTTAAGCATGCCTTAAATAAAAAGAATTACAATTAAATCGATGGGTCACATTGAAATTAATGAAATGATCACAAATGTTTATGCTCAATATACATATTTTGTTAAGAAAACTGGCAACAAAAATATTTAATCAGAGGAGCATTGTTATGATCATTTTTCGTTCCTTTAAGCTTTGCGTACAGGTAAAATGGGGGTAGGGCAGCAGATTCAGCCACTGTGGCCCCTAAATGCATCACAGCATCATAAAATCAGGTTGGGAGTAACTGTGGTACTCTATCCTAAACAATAAAACATAAAAAGACCTATCAGTTGTATACAAAATTTCTGAGGGCATCAGAAACAATGTACGTTTCCCAATTCAGCAATTTTAAATGGTAAAAAGCTATCATTCACCACGAACATACCGTAAAGGATGCCGACTTTCCTTATTTTCTTGCACTTTATGCTCACATTATTGAAACTCAATAGGTAAAGAGAGGTCAAAATAAAATGGGATAACTTAAGCAATTTTTTCTAATTAATTTTGTGTATTTTTACAACTTGGGGGTAGGGATACAAAATCAACCACTGTGGCACTCACAGTGATCACAGCATCACCTAGTCAAGTTTATAATAATTGTGACATCCTGTTTTAATGATGTAAACCTACAAATGGACTGTCAGTGCTATAGAAAATGTCTGAAGGCATCTGACACATTATTTTTGTCTGTTTTTGCGATTTCGCGGAAATGGTCGTTTACTGGGTGCACAAATACCTTCACTGTGAGCCAGAGATTCAATATTTTTTCATTCTGTTTTTTTGCAGAGGATGCAGAAGGTGTGCCTTGACATAATATTACCTGATTTGGGCTTCTGGAATGAATTCTGATTTATTTAGAGGAAAATGTTTCTCAACCTCATTTTAGAACCTGCGAAGAGCGTGAATGGGGGTACCCTTGCGCCATCGGCTATATCTCTGGTGTGTTCCTAAGGATTTTCGGGGAACATGGCTTAAACATCTCAGGACATACTAAGGAACACTTTGAAACCCATCTTATTGAGTACTGGGGGGGGGGGGGGGGGTGCACGGTAGATCTTCCTAGCTTATGGACTATTGTGATGACTCGTCAACAATCCAGGAAGTGCAAGTTGCTATTGTTAGGGGTACATGAATCCAACAGAGATAAAATGATAGATGACGCAGTGTTCATGTATTGCGCATTTTTCTGAGAAACTGTCAGCTGATCACTCGAACTGACACCACACAGAAGTTTTCTATTTTGATATCACTTTCTCGGACGCTTCCCTAAGCGAGAGGGTTGCCAAACACATTCACGCACGCTGAAAAAAAAAATCCCAAATGAACTTTTGATTCAAGGGATGAAGTGAAGGTCTACCTTTACTGGCAAGAGGCGCCGAAAGATCTCATAAGCTAATGCACCTGCATGAGCTATTGAAACTCTGTGCCTCGTGCAGATATAGGCCGGCTTAGGGGCACATGCAAAAATTAACCCATTTAACATCAACCGCCGATTTCCCACACTTTGGAAGCGTCACCGACCGACAATGTACCAACCAGTTGCAAGAGATGGGTCTACTTCGCTATTTAAGGGTAGTGCCATCTGGCACTACCCTTGACTTATCATTGTCGATCCATCTCCTGCTGCGACAGGGCTAAATGGATTGAAGTGGCCTGTTTCTGTCGGAAAGAAGCATAGATTCTCGTGAGCCCCCTGCGGATGCATGGGCTCAATCAATTCCTCTTGCAAACGCCGACGAAGCCGGCTGAGGGACTGACGTGACACTGACTCCAAAGTTGCCAACACGTGGTCTTTCGTCTGCCGCCAAGAGGCACACACGGGTTCCCCTGAGTTATGCAGGCTGGAGGGGCACTGGAATGAGGATCTATGCCTCTTGCTGACACTACGAGTAGAAGTCGGCTGAGACATGCAAAAAGCCCCGTAGGTGAGCCTCGTTGTAACTTGTAACTTCCGGAACCAAAAGTGCAGAAAGGTAACTGCTGACCTAATAGCTTAAAATTATTACTTCACTCATGACAAGCTCAGACGTGCACTTGCCTGTTTCGCTCCAGCCATCGCCAACTGCAGGGAAAGAACAGATTTGCCGTGACAGGCCATACCAGCCCCAGTCATAGCAAAACGCCTTCGGGCCTACTACGGCCGTCGTCGGACCGAGGACTTTTCAGGGGCAGATCAGTTACCTCGGCGGGGGTGGGGGATGGGGGGTCCAACTTTTAGGATGGGACCTTCAACCTGATACAAAAGGCCTCCCCGAGCTAGGCCTTACTTCCAGGGGCTGAAAATAGAAAAGCCGGGGGTGGGGTGGGGGTGGGGTAGGGGGATGGGGGAGGGGTGAGAGGAGGGAGAGAAGGCGCGTGCGTGTTAAGACTCTCACCGTTCGCCAAAATATCAAATAACGGTAGGGGGGGGGGGGGGGCAAATACCCCCAAAAGGCACTTTGTTATATCATTTTACATTTTGGGTTTTTGTTTTTGTTTTTGTTGTTGTTGTTTTTTTTTAGGGGAGGGGGTTGGGGGTCCGGAATCCCTGGAAACCCACCCACCCCCCCCCCCCCACCCCCCCCCCCACCTCCGATCCGCCCCTACTTTTGATTATTGGGAGGTGGTGCCCAGACTATGATTAGCCTGACGCTTGAAAAGCTGCCGTTTATACGTTAAATTGTCGATATATTTTGCTTGAGGTCAGTACTGTCATGTAGATCACAAAATTGCTAATCGTTCAGCTCTGGAAGTTCAAGTAACCCTCCGACTGATACTGATGGCGACGCTCGTCTTAGTCAGTTCGGCCGCCGAACGATATCATAGTCGCCAGTAGCAGTAAAGTGGTTAAGCCAAATACTGCTTTTTAGAAAATTGTAACGATACAGTAGCGTTATTAACGATCTGCCATGTTAGGTTGAAATATGGCTGCATGTCTAGGCATGAGTTTTTTTTTTAAAAAGCTTCTTTAAATACTCCCACGCAGCGAAATGACAAGTCCGGCGTCAGTCGAGCCAGTACAGATCAATACAAAGATTAGATCATGATGTCACTGTATTTCTAAGTGTATCTGCGTGCGCATAAAACCTGACGCCAATGCACGTTAGTTCCAATGTTGTATTGTTGTACAATGTAACCCAAGGCATATCAATGAACTTTATCACATATATCTTATCTTTATCTTTGACGAAACAGCGTAATCTAAGTAAGCAAAGGCCTATCGGGCCACGTCGGCCGCAGTCGGTCCCGTCCGACCTCGGCCCGTGAAAACAATTCCTAGCCGGGATCATGCTAACCCTTATCATTCGGAATACATCCGGCAGTGCGTGAAAGAAGTTTGACTAAAATAGTTCAAGGGTAGTGCCAGAATAGCTTGGCGCCTCTAGGCGACAAGCTATTCTGGCACTACCTTTGAACTAAAGCCATTGGTCTATATCCTTATCTGTAAGTACTATAATGTAGCTTGCATATGGCAGTGTACAAATTTGAAGCGTTTAGCCTCAGTATGATAATATCTGCCACTAACCATATTATGGGCTAAGCAGGACACTTGCTCAGAGACTGATAAACGATAGAATTCCCTGGACCGTGAACGTGTAGCAAGCTGTTGTACCGAACAACGGACTAGACCTTTGGCTGTGGCCACACAGGGCAATTAGGTTACGCCCCCTTTTCACACACTGTTATCTGTTAGCCTCTTGCAGCATAAAACTATGAACGAAGAACTTTTCTGCCAAAACAAAAAAATCCACGCGGAGCACATCACAGGAGAAGCAGAGAAAGATAATAGGAGACCCGTAAGACAATGAATTCAATAGAGCTGCATCAGTCATTAATTTACATCATTTTTTAATATCAAAATTTTGACCCCAATTTTACCCCCGTTAATTCTGAATCAACCCTTTGATTTTTAAAAAGTGACGAGCATGATGGATGCGGCCTTATTGATCTGATTATCTTACGGGTCTCCTATTATCTTTCTCTATAACTATTGTCTCTATAAAAACCTAATCATGAACCTGATCAAGTGATGCCAAGTGAAACTTAATACTTATTAACAAGTTGCAACTAACTTTTAGGAACCTGCAGAGGTAACCTTTAAGTGTGTTGCCATAAGAACTTATTAATTACTTACCATAAGTTCTTACAAGTACTTACCCTAAGTTCTTACAAGTACTTACCCTAAGTTCTTACAACAACTTGACTTAAGTCACAACTTACTCGGTCAGATTTGTCAAGATACAAGGACAATAAAAAAACTTTTTTTTCTCAGTAATACTCTGGCGGTGGTGCTGATGGGGTTAAATAATCAGGCACAAGTGTTGTAAGTGGCATGGCATTTTTCTGTGAAGTGTATGACATTAATAAACTATTACCAAATCTGATTTTTATTTGTTTAAAAGATTGTGTAGTTTTTCTGTGGTTTCCTGAACACTGATCCTTTTTCCCTCTGCTAAAAAACTAGCCTTTAGTTCTTCAACATTCACGGGAGATTGACTACGCATCTTATTTTGTATTTCAGACTTCTGTTTCTTGTAATTATTTAAATCATCCTGGACCCGCTTAAATTCTTCGTCATCAATAAAATTATCGTTTAATGCCTTACTGATAAAAAGTTTCATACTGCTCAGCTTTGCACCAGCCAGCGTACTCAATGCTTCATGTTTCTGTAATTTTGTGTGAAACCTCTTGTTCAAGGCCTCCAAACCAAAGCAAGCCAGACATGTAGCAACGCTAACACCCTCAACTGCTATTCCAGCCAAACTCCCAATTCCTGTGGCGAACAGAACGATACCCCCTACAGAACATGAAGCTGAAACTGCACCAATAGCCATAGAAGTGTTTTGAACAGAATTAAAAACGGTCTTATACCGTCTTTTGCACGGTGAGTATTTTGCCTCTTCACTTTCCAAATATTTCAAAGCTTCTGTAATATTATTTAATCTGAATGCGTCTGCCTGTAATGTTTTATCTGAAGCAATTGACATATGTGGATCAGGCGCAAGCGTTGTTTTAGTCGTCACATTTGTTTCAGTCGGCTCAAGCGTCGGTAGTTGCGGATAGAAGCTTACCATTTTTTTTATTCACAAATATTTTTTTTTATTTAATCAGCAATTACATTTTGCAACTCTTCAAAAGTATACAATTTGCTGGCATAATAAAATGCAACAAGATCAATGTGTTCAAGGTTTATGTAAGTTAGACGAACAAAAGTTGCTTTGTCGACCACCACCTTGACAGCTGGAACACTGCTCGAAACATTAATAACATCATTATTTTTTGTAATGGCAATAAAGACCTTTGATGATTCTGTTACTGTTTCATTCCATGTAAGTTTAATTCCTTGTGCTATATTTGCCTCTTTTGCAGAAGCAACAGATTTCATGATAATTTCAAATACTATTGTCACTTCTCTAGCCACGACTAAGCTTGCTGGCATAAACACAACAGAAGTATCTGATCTACCCTTTCTAGTTGTAAGATGATACCGCCGTCTCTCATAATTTTCAACTTTCAGTTTTTCTCTGCTATTGTTGTCTGGGGCAAAACTTGGAACAAGGCTTACAATAAGCGGCCCAGAATTAACAACCTTCCTAAACACTAAGGCACCTTCGTCATCAGTGTATACATAAGGACTAATAAATTCAATCTTTATGTCCCAGTCAATTGTGGGTGGTGGAACAGGCACAGGTGAAACCACCCACTTACTACCCACATGTATTAAGTTGTAAGGCGCATTATTTACAGGTGGAGTAGGTACAGTAACATCACGAAGCTGACCAAGTTTAGGAATCTGTTTTTCACCGTCTTTCATGTCAACAATTACTTTCCTCTTGTACATGCCATTTGAATCAAGTTCAAAACCATATATTTCTCCAACATCCCCTTCCTTCTCAAAATCCTGTACATCTGCCAAATCTTTCAACTCTGTTACTGGACACGCAACTGGTATGATTGTTCGCTTCGGACCAAGACCACTCATTTTTATAAACAAAAATAAAATTATTTAACTTCTAACACAACACTAAAATCATGCATAAGAACTGGTTTGTCATCCTGATTAGTTACAGATATACTCAGTGACTCAAAGAAACTGGAACCTAATTTCTTAAACTGCAAATTAGGAAATCTAACAACTACACTTTCACAATACGGAGCAGTTCCAGTAGGTAAGCATCTCAACAAAGTTGAAGGCTTTCCATTGTGAACATTCTCAGATGTGTTTAGTTCTTTCAAATAAACATTTAGCACTGTGTGTACTGTCAAATTGACAGGACGTTTTCCAGTTATTTTAATTTTTTTTGTCTTCATTGTTATAATACCAAACATAGCTTCATCTAAATCATCTGATCTATACCAATCTTCGTCAATATAAAATCCAAGTAAATATGCAAATCTATCTGAGATTTTTAACCAATCTTGTGTCGGAGATTCTAATGTAACAAGTAGGTTAGCTGGATTTAAAGTTGCTTTAATTTTAAAATTACTTTGAAACCATTCAGCTATAGTACAAAAGTCATAATACCCAGGCGGTAAAGCTTCCGTCTTACCACCAAAAATTACTTTATTATATATATCATCTTCTACATTAAACCATTTTACTGTATAGAACATTTCATGGATAGCTACAGCCTTACTACCATCACGATTATCAATCCCATTAGTTAACCACACTGGTTTGCTTGTGTCAAGATTTGTTAAGGTAATAAACATTTTTATTATCTCATATAAAAAAGGATGGAATTTAAATCACCAACCATTACCACTACAAAAGTACAAACGCATTTCAATTTAATGTGAATGCCAAATATAATGTTGCACCTACTTATGAACAGAAAATAATTCAATTAAACCAGCTTGATATTGCTGTGTCTGAACAAGATTTATTTCAAGTGAAAGTACCAAACCCATTTGACCATTACCTAAACCCTCCAATAACAGATGACTCTACTGCAAGAAAGTGGTCTTCAAGTCCACTACAGATGTTTCAAAACCAACTTAACTTTGCTATTCTATGTTCTACTACAGGCTGTGGTGTTTCATTTACAGACCATTTGAATCACTCAAACAAACTGATTAGGTCTGTGTATCATTTCCATGTTTATTACCAGCTTAGACGTATACTGTCAGAACTGCATACACCATTACCCACTGAATCCAGTTTCAACAGGTATAACAACCCCATGGATATGAAAGCATTTGAACGCATTTGTAATGAATTTAACATAAGCACTAAGTATGACTTCACACAAAAACTTGATGATCACAATGGTATGGGTACATTGTATTATGCTATGAGTCACAGACAATACCCTCAAGATTATTACCCTGGTTACACTTCATTCTCATCAAAATCACAAGTCTGGATAGGATCAATTGAGCAGAAACAGTCAAACGCCTGGACCACATTTATTTTAGATAAATCTGACGGGTTTACTCAAGCAGGAGTCGAGCGCGTCAATGAGTCTATCAGAACATATGTCTGGTGTTTACTAGGTGCACAATCACTAACAAAATCAAACATTTTGAATGGAAGTGGTAAATTTGAAGCACAAAAACAGTTTCTTGCAAATCTTGAAGATTCAATTAAATCTCCCATCAAGCATACAGCGCTACCAAGACGTTCTCAGATATGCCAGATCAAAAGTTGACTTTGTAGTTGGCATCGGGTTATACATGTTACCATCTGACCTTCAACTCCAAATGGGGACAATAACAAATTATAATAATGAAATCATTGTTGCAGGTGTTGGTCAAAAACTCGGTCTCAATCAATCTGTAAACTTGGGGGCCACAACCACACACGTACAGTCATTAAAATCATTACATACGGTAACACCCCCGGCCCCGGCCCCAGCCCCGGCCCCGGCCCCAACACCGGCACTCATACAAGCGGTAACCCCTACACCAACCCCTGACACTCATGAGTCAAAAAGAACTGCATTGGTAATAGGTCTAACAGGATTAGGGGTTTTACTTCTTTATCTGTTTCATTAAATAACCCACCATCAACCCTCCTACTGTAACCAAAAAGACCCACACATGTTCTGCCATAAACCCAACTACCTTTGCTGTAGTAGTAATCAGCCAACTGATAACAGTGCCAATTATGCCAGGCAAAGCGTCCACTGCTTTCAGAGCCAATTTTTTAAGCAAGTCTGATATGTGAGACAGTTGTTTCTTTACCCACGACTGTAAATCTTTTGGGTCTGTTGGTGGTGCTGGAGGTGCCGGGGCTGGCGGTGCCGGGGCTGGACTACTACCACTGCCACCCCCAGAGACAGCCAACACAACAGTACTGATAATAAACCCAAGAGCAGTAATTAAACTAGCAATTGTGATACCCTGTTCTCTGAAAAGTGTTTTTAGTCTCTCAGCCAGAGTAGTGTCTTCGTGAAGTATTTTCTGAATAGTTTCTCTAATTCTGTTAACTTGGGTTTTAAGTTTTTGTCTCCCAATACTAATCACTTCTAACCGTCCTGATCTTTCTATCTGCAAATCATTTAATCTGTGTTGTATTCTTTCTTTCATTTCTGCGTCAAGATTTCCATTGTCTGCTGTAGCCAGTTTCTCTTTTTCACGTTCTATGTGTTTATCAAGCTCACCTAGTTTGGCAACATTATTTACCATCTCACCTCTTATCGTCTGCAATGATTTATCCAAGCCCATAATCTCCCGCATTGACAAAGGTGGATCGTCTATTGTTTTCATAGCGTCATTTATTTGTCCTTCAGTAAATGAGGTTTCTTGTATCACCGTGTTTGCTATTTCTGGTAGGCTTGTTACTGGTGCCATTTCAATCTCTTGCCCTGTTGGCAACTTTGTTTGCGTGTCGTGAAGAACACTAGCCAGTCTTGGCGTGACAGTAGACCCTCCAATTCCAAGATACCTTGCCAACCCAGAGTTACCACCGACTTCACCTTTAATTGTACTTAAAGCCCTAAACTTAGAAGGATTATTTTTATGTGTTAGATATATTTTCCCTCTGTCTGTATTTACAAATAAGTGCCCTTTATCATATTCAAATTGATTAGGATCTATTACATCTGGGTGGACACCAACACTGTCATAAAATGAGTTTACTTTATCTTTTAGCAGTTCGTGATACATACTAGAAGTAGTTACCATTCCAGTCATATCTGTGATACTGGTATCTGAGACATTCATGTCATCCATTTCAAAATCTTCATGATTAAATCCTCCCGCAGCCATTGTTTTATTAATTTATTATTTTTTATTGTGCATAATAAAAATGACACAGTCTTACGGATCAAAGTTAGACCCATACAGAAAACTACGTGAGCCTCTGGGTGTTAAGGGCATAAGACAATCAATCGTCATCACAAACAATCCAAGTACTATAGACCAGAACCAAACACTTACAGTTAAGTTTCCAAACCTAGGTCCCAGTGACGTTATTGTTCCTGGCACTGCACGCCTAGCATTTAATATTGAACTAACATCAGACGCAGACGTAAACAGAACACTAGTTAACAATCTTGGTAGAGCAATTGTTAGAACTATTAAAGTAAAACTTGAAGGACAGGAAGTGTTTAGTCTTGACGACTCAGATGTATTTTACTGTTACAAAGACCTTTGGCTCACAAGAGAAGAACGAGAAGATCGTATTTACCAAGGCATACAGCCAGATAATGTTGGTAAACTTCGAATCAATGCTGGAGACAAAACAACTACTGGGGTACCAAAGGAAGTTATTATAGCAGAAACATATGGAACTAGATTTTACATTCCACTTGAGTTTGAAATCCTAACAGCACATTTGCCTTATTATCAAGGGGCACTGAATGACCGTCTGAGCTTTGAACTAACTTTCAATTACTACTCCAAAGTTATTAAATCATCTGCCACAGATGCAACATACAAGATCTCTAACATTTCCTTGGAATACGAAATTGTCACACACACTGATCTAGCCAGACTCATTCAAAATCAGTATCAGTCAAGACTGCCAATTTATTATGACAGGGTGATTAGACATAGTTTAATGCAAAAAGACAAGAGTGACCCAATGTGGAACATAAACTTGAACACACCAGCTAGGTCACTGAAAGGTATTCTTATGTTGTTTGTTGAACCAGCAGATCCATATAAACGGGATTCAGAAAAATTCTACAATCCTAAGATTACACATTTGTCCTGCACAATTGAAGGCCGTCCTAATCAAGTGTATGCTTCAGGTTTGTTACCTTATCAACACTACGATGAGATCACAAAGTATTTTGCGGGTGGAAGGATTAGAGATAAACCAGCAAACATTGCGTGCAAAGATCTACATCTGTATGATGTTAGGATTGGTCAATACCTTACAAACAAGTATGCACTGTGGCTAGACCTTCGTAGTACAGATGATGATTACCTTCATGGGTCAGGTCGAACTGTCGAGAACGGTAGTGATGGAATAACAATTCAGATACAAAAGAAGGTTGAAAAAGCTGAAGCCATTAACATATATTTGTACCTGATATATGACGCACAACTCAATATTGCAGAAAGTAGACTGAGTGGACACATATATTAAAATTATATTGTGTATTAAAATGAACCGGAGCTTAATGACCCTTGACCCACACTGTGGCTTATTTGTTGGTGCCACAGGGTGTGGTAAAACTGAATTTGTTCTTAACCTATTACAAACAAGATACATACACCACTTTGAAAACATTGTCATATTTTGTCCTACGATCAAACACAACAAAGCTTATCACAACCGTTTATTTATTTGGACTGACAACAACATATACTTAGTCGACCCTGAGAAAAAACTGAATGACTACCTACAATATTTTTACAAGCAATTTGAAGGACAGCCAACATTGTTTATTGTTGATGACTGCTCAGCAGAGAAAGACATTGTCAAGAAGAGAAACACTCTAGCAGAACTTGCTTTCAGTGGTAGACACGCAAATGTCAGTGTATGGATTCTCACTCAGAAATATAATGCAGTACTGAAAGATTTTCGAGAACAGTTAAAGTTTATCTGTTTGTTTTACTGCAAGGATCGTGACAGCTTTGAAGACTGTCTCAGAGAAAACGATGTCATCCCAAATAAGCATGAACGTGATGATGTAAAAAATTGATTGATTGATTGTACATTGCTTAACGTCCCGACAGCAACAAGGCTTTCTCAGGACGTGCCTGCACTGCTTGTGAAAAAAAATAAACAGAACATTGAATGTATGTCGCCAGCCGGTCAAATACATTAAATAAACCTAACACAAGGGGCCTAAATAAAGCTAAGACCATTTAGCAACACACATCCAATATCAAGAGCTACAGGCAGTGCAGACAGTAAGGGAGAGTTTTAAAAAGGCAAATACAGGTGAATGGACAAAGGGTAGACAGAAACACATGCCCCAGAGAGAAAAACCCACCCTGTGGGGCTGACCAGGGTGACCCTGGGAACTAAAAAATACCTAACCCCACCCAAGTCCCCCAGGGCAGACCCGGGTGGGGTATGATGTAAAAAATAAACTGAAATCAACTAAGCATCTAAAGCTCATTTTAAAGACAGATCAGCCCACAGGGTATGGGTTAGTAACTTAATTTTTGTTTTTTAAAATAACAATATAAATGAACCCTGATGAAAGCCTTCTATTGAATGATATCAATGCTGTAGAGAACAAAGACTTAGACTCTAAGAAACAGCGTCTTTTGTCTGTGATTGTCTCAGGCAAATCAAAGACTTATCTCGGGAAACAATACACAACAGAGGATATTGAATCTCTTACCTCTGACGAGCTAATCAAGCTTCATTCAAAATATGAAAACCACATCGCTTCACTAATGACTCGTGATTTGAGTCGATCTCTAGTATGTCTATACACAAAAGCAGTGAGTCACTTTTTACCTGTGGATAGTGACAGTCTTTCACACGACCTTGAAAGCAATCCTATTGTTTCAAGTTCAATTGGCAAATTAGCATGTGTCATGTTTTACAAGTTTGGAAATTACCTTGCACCTGTAGTAACCCTTCTTGTTACTGGGAGTCATATTGATTTCTCAAAAATAAATTTTACTGCAGAAGAAAATGGACGAAACCCAGACGACTCCACAACTGAACCCCGACCCTGTTTTGACACAGGTTCAAACTGTGACGAAGACTAAAAGTCCAGGCAGGGTTGAGGCTGGAAAAAGATTAGCCGAATATAATAGGCAAAAAAAATTACAGCTTAAGGCACAAACAGAAAAGACTCATGTAACTGATCCACCGTCAGGATCGTCAGGACCTGTGTCAGTACCGTCAGGACTGACACCGACAGGACACCTTCATCAAAGTGAGAGACAAACAACTAAGCCTGACCCCCGCCCTGACCCTGACCCCGAACCTCAATCAACAAAATATATAATTGCCAGATTTGTTGTCGGATTTGGTTACGTAGGTTATCAATTATACAAAAAATACAAACCACAGACTCGTACAGTGACCAAAAAATCAGACACTCCAAAAACAAAACCAGAAGTCGCCACATTACCAGTAACATCCAAAGCTGTTGACCCATTTTATATGCAGTAAATAAAAATATTATTTTAATTTTTCTTGTATTAGAAAATGAACGACTCAAAAAATTTAATGAACCTTGTGTATCACTCTGCCATAATCAGTGGATTAGCAGTAGCTTATTCTATGCTGGGAAAAAGTCTACTCAAAATGAAATCAGCAGACCTCAGTAGACTCGATTTCGAAGACAGTGCTAAGCTAATTGTAGTTGTTACAGCGTTGATTGCGACAAAAGATTTTCTTGTCAAGCAAGGAATTATTCCTGAAAATGTTTCTATGTAAATAAAAATAATATGGCGACGATAGCTATTATGATTGGAGGTGCTATGGTTAATGCATTGGCATTCAGTGGCTCTAATTATCTCTTTTCAAAAATGGGTAGAGAAGAATCTGCTCTGGAGATGAGACGACACAATAAGGCGTCAGAAAAATTAGCACAAGCCCAGCAGGCGTATGAAAAACAAAGAATTGAAAAACTTGATTTCATCAATGAAAAACTGAGGCTTGAAGGCCACGCACAACATACGTTTTCAAATACAGACGAAGCAATCAGGGAATATTTTCTTGTCACAGGTGAAGACATGTCTATCCCAAAACCGAAACTAAGTGACTATTACAAACCGAGTACAGAACAAAGAAACGGAGAGATAATCTTTGTTCTAGTGGGAATGACATTTGTTTATTTTACAGGAGTTTTCATTGCTAGAAAAAATGGCAGCCGAAAATAAACTATCAAAAATATATTACTCTCCATCAGGCTATTGGAAAGGAGCAACAGCTATTGAAAAATTACATGCCGCTGTGGGCGGAGATATAACACTCAATCAAGTCAAGCAATGGTTACAGAGACAGGCAATTTGGCAGATATATTTACCTGCTCCAAGAAAAATAACAAGGCCTCATTTTCAAAACACTACCCCCAATGACACACATCAAATGGACCTCCTGTTTTTACCACATGACACAATAAGAAAGAAACGATACAAGTATGCACTGACTGTTGTAGACATTGCTTCAAGGTATAAAGACGCTGAACCCATATCTGACAAAACAGCCAGTACAGTTGCTACAGCATTATCAAAGATATATAGTCGAGGCCCTTTAAGATACCCCAGACTAGTGCAAGTTGATGATGGATCAGAATTCAAAGGTGCTGTTAATCAGTTATTTGCTAAGCATGGTGTACTGGTCAGACGCGGTATTCCAGGTGTACACAGATCACAGGCAATTGTAGAGAACTTTAACAAACAGTTATCAGAAAGACTTTTCAGTTACCAGTATTCTAAGGAACTCATGCATGACACCCGGAACACTGAATGGGTTAAGAGATTACCACATGTGATAAAAGCAATGAACGATGAAGGACACCCAAAACCTGCTGATGCTATTAAATTGAAAACAATTACAGAGCCAAAAACAATGTCAACCCAGGCACCGCTTGCACCAGACACAAGTTTATTTACCAAACAGGTGAGATATTTATATCAAACAGGGGAGGCTGAGAACGACTTAAAGCGCAGGGCAACAGACCCCATCTGGTCAACGTCTGTACACAATATAAAAAAAATAGTCCCCAGTCCTGACGCAACAATATATTATCTGTATGACCCTGCACCCCAGAGGGCATTTGTCAGAGAAGAATTACAGATTATTCCCTCAGACACCGTTACTCATTTCAGTAACTAAGTCGTCAATTAATTCATCAACCAGTTCATCACAAATGTCTTCAGATAACTTGAGTCTGTAATGCCCAGGTGCATAAGCTTTTTCCTTAGTGTGAAAAACACGTTTCGTGTCTCCAACTGCAAGTGACTTTTTGTGTGTTTGAATCATTTCAAGATTATGTTTGTTTGATCTCAGTGACTTGTTTGGATAATCAGGCATCAATGCACCATCTAACACTTGCTTGTAATGTTCATGACGTATGTCTTTATTTTTTATTGCTGTTTTTTTAATTCCTTTGGCTTTCGACTGACTACCTTTCTGGTGCAGTATAGAATACATTTTTGATCTCAGTCCAACATACTCAACTATTGGCACACCATTTAGTTCATCTTTAAACTTACCAGGCACTTTTTTGTTTTGTGTGCTGAACAGTGGATGGTCTTTAGGATAATCAGACGTGTCATACATGTGTAACTCTGTTTTCATGTCTTCATAAAAGTCTTCAGTACACACATCAATGATCATAGAGTCAGTGTCAGTGTATAACAGACGGCAGTCAGGATATTTTGGTTTGAAGTAATCATAATAAAATTCAAGCATCAACAGTTTTGACAACTCAAGAATTGCCATACCAATGAATACTGGCTTGTCCAGTTTAACAATCTTTTTTTTGAGTGACACTGCATACAATGATGAATTAAACTCTTTGTACCCTGTGTACTGTGGCTTACCTGTAAGTTTAATTGCACCCGATTCAGTTGTGACCAGTCTCACATCTTTTCTGTGATGAGGATTTTCCATTGTCTTGCCAAAACAGGCATTGTTCATAAGCTTAAAGAAGTCTTTGTCAAATGCAGTGTTGCCGTCTCTGGCACGAAGGGTTGTGTTCTTCATTATGTAATCTTTCATGAAAGCACTTTGATCAAATTGAATTCCTCTGTGAACTTTCTTTAGTACTAACCCGTGTCTGATGTAAAACTGTAGCAAGCGATAGTGACAAACGTAATTAAATTTGTCATTTAAATTTGGCACAAGTTTGGTGTCTTCTTTTTTCCCTGTCATACTCATTTTCTCAACAGCTAATGGATAATCATTATGGTAATCGTGTAGGTGGTGTGGGTACTCCAGGTCTACTTCAAAGATCCAACCCTTCGCGTCGTTTCGGTCAAGATTCATAATATTGTTAGTTAACCCTGACTCTGTTACATCATACTGTGACAAATCATACAGGCAAAAGTTTTTCAAGGGCAATAATTCACACATCGCCCAGCCATACAAATTGTTAGCGTCTACATAGGTAATGAATGACCTTGACCTTGAGGGGTCAAACCCAAGGTCACCATGGGCGTCCAGATATTTGTTGTTGGCTCTGGCGTAGTTATTTGCTGCAATACTAATGCCTCCTCTCAATCCGCGTTCCACCATTTCACCCATCGTACGATCAGACAACAGGTCAATAAATATCTTACTGGATTTCAAAAATGCATCCCATGTCATGCCAGGACTAGTTATGTAACAAGCAGGGTCAAGTCTGTAGTGTAACAACCCCTTTTCACGGTAACTTTCAAATACGTCTGCTAGCAAACAAACGTCAGCTTTCAAGTACTGGTCATGGTAGTCACCAATTGTTTGACACCCCAACTTCCCCCACGCATCAAGTGCATGTTGATATTCAGAGTCAGAAATGCCTTTTCCAGTTAGTGTGGAATAAAATTTCTCTTTTGGTGGCAGTCTTGTTTCTTCAAACACAACCCAGTGATCAATGTACTCATATGGATAGACACCTTTCTTAATCAAGTCTGGTTCAAAATATTTACTCGTTATTGGATACTCAGTCAGTCCATCTGCCAAACTAGCAAGACCTAAAGACAAATGTTGCATGGAGTCATAAAATGCTAATTTATCTAACCTAAAAGTTAAGTATTTCTCAGTTGTCTGGGCAATGCAACTTATGTTTTTGTACGACTCATCTACAGCCTGCATGATGATGTGTGAATCATATCCTTTGAGATTGTGGAAAAAGATTGGCAGTTTGTATGTCTTGGGATCTGTTTTTAATAATAAGTTACAATTGTTATGTGCAGCACCCCTGTAACGCCCAGTTATGTGATCGTGGTCACGAACTTTATCACCCTGGAGGGGTTGTTCACAAATCCAACACGTCTCAGCTGTATCAAATTTTAGTTTGTCTTCTTCTGTCATTACCAAAGGCATCTGACATGTTGTGAGATATTGTACTACCTGACTATACAGATGTCTCATTTCTGTTAAAAACAAACATGCTGCATTTTCACCCCTGTAGATAACAGGCTCTGAATGAAGACCGTCTGACCTAACAATAATGTATCCAAAAGAACACACCACTTGGTCACTTAGTTTTATAGTCTTTGGTAATGACTCTGGAACACGACCTTCATATGGTACAACTAATGATTCAAAATCTGCATACACTACAAACGGCAACTTTTGCTGATTCCCATAGTTCTTAAAATACACTTGACTACCAGGATCTGGGTACTTAAGTACAGTCTGTATATCATCAGGTGACCTGCAGTGTAGGATGTGTTTGTGCGCTATGTTTATGGAGGAAAATCTTTGTAAACATTTTTTACAAACTTCCTGTTTCCCATTGTGTTTTGTTGTATGTCCATGAATTAGACGTGACATATTTCTGATAATTGTGTAGTGGAAGTTATTGTCATCTCCGATTAGCAACATGTCAACATGTCTATCTTCTGACTGACCATAGGTTGGTGCCAGTGGGGATACTCTAATTGGTTGCAACTTGTTCACAAATTCATTATCCCACACATACACATTTACAGATATACCAGGATTTAGTTTTTCAAACAAATCTATGTCCTCTATTTTAACAGGGAACTCAATGCCACTAAAAACGAGTTCATTTACAAATTTAGTGTAGTTAGATACACGTTCAGGTTTTGATTTTACAAAGTGTAGTTTAGCAAGCACACACCACATGAAACAATAGTTGTCATTGTTCTGTATGTTGACGACAGCCTTTTTGTTTACTACTTCTGTTGGCAGTGGCAACCATGATTTACCTAATATAGGATGATACCTAGACTGCTTTAGTTGTAGTTCATGTACATGTCCTTCGTGCCAGCCAGACCCCTTCATTTTTGCACTGTCAATCGCCTGTAGAAAGTCTGGTAATAGTCTGTCTCTGAACACGTTCTCCAATTCTCTTCTTGTGTTAACTGTGTGTTGTCTTGTTGATATATACGATACAATTACCTCACCGCCCACCCTAGTGAATTCGATTTTTGCAACAATCTGAATCTTAACACTGCCTGTCAGAAGATTTTGTTGTATGACAGAAAAAGAGTTTTCTATTGATTCGTAAACATTATTAGTATTGGATATGGGTAAGTGTGTTGTGTGAAACATGTTTCTTAAACTAGATGAGCCAGGGTTTTGAACATTGTCCGTCATTTTTATTTGTCCGACAAAATAATAAATGAAAAAATATTACTGCTGGCTCACCTTGTGTAATACCACTTTATTAATTGTAACACTGTCAATATAAACATTTAGTTTGCGTAGTTGTTTAAATATGCTATAACAAACTTCCCCTAACCAACCATAGTTGGTATCATCAACTTTAAAAGTAGGTGTCTTTAAATCAACTGTCATGCGCTCCACATCTGGATGCTCATCAACATAATCCAAAGTCACACTATATGTAGCATATATTTCTGATGGTGCTGAAAGGCTTATGTAAGTCTGTTTGGGTGATATTAGGTCAGTAAAGTGCATAACATCTTTGAAACAGTGTGAGATATCAAGCACTTGTATGATTTGTCCGTCTGTCATTTTTATTGGACAAACAAAAGAATAATTGTTATCAAGCAAAATCATGTTTTCTAGGAAATTACACTGAACAGTAATTTTTTACGTTTGCACCACTCCAGCATGTATTTTCTGTTCATGGTCAATGATATAAGGGACGTAATCATTAGAAGATTTAACCACTATACAGATTTGTCTCCCATAGACTATATATGGCATACCCAAGAATGACCTTGTCACTGATTTGTGAGTGAGTGTGTTGCAATGGAGTACTCATTGGGGATATTGTTCCTGTTTGTGTGTAGCAAGGGTACAGGTATGTACATTTGTAGGCTTAGCTCAGTGTCATATCTCATGTGTGTGTGTCATTGGATTATGCAGAGATTCAGAAATCTTTACAGTTGACTCAAACCCAATAAAAAAACAGTGGCTCTTGAGAATCTCGCCATGCTCATAAAAATCTGTGATCGAGTGGGCTACTGAAAATGTACAATAAAACATGTTTGTTTGTTTTAATGTTTTCATAGAAGGGATTACTCTACTTGTTCAGTAGACTCATAGCGTCACTGTGAACCCTAAATAACTGAACTGTGAGTTGAGTTGTATTGCTGTGCATTGGCGTATACATGTTCTGTGTGTTTGTGTATACATGTTCTGTGTGTTTGTGTGTGTGTGTGTGTGTCAGTGCGTGTGTGCGTGCGTGTGTTTGTCTGTGTGTCAGTGCGTGTGTGTATGTGTGTTATGTACCTCTAACAAAACCTGTTTGGCTCAAATAGCATGTTTTCAAAGTGACAGTTGACACACATGGCACTGGAATAGAAACGTGGGTAGTGTCACTGCACCTCGCTGAGAACGCCGGTAAACAAAACCTGTTCGCCCATACAGGGGTGAATGTAATGGGTGTACACACAAGTATTCAGGGCTGTCAGCTGGCAATGGTGGAGTGCCACAAAGACTTTGTATGGCATAGGCATTGATGGCTGTGTGGTGTAAACATATTCCGGATAAACATTAGGACGACATGATTGAGAAAAGTGTGTTATGATACCATTGTGCGCGTGTGTGTCTGTGTGTGTGTGTGTGTGTGTGCGTGTGTGCGTGTGTGTGCATGTGTGTGTGTGTCAGTGTGTGTCAGTGTGTGTCTGTGTTGTGTGTGTGTGGGGGGGGGGGGAGTGGGGGGTATCTTAAAGATCTGTTGTATTATGTACTCAGTCGGTGTCTGTATAAAGCAAGGTATGATTTTCTGAGGTGTCTCTTTCACCTTATTTACAGTCTAGTCATGTACACCAGTCCAGCCCACAGGGCCTGAAATTGAATAAGAGTTATTATCTCTCACGGGCTGGTGGTTTTCAATGACTAGCGTCAGGCTTGTTTAGACAGTATGCACCCGGAAGAAAAATCTCGGTGCAGACAGACAGGTGTTTATGACTCACTGTAGGCCTACAGACGGTACCAAGGGTAACAACACAAACATTAGTAAGCAGACGTCAGGCCTATTCAGCCAAACAAAAGAGCGACGACATTATCGCTTGAAAATTATGTCGACAATTATATTCATAAATCTTGGAGCCCTATGATCTCGGCAGAGTATTCGAAACTGAAATGCTATGATTGTATTGATTGTACATTGCTTAACGTCCCGACAGCAACAAGGCTTTCTCAGGACGTGCCTGCACTGCTTGTAAAAAAAAAAAAAAACTAAACAGAACATTGAATGTATGTCGCCAACCGGTCAAATACGTTAAATAAACCTAACACATGGGGCCTAAATAAAGCTAAGACCATCTAGCAACACACATCCAATATCAAGAGCTACAGGCAGTGCAGACAGTAGGGAGAGTTTTAAAAAGGCAAATACAGGTGAATGGACAAAGGGTAGACAGAAACACATGCCCCAGAATAGAGAGAAAAACCCACCCTGTGGGGCTGACCAGGGTGACCCTGGGAACTAAAAAATACCTAACCCCACCCAAGTCCCCCAGGGCAGACCCGGGTGGGGTACTGAAATGCTAACCTATACGTTGCTCGTGGCAAATGATCACAGTCAAGACCCTCAGTCTACTCATAATGTGAGTCCTGAGAGTACAGCCTGACTGAAACGTTTTACGACGGAAGTCAAGCCTGGAGTCTTGGGGGGGGGGGCTCTTGAGGATCTGTTGTTTATGTACTCAGTCCGATGTCTGTTTAAAGCAGTGAGTAATGTGTCTATTTTCAACTTGAAAGCGTAGTAACAGACTAAAACACGTACACCACCCACGGGCGCGTGAACTATAGCTCGAGTCAGGCATCAGTTATGCACCCAAAAGAAATATCTTACAATCTGTGTGTGTGCGTGTGTGCGTGCGGGCCCTGTGTATGTGTCTGAGTGTCTGAGTGTGTCCGTGCGTGTGTGTGTGTGTGTGTGTGTGTGTGTGTGTGTGTGTGCGTGCGTGTACGTGCGTGTGCGTGCGTGTGCGCGTGTACGTGCGTGCGCGTGTACGTGTGTGTGCCAGTACTGTTTATAATAAAACGGTTGAGTTGTACTGACAATGTTGTACAAAGCACATTTCGGCTATGCATAAGAGGACATTCACCGTTTCAGAAATTGTACTGCAGTAAAATAATATTAGATAAGACCCGCTACCATACTCGCTAGGAGAGAGCTAACAAACAAAAGTAGACTAATAGTTGTAAACACGGGTTATGCCTGGAGTCCGAGACTCTTGAGGATCTGACCTGTGTCCACTTATAAAAATCTAGGCTCGTGAGGATCTTAGACTCTGTAAAACCTCATACACTCGGTGCAAGGCAGTCAGCTACTGGGGCGTTTTACCGTCTACTCGATTTCACTTCCCGGTTCAGTGTTTACTGTAGCTATGGGTTCAGAGCTTTAAGGGTAAAGTTCATAAACATTAAAACAAATTAACAGTACATGTTTAAGTGTTGTCAGAGACAATAGTTATAGAGAGAGATAATAGGAGAGGACTAATGTATCAAATTTCAATAAGGCCGCACTATTCATGGTCGCCACTTTCAAAAAAACAAAAGGGTGATTATGTGATAATAGAGAGGCCACGGTGCGCCACAGATTTTAATTTCAATAAAGGCGAGATTTATAGATCGGTGCGGCCTTATTGAAATTTGATTCTTAGTCCTCTCCTATTATCTCTCTCTGAAGCTATTTCAGCAATTCTTAAAAAAATTAAGAGTTAGCGTTTTTCACAACACTCAAATGCACCAAGTACCCCATGACAAAACTGTCGTCTGCAAGCCTGCATACAACCGTGCACATGCCCCAATTAGGCTCCCATGAACACACTAGGTCGACTAAAATTACCCAGATTTTGCTCTTTTTCACACCACCTGTCATGCCTTTTGTTGCTCAAAACGCCAAAAAAGGCACACAATTGAAGTTTTACACCCTAAAAAAATGGCAAAAAGGGAGGAAATTTTTTTAACTATTTCTGGCGGAAAAGTTACTACATGCACCGGAAGCAATTGCCCTGTGTGGCCTGTAGGTAGTGGCGCATTTTGTCGCGATGATTCCCCTGCAGGAATCATCGCGACAAAAAGCGCTTCTGACAGCTCAATGGCCAATCAGGCACTACCCTCGCGCGCTGATTGCTGTTTAATCCCCCGCGGCGTTTGGTTATGGAATCGAAATATATATTGTATTATTCGCAGAAAGATTATCCTGTTGTTGGAGCTAATGTTCGGCCACCGAAATAGGCCTGTTGGGACATAGAGACATTTAAGAGTGATGATTTCTGTCAGTCTCGAAAAAATGCCACTAGCCGTATGAAGCTAGTCACAGTCGGAAAAGAAAAGCAACAAGCTAATCAAGTGTCCGCAGGACCTCTCCCTCAATGGCCGTGTTCCAACGTCAAGGCCGGATTTTTTTTTTTTTTTTTTTTTCTGTTCCCGCATTGACAGTACTTGAACACCGGAACAATTATTTACGAGCGCTATAAGCAATAACAGCCGGCTGCGTTTGTACACTGACTGGCTTTCATGATCCGGCGGCGCGCATGTACAGTACAACCATCGATTGCATCAGTCTACAAATGGATCGATCGTGCTAATTCAAGGGTAGTGCCAGATTAGCTTGGCGCCTTTCAGGCGCCAAGCTAATCTGCCACTACCCTTGAATTAGCGGCATGGTCGAGCCATCTCCTGCTGTAGTTTGTCGAGGCTAATTGGTATGCCATCCCATTAAGGACCCAAAATGACCCTTACGCCAGATCGACCCGGAGTCACTGTGGCGTACGCCATCAAAAACGCTAAAACGTTCCATATGCCAGATCGAGCGGTGGTCACTATGACGCAGAGCTCAGCCTGACGTGTTACACCGCCGCGAAGTAACTGGATCCCATGCTACGTCAGTCATGTGTACATACCTGAGAAAAAAAAACACGCCCCTCTAATGGTTTGGCGCTGTGGCCTTTTGTGACCTTGACGTGTACTTCACGCTGCGGCTTTGTTATTCAGTGTACTAATACGACCGTCACGGTGGCTGGTTCATTCGTGTGTAAACACTGAGTAACCACAACGCGGCAGCCGAGCAAAATATCCTCAGATAGCATCCACATCAGTCCTTTGTAGTTCAGCCCCTTGCAAGGGAAAACGAAGACTGACATCGGACCGAGGACGTTTTGCTTAATGAGCAGACTAAAGTACTAACACAATAAATACTTTCCGAACGGCCACGACCAGGTCCACCCGTGCAGGAGAAGACTCAATTGCCACACTGAGCTCTGCAAGGGCGGCAGTGCCTAATTAGTTTTTCGCTGCTTTGGCCGGAACGGGCACCAACATTTATCAAACACTACCCCTGAGTTGTAGGTATCGTAGTTGATCCATCGCTCACGATAGTTTATGTGATTCTGTGGCCGGGTAAGTTAATTTGACGCCCGGCCGGAGTGTCATGGATCTAGGCATGACTATAAGGCCTTGTGGTTCCGGCCGATCACTAGCATGTGTCCGTTAATCATTGATCATTTCAGGCCTACCCTAGTAAACAAAAGGTCCTAGGGCTGACGTCGCGGACCGCAGTTGGACCGCGCACGGCCGTGCCGGCGCGGGCTAACTGCGGTCAGCGTCGGCCTTATGGAGGACCTCTCTCTCACCTGGACAAAGGTTGTGTTTTGCTGCCTTTTAACCTACGTACACAAAACGTTGAATCAATCAAATCCAAAAACATGGACGCTGAAACAATCATTCACGGGCGCTGTAACACAGGCTGCATGTACACATATACATACACTCAATGAAATATGTCAGACGTTAATGTACAACAGCGACTGCCGAATCTAGAAAATTGTAAACTGCCTAAACAATGAAGACTATGCGTGCGCGCACACGCACGCACACACACGCACTCACACACACACACATACACACACACACACTCGCATACAGGCATACACATACACTGTGACACACTGACACACAGCCCCTGCACATCATGTGGTCACAGTAAAAAATGCTTTGGATAGTGCAAAATAATGAATCCTCCGTCCTACCCGTCAAAAAGAGGCATCGCAATCAGTTTAACCTCAACCCTCCATAGAGCACAAGATGGATCAACCACGATAATTCAAGGGTAGTGCCAGATTAGCTTGGCGCCACCAGGCGCCAAGCTAATCTGACACTACCCCTGAATTATCACGATCGATCAATCTGCAACTGGTACAAAGTCGATAGGTGTCGTTTGGGAAATGAGGCCGTGGGGTTAAATGGGTTAAGTTAGTGCCTCCTGACACAGCTGTCTTATGTTTCTACAACGCCAGCTGAATGTCTCAAATTTTAACATGACAAATCAGTTTTGAAGAGGAATACAGTCAAAGCAATTTGTTAACCCTTTTCATCCTGCTTGAAATACATTGGACCTTGATAGTTCAAGGGTGGTGCCAGAATAGCTTGGCGCCTGAGGCGCCAAGCTATTCTGGCACCACTGACCCTTGAACTAAAATGCTTGATCAGTCCTAATCTGTAATGTAATCTTCGTAGGACAATAAACAATTTTTTTTTTAATGGATGCAATGGGTTAATAGCCAGTAAAACTATACAGTCGGACTTGCGTTAAAGCGACCTGCTCCAGGAAATGAAAGGTCAATAATTCGCAATATCTCATGATTAAATGTTCCTAGCATGTCACTAGTACACTGGACAACAAAGCTGAACTTGTGAAATGTGAATGTCGTAAATGAAAGACTTTCTTGTCCTTTGTGTGCCTCAGTGCTGACGCAGACAGCAGTTCCACCGACTCGCACCTGAAGCAGTAGAACGCCTCTGTTACGCGTGTCTACTCACGTGGGTTGTGAAAAAAATGTAGAAAAGTCTAAAGATTAGACAAGACAACATAGAAAATCCATTGCATCGGATAATTTCAACGAAGTCCGTGCTGAAGTAGGTCGCTTTAAATGCCGATAAACTCCCAGAACTAAATGATTTCCATTCTATAGAATGGAAGTCATGGAGAACTAAATGACTTCCATTCTATAGAATGGAAGTCATTTAGTTCTGGGAGTTTGTCAGTTAATGATAATCAGGCACTTACCTCAACACCTGCCGTGTTCCTCAACTATGGCAGTGTTCTGCCAGCCAGCCATGAACACTAACAGACCGGGAAAAAGTATTTCATCATTAATTTTAGACTCGCAAGTCGACACATCAGTCTCACAACTTCCTCTCGCTCTCTGGCTCTCGAAGGACTCAGTCCGAACTGTTCTGCACAAAAACTGGCAAGTAGCGCAGTTAATAAATGGTGTCGCTACACGCCTACGTGTAGCTTAACCACTTTTCTGTTTTTTTCTTCTTCTGAAGTCATTGTAAAATGAACGCCAAAAGATCCGCGAAGTCCACTGATGGAACGGCTACAAAATAGGAACAGCAACACCTAAAGCAAGAGAAATAGAGCATGAGGATCTACGCCTCTTGCAGCTGGGTTGTGTCTGCTGGCGGTATCTCGGCGGTGGAAAGACCGCTGGTGTTTATTTGGGTTCACCGGGTTTCTCCACAAGACCTAAGTTTAGCAGCCGCTTACTTACTTGTCGGTCCGCCACGGTCAACGGCTGATTTCTGTGACTCCAGTCTTTGTGATTCATGGGCGGGGGAAGGGGGGGAGGGGGTTCTAACTTTTTGTTTGGGACCTTCAACCTGATACAAAAGGCCTCCCCGACGCTAGACCTTGCTTCCAGGGGCCGAAAAATAAAAGAGCGGGGGAGGGAAGGGTGGGGGGGGGGGGGGAAGGGGGAGTGGAGAGAAGGCGCGTGCGTGTCACTAAGACTCTCACCGATCGGCATGTGTGAAAACTCGCTTAAATTTTAAACGTGGTGGGGGGGGGGGGGAGGGGGGGGGGNGGACTTTTTATAGCATTTTTTTAAAATGGGGTGCACGCCTACAGTGGTCACAGGCTCATGTCGACTGGACCTGGCGACAGTGGCAGAACGTCCTGTTCACGGATGAGAGCCGCTACTGCATCAGCCATGCAGATGGGCGCATAAGAGTGTGGCGGAGAAGGGGTAAACGCTATGCTGATGGCTGTGTGCTGAAGATCAATGCCTGGGGCGGGCCAAGCGTGATGATTTGGGGTGGGATTTCCCTGAACCAGACAGTAAGACCTGTGTTCTTCCGTGGACTCGTACCAGGTCGCGGAAATGGCATCACAGTTCATCGCTACATTGACCAAGTACTACACCCACATGTCCTGCCATTTTCTCAGGAACGCAGGAACTTCATATGGCAGCAAGATAATGCGCGTACACACACTGCACGTATCACCCAGAACTTCTTGCAGCAGCACAACATCCCAGTCATGCCCTGTTCTGTCCTCAGCCCGGACCTCAATCCCATCGAGCATCTCTGGGACCAACTGCAAAGGGAGGTCAACGCTGTACGCCCCAGACCAACGACAGCCGCAGAACTGGAGAATACCATTGTCCAGGCCTGGAACAACATCCCCAGGGCAGCTGTCAACCGCCTGATGCACTCTATGCGCCGACGCTGCCAAGCCGTCATCAACGCCAATGGGGGTCACACGCCATATTGACTTTGTGCTGTGCCATGCTTGCTCCAAATACAGAATAAACTTCCACACTGATTACGCTGGTGTCCATGATTTCATTCCTAAAATGGCGATAACATCCGTTGTATGGTTTTAAATAAAATCATCATTGTCCATACCTCGATAACTTTCCATCTTAACGCTGATTGTTCTCCGGCCGCCGGTGTTTCGGTATGTATCCCACAGTCACTTAAATGCATTTGAGTGATTATCATGTGACTTAAATGCTGGCGATCACTTATGCGCGTGTAGGCCTAGGTATTAGGAGAGGAGTGGCCTCGGCCGTAATGATTAGAAGTTCCGGGAAACCGTAGGGGGACTTTCGCCGCCCACTGACGACTGCAGCTGGATAAGGCAATAGATGTGTGCTGGTTATGTGATTTTGGACCTTACGCGCATTGGGATAGTGGCTCGCGTAGAACTTGTGACTTCTCACTGTTATTTACCTATTTCTGCCGGATTTTGTATATTTGGCGTTGAATTAGTTATCCGTGGCTTCAACTGAAAGACATCATCAGTGATGTAAGTTAGTGGGCGGGGGGGAGAGGGGGGGGGGGGTATGCCCTAAAGTCGTGAAGGGTGACTGGCGTTTTTCGGTTTCGGCAGTTTTAATTCGTGATTGCAATGTTTTCATCCTCGTGATCAGTTCGTGAGAGAAAAAAAAAAGAGACAAGTTCGTCACACATGAAACGTGAAAGCCAGATAGGTCTAAAGATCTTCGTGATCCGAGACTGGGTCTTTTAGTTCGTCACTGAGTGAAACGTGAAAAGTGGGAGTTACGCTCTGACCCTATTCCCCGCCGGGCCACCGGCCTCACCCGGCTCCCATCCCCCCCCCCCCCCACCCCACCCCTGGCGCCTCCCACCCCCCTCCCCCTCCGTTTGTCAGACTCAAGGGGTTATTAAACAGGTACCGGCTTCTCAGTCAGTCTCTTCATCGGCTCGTTCGGCGGTGCGGAATGCTATTAGTGTTGGGGATTCGTCATTTCTGAATCGGCGCAAAATAAACTTGATGATCAGTCGTCGTCAGTGAGTGATGTGAGTCAGTCGTTCTGCAGGGCCGGGTACTGACTGACTCCCTCCACCGGCCTCCTTTCAGTCGGCCCCCCATATCTCGCAGCAATTACCCGGCTCTCTCTTCAGTCGCTTGCAGTGAAAGGGTTATAAGATTCAGTCACAACTTGACATTGTGTCTTACGATCGCCGTATGACCTCGCGAAATCACTGACTCAGCATCAGTCATCAGTACAGTGTATTAGTAAAACTACTGAATTATAAGTCTGACTGTGCATCGCACCGCGTACGCAACCGTCTCATGAGTCTGTGCGCTGAACGGTTGCGCTCGCGGTGGCACAGCGGTATTCGCATTCACAGAAAGAGGCTCCATTGTCAGGCCCCTATAATTATATACTAATGGTTAGAATCAGATTAGGAGGGGAACGATACCTAGTCCACCCAGACACTAGAACAGATGTGCACATGCGGGCACACCGGCCCTCCCCGGCCACCAAACACGTCCTACAATAATAAACCGAAGCTACCCCCCCCCTCCCCCCCCCCCCCCCCCTCCCCCCCCCCCCAGGCTAGAAAGTCTGGTTAACCCACCCCCAGACTCGTAACCCTCACGGGGACCACAAAACTACTAAATAAACGCCCCCAAATTCAATACATTTAGCCAACCGACCCACCGGTAAAAAAACTAAATAATATGGGGACCCGCCGGGGGGCGGCCTAGCATCCCTCGTCAATGCCGTCGACTCCCTGGGGTACAACATAAGGAGTAGGGATCGAAAACCCGCTCCGAAAAAGCACGAAAAAGTAAAGGTTGTGTAGAGAACCAACCTCAAACCATAAAATAGCAAAACTAAAAACCGGAGGCCTTGGACTGGGACTGACTCGCATGGCGGAGCAGAATAGAGCGGTAGGGACGAAGGCCGGCCTTGCCCCTTCACGGGGCGCAGTTCACTAGTCTGAGGCGCGGCCGGACATGACTGACGAGAGCCGGGATGAGTCAAAAGAAGCGAGAGCCGCAGCCGGCGACAAACAGAAAATAAGCTCCCCACCCCCACCCCCAACCCCAAGCTCCCCCCCCACCCCCCAATCCCCCCCAGCCCCCCCCACCTGTCCCCACCCCCGCCGAATTCAGCGAGAGCTGAACTTGAAGTCCGCCTTTCCATTTCAATAATCGAAAAACGAAATCGAAATCGGGGCCGGTTTAACGTCCACGGCACCAAAGCGTGCAGATAGTGGCGGACGGCCCTGACGCCGTGCGGCAGCGGCCGGTTTATGGGGGACAGGGAACTTGCCCGGCGGGCACTGACCGCGCCGCCGGACCGGCGGCCAGGCCAACAGGCGGCTCAGTACTCGGCTGCGGAGCCGGCACTGCCGGATCAATTCAAGTGCGCTGCAACTGTGCCACTTTGATCATGTACCAGGAACTTTCAACGGACATGTATTAAACAAATCCGTCTTTTCCGCCCTGCAATGGTCAAACACCACGGTATTGCACTAGTATGGGATCATTACTAGTGACGCTACTGCGGATCCCAAATTGCCGGAAGTGGCTGTCTGCACTCGGAAACAAGATGGCGGCGCCCGTAAGAGCTTGTGTTATCTGCCCTCAAAAGCTGCGGTGGTTCTGCTGACACTTTTCGCGTGATTGCTTTGTTTATGACACAATATATTTCTACATCTTGTATTTTCCTTTGCGAAGTACGAATTTGATCATATCTTAATCATGGCTGTGAGCAGGACGACGTTATCTCGGTCACTATGTGTATGTAAACGTTCCCTTCTTCCTCGCGGCCCAAGGACACATTTTGCTCAGATTGCGAGTTGTCAGCGACAGAGCTTAGCATTGTGTGTTGATGGGTCGAATCAGAGATACCATTCCAGTACAAATCCAGCCAGTTTTCATGCTTGTTCAAGGAAAGGTTTGCTTGTATTGCCACAAGAGACATCGGGTCCAGCTTCTTTGCCCGGCAGATTACCACATCAGTTTAGCTGTATACGACATTTCTCGGCAGAGACGTACAACAAATATTTCTCGCCAGAAGTGGCTCCAATCGGGTATGCTCAGCAAGTATTGGAGACCGTCCATTCAGCAACTGGTAATATATTTACAGAGTATTTATGTTTGTCGCTTTTCTTTAGCCAAAGCCGCCTCTCTGCACCCACCCACCCACCACACACACACACACACACACACACACACACACACATCTTCCTGCTGGTCTCACTCCTACCACTTTCAGTTTACATCGTCATTTTAGTATATTGACAGATTCACAAATATTTATTTAATTCATGAATTGTGAATTGGCAGTCATTCACATTTGGTGAAAGGGCATGTACCACTTTCATAACCTCTTTTCACTGACTGAAACTCAACCATGAAGTATGGTGGGGAGGATGGGGTATATCAGGGGTGGGGAGGGGGGAGGAGGAGGGGAAAGGAAGACATTAAAGGGTGTGATTGAATAGTGAAGAGACAGCTACACATATTGTCCTTCAGCCAGCCAAAAAATCAATCGTCCACAGTTGGCCTGCGCATGACTGCTTGGGCCAACTGCAGCTGATGTTGGCCCAATCATCTTATGCTTACTGTTCAGTGACTATGAGCAAAAGGTTCAGGGGCCAGTTTCATCAGTGTCAGTTAGTTCTGTGCCAGCCACTAAGCAAGGTGCTCCTCTATTGCGGAACACCTTGCTTAGTAGCTGGGTGCAGGACTAAGCTCACTCATGCAACTGGCCACTGGAACTGATGTTGTCTTCATTGTTTCCCTGCACACTGCAGGTAGGAAAATGTAATGTATTTGTGTACATAGTATATATCTACACTTTTTACATGCTGGACTTTCTACATGCTGTTATTAAATTGTTTGCATTGTTTCAAATGTCAAATCTGTATTTGCTGCTCTGTGATTTTGGACCTTACGGCTTGGCAGCTGTAAGGTCCAACATCACAGACCAGCACACATCTATTTTAACAGGACTGCCATGGTGGGGCAGCATAGCGCTGATGACAGTTGCACTGCGTGGTGCTATAACGCTACCGCTGGCTGTGTACTCCATGCGCATCATGGGCAAAGTGGAGCTGCTACAGCCAGAGATTGCAAAACTCTCCCAAGAACTGCGCCAAGAGGTTGCCATGGCTGTCAAGAAATTTGCCTGGAACGAAAGAACTGCTCGCTTCAAGTACAACTCAACTGTAAGAGAGATTTGCTTACATAATATGCTTTATATTCTGTTTTCCAAAAATTGATGGCATTTTCTGTATGTTGTTTTATTACATATCCAAAGTTTACTGCAGCATGTATCAAATGATTTGTGTGCTGGTTCATGATTTTGGGTCATACTGTCCTGGGCCAAAAGTTTCAAAATCAGAGTCCAGCACTCGCATATCTAGTTGTCTCCCTTGATTCACTCCCACTGTAGTATCAGTTGCAACATGGAGACTGAGAAGACAAATGATGTGCGTATCATTAGCCCATTTCGTTAGGAACATCACCAGGCTGTGTGTACTTCTTTATGAACTTGTACGACTTCAGTTGTAAATCTTTGTCAGATCGCCAGTTTTCACAAAACGATTGGCACAGGTCGATTATGTCTAAAAATCTTTGATGTGACACCATATCGTGTGTAAGATTTAACCCATATCATACTGAGAGCTAAAAGCTTCAAATTTGTACACTGCCATATGCAAGCTACATTATAGTACTTACGGTTAAGGATATGGCTTTAGTTCAAGGGTGGTGCCAGAATAACTTGGTGCCTAGAGGCGCCAAGCTATTCTGGCACTACCCTTGAACTATTTTAGCTAAACTTATTTCACACACTGGTGTATTCCAAATGATAAGGGTTAAGCTGGAGGGTCATTTTAGATATGGACTCAGTCAACAGTTATCGCTAAAATATGCTTTTATGTCAGTTTTCTTAAACCCACTTTCATCAGCTCTCTCTGCAAGGCCTAGAAGATGGTGGTCATCGCTTTTAGCCAGCTGCATCGATTCATTTTGACTGTCGCTGTTTACGCACCCAACACATCACAAATTTATTTGCTAATTCACTTCTAATGTATATGCGAAGGCACACATGATTATTTGTTTCATTTTTTTTTGGCGTCAGTGGGCAAAAATCGATATGATACCCAATGTAGCTATACCGCTACAAGTAGAACGTATGCCTGTGAAGAGTTACCTTCCTTGCACCAACAAAACATCCTTCGCTAGCCATCAAAGCCACATCGGAAGTTAGAGCAGCCGGTTTCGTATTGTAGGACTGAACCGAAGCAAAGTTGATTGGTCGTTCTAAGTCTCCCTAACATTTAGCACTCTATAACCACACCGGCTGTCTCCTTTGATTTGCTACTACTATAGCATCAGTTGTAACATTTAGCGCTTTAACACACATCATACTGAGGCTAAAAGCTTCAAATTTGTAAACTGCCATATGTAAGCTACATTATAGTACTTAATAATAATAATAATAATAATAATAATAATAATACCGTTATTATATAGGCGCTTTTTCTCAATTTTTGGGCGAATCGACTCAAAGCGCCGTGAACTGAAACCCAACACGCACACTCACATAACAGACACGGATTTACGCCATTTAAGACAAACACAGTACAAGACAGATGAAGGGCCAGTTCAGCTACTGAAGTTACAGAGATTTTAGATCGCTTGTATTTGAAATTTGTAAAGTGGCCTGAAACCGGTACCAAAGTGTGGGGGGGGTGGGGGGGGGGGGGGGGTGGAAGAACCGGAGTACCCGGAGAAAGAATCCCCGACGGTCCGCCCGAATTAACGGTGACACTTACCAGAGGAGAAAAGTCCGACGCTGGAACCCGTTTTCGAACCTCGCACCTTTGGCATTGGTGGCAGGCGCCTTAACCACTGCGCCACGGACCGCCCCTTAGAGATAAGGATATAGACCAATGGCTTTAGTTCAAGGGTGGTGCCAGAATAGCTTGGCGCCTAGAGGTGCCAAGCTATTCTGGCACTACCCTTAAACTATTTTAGTCAAACTTATTTCACACACTGGTGTATTCCGAATGATAAGGGTTAACCAACTTAACAGATTAGGAAATAGATCAATCATTTTATTTCAAGGGTGGTGCCAGAACAGTTTGGCGCCTCTTGGCACCAAGCTATTCTGGCACTACCCTTAACTATCAATATCATAGTCAAATTTGTTTCATGTAAAAGTGTATCAGGATGGAAAGGGTTAAATGTTACATCTGACCTTTAACTGCTTCACATGTAACCACCACAATCAAACGGAATCATTATTTTGCAGCGCCTCAGTTTGCCTCAATTTCATACCTTGTATTGTGTAACTGTTATGTAAAGGTTGTTTTTTTTTGGCGATTTTTCTTTAATCTGTAGATGAAGAGACTGATAAAGGAGCTGTACATTCGTGACAACTGCCACCCGGCCAAGTCCTCCCTGGTGCTGTGGTTCCAAATTCCCATGTGGATCTGCCTGTCATTTGCACTCAGAAACATGAGTGGGGCTGTGCCGATGGCTGCCATAGACTCAGGTAATGCCCTGCAAGAAAAGTGTCCAATGCTATTATGGTAGTTTGTCTACCTGACTGGTCTTCAATCTGATGACTAGAGTCATGTTGAAGGTGACCTAACACCAGTGTCAAATGTGGCACTGTCTTTTTTTCATCCAACTGACAGACTTGGAAATATGTGACAGAATTCATACTTGTATGGCTATGTGCCAGTCATAGATGATGGATTGACCATGACAGTTCAAAGGTAGCAACTGATTTCATTCAAGGGTTGTACCAGATTAGCAAACCACCTCCCCACATGCCAGTGTAATCAGTCACTACCCTTGAATTATCATGGTATATCTATAACATATCTGTCTGTTTATGTTTAAGGGTAGTGCCAGATCAGCTTTCCGCTTTCCAGGCGCCAAGCTGATCTGGCTCTACCCATGAATTATCATAGTCGGTCTATTACCCACCCTCGATTATTAAGATGCGAATGAATTTTGTTTTTCCATGCAGGAAAATCAGCAGTATTGTGTCCGGACCTTAGGACAGAAGGTACCCTGTGGTTTACTGACCTCACAGCGCCAGACGCAACTTGGATTTTGCCCGTTGCGATGGGCCTTGCAAACCTGATGAACATTGAGGTAGGCCCTCAAGTTAGCAGAAACTGTGCATGTGTGTGTCACTACTGTGTACTGTACCGGTGGCTGCAAGCAATATTGTTCCGGATTGTTCCCCCACTTCAGAAAAACTACATGTATTAATTCATCTTTGAGTATGAGTTGTTAAATGCCCAAGCTGAATGGCTGACTTTTTTTTTAGATGAATGATAGTGCTTAATTAGCTTGGCAGCTATAGGTGTGATGCTAGCAAAAAGATAGTGCCTGATTTGCTTTGCACTTCTATTTGGGGGCTATGCAGATTGTTTACTGCACATGCCAGTAACCTTGTAACTGTTAGTTCATCTACACAGCGTGTGCAAAAAGTTTGACGACTCTAAGCAAAAGGTTCTTGGGCTGACATCAGCCCGAGTTGGCCCGTGCACGGTGTCAGCCCCAGGCCTTTTGCTTATCAATTAGTTTTTGTTTGTTTGTTTGTTTTAAAGATGCACACCCTGACTGCCAAGAGAGTGAGCCGGTTCCAGAAGGGCCTGGTGTTTGTCATGCGGGCCTTTTGTGTTATCATGGTGCCCATCGGAGCTGCAGTGCCAAGTGTAAGCAAATTTTGCCTGATGGGTTGTTTTCGTTTAGCACCGACTCATGACAACAAGATTGTGGTCGACTGTGATAGTTCAAGGGTGGTTCCAGAGCAGCTCAGCACCTAAAAGCGCTCTAGCACCACCCTTGAACTATCATAGTCGATCTGACTTCAGAACAAATAATGAAGTCTGTAGAAGGCAGCTGCCAAATTTGGATATTGCAACATGAAACCCTTGACTCCCAGAACTAAGTGTCTTTGATTGTACAGCATAGATTTTAGAGTCATTCAGGTCATTGGGCTAGGGTTCATTCCTGTTTAGTGGGTTATGGCACGGATTTTGTTGTGAAATTTGTGTACAATTATGGGTACCTTTATTGATTTCTCAATCACATCCATCACACACACGCAATTAGTCAGGTCTCATGACTTAATTTACTTGATTTCATTTTGTTTGGGTAGAAGGTCCTCGGGCCAACATCAGCGACAACCGATGTCAGCTTGATGACCTTTTGCATGCTGGGATGATACCTTTTGAACTGACTCTGCAAGCAAGTGGCATAGATTTGAACGCAGCGGCTCATCTATGCCTCTTGCAGATGAATCCGACTGAGTTTCAACCCTGTACTGTTTTGCAGGGTATGTGCTACTACTGGTTGTGCTCTAGCGTGTTCGGACTGACACAGAACATCGTGTTCAAGTTTCCGGCTGTTCGACGCCTCTTGCGGCTGCCGCGCACTCCCAGTGAAAGCCAGACTCCATTCAGAGACTTGTACCAAGCTGCTAGAGTCAAGTACCTCAGGAAAAAGGATGTGTAGTTTAAACAGATTTATAATTTTTGCCCGAGAAATAATAGTTGATCGACTCAGTGTGCTTAAGGTTCTCAGGCTAACATCTTCCAGATGACTTTTCGGCTGCAGGATTGTGGTATATATTCAAGCATGGGAGTCAGGCAATCAGGATGGTAAAGTTAAGTGTGATGCTGTCATTTGAATAATATTTTAATACCAAAATGGTGTTCTGCCTGCGTGTGTGTGTATACGTGTGTGCGTGTGTTCCATTGTGCAAATGGAAATCAGGCCGACATCGGCCACTGCCGTCCAGCACACAGTCATGTGCAGGTGATCTGCGGGTGACCTCAGCCCAATGGCTTTGCATGCTGCATTGCGTATGTGTGTGACTTGAAAAATATCTTTGTATTAGACAGACTAGACACAGTGATGAATCACTTCCTTAACTCATTCCTTAACTTATTCGCGGCCAGCTGCATCCGCATCCACATCATAAGCTAGCTACAAATGAGTTAATCCCCAAATACTTAACCCATTTAGCCCTGACGCGTAAGAGGAGGATATGGATTGAACATGATAATTCAAGGGTAGTGCCAGATTAGCTTGGCGCCTGATGGCGCCAAGCTAATCTGGCTCTACCCTTAAATTATCATGGCTGATTCTTTTTCCTGAAACTGGTACATAATCATTTAGTGACACCCTCCAAAATTTTGGAAATGTGGCTGTGAGGTTAAATTGGTTAATTACCTTGCCCATGCAGACACCAGCATAGTGTACAGTATCAGTCGGTGCACATGCATGCATAAATTTTGAGAAGTACCCAATCACATTTGTATACTAGCAGGATATGATGCCTGTTCAGTCGCACAATACACTCCAGTATGACATGTAATGCACTAGGAAACACTGTATCTCGATGTCATCACTAGAAACCATTTACTTATGACTAAACTCGGCATACCCAAGTGTAACACCTACGGATCCAGAGGGGTTATTGTGATCCCCCTCGGCCACCCCCCACCACCCCCCCCCCCCCTTTCCTTGTCCAAGTACAAATTACATTCTCAAAAGTTGATGCTTACACTCCCGCCCCAACAAAAACAAAACTATCCCAATAGAGGTTTTCCCTGCATCTGAAGTAGGTGACGGAAAGCACAATGTTGACACATCACATGGATCATGTGCTTCTGAAGTCAAGGACATTGCATGCAACGATCAAGTAAAAACGTTACTACCCAGTACATTTTTTTCAATGTCCTCCGTTTCATGTTGCACTACCTACTTATGGTGTCAGATTTGATTGTTCATTAGGTCTATGCCTTCAAATGTCAACTTCAACCTCCACAAGATTACTTCCCCTAGAGCACTTACTTATTTACTTACGCCTGTCACCC
This sequence comes from Semisulcospira habei, assembly GCA_036245525.1. NCBI lineage: Eukaryota > Metazoa > Mollusca > Gastropoda > Semisulcospiridae > Semisulcospira > Semisulcospira habei. The sequence goes on from BTPG01000008.1 coordinate 35,958,525, forward strand.
CTCCCAGGGTATAGGCCGTCGACAAGAGACCTCCAGTGACTCCTGTCCTGTGCTTCTCCTTCGATTTTACTCCAGGTGGTTTCCAGTCTCTTGATGTCTGCTTGGAGGTCTCGACGCCAGGTGTTTCTCGGCCTGTCTCTTTTTCTCTTTCCCTGGGGGTTCCATGACAATGCCTGCCTAGTGATACTGGAAGCTGGCTTTTTCAGACTGTGACCAATCCATCCCCATCTTCTTCGCCCAATTTCATTCTCTGCTGTTATCTGCTCTGTTCTCTCCCAGAGTCTGACGTTGCTGATCTTCTCTGGCCAGTGGATTTTCAAAATTCTTCTAAGGCAACTGTTTATGAAGATCTGTACTCTGTTGACTGTGGTTTTTGTCAATCACCAAGTCTCTGCTCCATATAGGAGAACTGCTTTTACTTTGGAGTTGAAAATCCGGACTTTGGTGTGTTGTGACAGCTCTCTGGAACTCCACACTTTTTTCAACTGGAGAAAGGCTGCTCTGGCTTTACCGATTCGTGCTCTGACATCTGCATCAGTGCCGCCTTTTTTGTCTATGATGCTCCCAAGATAGGTGAAGGACTCCACCTCCTCCAATGGGGTGCCAGCAAGCAAGACTGGTTCTTCCCTGGTTGCATTCAGCCTCATTGTCTTTGTTTTCTGTTTGTGGATGATGAGGCCCACTTGGGACTAGATGTCAGCAAGCCTCGTGGTCTTGTCCTGCATTTGTTGATGAGTGTGGGACAGTAAGGCCAAGTCGTCTGCAAAATCGAGGTCGTCAAGCTGTGTCCACAGTGTCCACTGTATTCCGCTTCTTCTCTGCTCTGTGGTCCTCTTCATGACCCAGTCGATGGCCAGTAGGAAGAGGAACGGAGACAGCAAACACCCCTGCCTGATGCCGGTTCTGACCTGGAGCTCCCTGGTGAACTGCTCTTCGTGGATCATGCGACATGTCATGCCATCGTAGCTGCTCTTGATCAGGCAGACGAGCTTTGTGGGTACACCGTAGTGTCGTAGGAGTTTCCACAGAGTCTCTCAGTCCACGCTGTCAAATGCTTTCTCGTAATCCACAAAGTTGACGTACAGCGGGGAGCTCCACTTCAGAGACTGTTCCACGATGATGCGGAGAGTGGCGATCTGGTCTGTACATGATCGGTTTTTCCTGAATCCTGCTTGCTGGTCTCTCAGCTGGGGGTCAACGGAACTTTTCATTCTCTCCAGGATGATCCTGTTGAATACCTTTCCTGGTACAGACAGCAAGGTGATTCCTCTGTAGTTGGAACACTTGCTGAGGTCGCCTTTCTTGGGAAGCTTGATTAGGTACCCCTCCTTCAGGTCAGCCGGCATCACCTCCTCTTCCCAGATCTTTCCAAACAGTGGGTACAGCAGCTCTACTGTTGTCTCTAGGTCTGCTTTCAGAGACTCCGCTGGGATGCCATCTGGCCCTGCTGCTTTTCCTGTCCTTAAAAAATGCCACTGCTTTTCTGATCTCTTCCCGGCTGGGTCTGTCACAGCTGATGGGTAGGTCGGTCTCTGCTGGCTGGATGTCTGGGGGGTCGGGGGACTGGGTCTGTTCAGTAACTCTTCAAAATACTCGGCCCATCTGTCGAGTTGGTCTGCTCTGTCGGCAATAGGCTTGCCTTCTTTGTCTTTTACTGGTCTTTCTGTATGGCCATACTTGCCCGACAATCTTCTGGTAATGTCGTAGAGCTGTTTCATGTTGCCGCTGCCTGCTGCCTTTTCTGCCTCTGCTGCCAGGCTGTCTGTGAAGGCCCTCTTGTCTGCCCTGATATTCACCTCGTGGTTGGCTTCCGAGTATTCCTCATGTGCCCTTGCTTTGGCTGCTCTCGTGCGACTGTTGTTGACAACTGCTTTCTTCTGCTTTCTCACTTCTATCTTCTTCAAGGTCTGTGCCGACAGCCAGTCCTTGTGATGGTGTTTCCTGAACCCTACAGTGTCTTTGCAGGTTGAGTTCAGTGCCTCTCTAACTGCCTTCCACTGCTGCTCTGTGGTGACCGCCTCCTCTTCATTTACTAGCTCCTGTAGCGCTTGAAACCGGTTGGACAGCACCAGTTTGAACTCTTCTCTCACTCCAGCCTCTCTCAGGAGGCCTACATTATAGCGCTGTCTTCTTGGTGTCTCTGTGCGGCTTTTCTTTAACTTGAGCTTTATTCTTAAGGTAAGCAGATGGTGGTCTGAGGCGATATCTGCTCCCCTCCTCACTCGAACATCTTGAAATGATCTTCTAAATTTCTTGCTAATGCAGATATGGTCTATTTGGTTCTCTGTAGTATGGTCAGGTGAGACCCAAGTTGCTTTGTGTATTCTTCTGTGGGAAGATGCTGCCTCCAATGACAAGTCTGCTTAGAGCACAAAAGTCTACAAACCTCTCCCCGTTCTCACTCATCTCCCCTAGTCCCTGTCTCCCCATCACCTTTTTGTATCCGGTGTTGCCCTCCCCTATTTTGGCATTAAAATCGCCCATGACGATGGTGATGTCTCGCTCCGCACATTTGTCCACAGCACTCTGGAGTTGGTCGTAGAACTCTTGTTTCTCTTCCTCGTCACTGTCATTAGTGGGCGCATAACACTGGATGACGTTGAGTTTGATCCTTTTCTTGGTTCTAAAAGCTGCTGTGATAATTCTTGGCCCAAGAGGTTCGCCCAGTGCTCTCTGTGCCACTGGTGACAGCATGAATGCACATCTGTATGGGTGGGGCATTCTCCTCTTCATGACCTGAATGCAGAATCATCTCCCCACTTAACAACCTTTTCTGGCCAGACTGCGCCCATCTGGCTTCACTGATACCTAGCAGGAAATGGTTGTACTTTTGCATTTCCGCTGCTATCTGGGCGGCCTTGCCGCTCTGATACATGGTCTTGACATTCCATGTGCCCATGGTTGTGTCCCTGGATAGAGAGAGGCGGCTCGGGCCTGTGGCTTCCGAAGACTTCCGGCTTTCACCACAGGACGTCATAAATCTTCTGGTAGAAGAAACTTCCTCCTCCAGGAAAGAAATCGCTGTTTGTCTTTTCGTCGGCGTTTTTGTAGCTATTTCCTTATTTGCAGGGTGGGGAAGCTACCCCCACGCCCAACCCCCTTACTAGGAGGACCAGGGGTTTTCTGTAGTGGTCACTGTGGCCTTCCCTTAGACCATGTTGTTTCACGGCACCTTATTTCATTCGGTGCATCCCTCTCGCGAGGGACCCCCTATCCACCACCCAGGGGACGCGCCTCAACGCCATATGGTCCCAGCGCGAGGCCTAGAGCACTAACGGTGGCAAGATTCGCCCAGTCAAGGAACTCTTGCAGTGCATGTGTTTGGCTGTTTTTAGCGCTGAACGTGTGGTTACAAGTCGTTACATGGCATTCGCACTGGATCCAGAAATGAACTCTTAACCAGTTTTTTTTTAGTGGAAAAGAACACTGCACAGAAAAGCTGGTTTAGTGGGCAAAGAGTTTACCCGGCTCATTCTGAATTTATCCTCCCACATAACTCCTTCAGCCCTGGTAATGCAACAGGATGTGAATTTACCATAACAGTGCAAGGGTGGTGCCAAAACAGCTTGGCACCTGCAGATGCCAAACTTTTCTGGCACCACCCTTGAACTATTATGGTTGATTAGTCTTCTAAACTGCTACGTAGTCTTCAGGTCTTCTAAATTGCTACGTAGTCTTCAAGGGAACTCTGACCCAAGGCCCCCTCTTCAGAAATAATATAGATCCGCATACGCACAGCAAATGACAATACTCAGACACTTGAGACAGGCGCAGGTGTAACCCAAAACAGCACCCTCAGTTTGAGGAGCAGACGAAGCCGATCTCGGTCAGCAAGAGGCATAGATTCACATGAGCCTCTGCGCCTGCAAGAGTTCATGTGAATCTATGCCGGTTGCAGATTTGTGAGAGGAGTTTGGTGTGAGACTTCATTAGTCACGGCGGTCGCAACTGAGCGGAATTCGGTTGACGGTGTTTCCCATTGCTGTAGTCAACTTGAAGGACTGAGATGGGCACTTCCTGCTGCATGAAAGGTCTTCGTTTCAACGTCGACCTGAACTGACCCGAGCACAGCCGACTGTATGCCTTTGTTCGCCCGAGCACTTTCTGCTAAAGGGGAAATTGGCTTCCCCCAGTCATACTGACTTCAAGGGTCTTGGTCATTGCAAGAATCGAGGCCAGCCGCAGGTAATTACTGCGGGCCGCAACCAATTCGAGTGACTTATCTCAAAGGTCAATGTCGCAGGGGATCAGGAAATAGGTTAAAAAATAGCCATATTTTGACAAAATGGATTTTTTTCTCAAATACTATTCACAACTTCAAACCCAAACTTCATACAAAGATACCTAATGGCACAACCTTCATATGCATACTAATTTGGTTGATCCCTCGGAAAGGTCAAGGGTCACGAGATCAGGAAATAGATGAAAAATAGCAATATTTTTTACAAAAGATGCTTTTTCTCAAACACTATTCACAGCTTCAAACCCAAACTTTCTACAATGATACCTGATGGTATGACCTATCTATGCATACTAATTTGGATGACCCTTTGGAAAGGTCAAAGGTCAAAAGAGGTCATCAAATGTGTGTAAAATGTTAATTTTTGATAGTTTTGGGATAGTTAATTGTAGGTTTTATAAACATTTTTGTAAAGTTTTCAATCAAATTTGGCTCAAAGGTAGCTGATGATAAGACATTCATGTGCATGCAAATTTAGTTGACCCATCACAAGGGTCATGGGATGATCCAAAAATAGGTTTAAAACAGCCATATTTGACCCAAAAATGCTTTTCTTTCTCAAATTCTATTTTTTACTTCAAACCCAAACTTGGTACAGAGATATCTGATGGTAAGACCTGTCTATGCATACTATTTTGGATGACCCCTCGGGAAGGTCAAGGGTCACAAGAGCTCGGTAAATGTGCGAAAAATGGCCATTTTTTTTGTTAGAATTGTAGTTTTTATCAAAGTTTTTGCAAACTTTTCAATCAAATTTGTAGTGACGTTTGATGATGGCAAGACTTTTTCTATGCATACTAATTTAGTCGACTCATCACAAAGGTCAAGGGTCACGGAGGTTTGACAGATGTGTGAAAAAATGCTTACATTTTGAGAAACACTGAATTTCGCTGGTGCAGAAGCCAGCACTTTACTTATTGTCACAAAGGTCACGCATATGAGCATCGGTCATACCCGTGAGCCACAAGGGCTTTGCCTTTCTTGTTTTGATAAGTATCGCCTTTCGATCCCTTCAGATTTTGAACAAATTGTCTCAACATTGGATTATTCTTGCTGTGGTAAGTCATCATTGCAGTTACATAGTGAACACTGGGTTGTGATTTATCTAACGCTGGTTGTCTCCCTCGATTCACTACCATTGTAGCGGTAGCGAATTGAGGGAGGCAACCAGTGTGCTCAAAGGCCGGGCTGAAACACGCTGGATACTTCTAAAGATGCCATTCACTTCTATGCACAGCGGCCCCAGAACTTCCTCTTGTTAACTCATTCGAGACGTGCCGCCTCTGGATACGCGGCTTATGCCGCGTATCCGGAGGCGGCACGTCTCTAATCAGTTGATGGGGCAGGCTGCGTTCACTTCCCTGCGTAATCCTCCTTCTCAGCAGGGAGAAAACAGCGGAACTGTGTAGTATCTGTAGTGTTGCGGTTCCAGTCAAAAAGGACGGCGGCTTGCTCTATATGGCATGTCCGTTAAAAGGTCAATGTGGCACAGTTGCAGTGCGCCTGAATTGATCATTGTTCAGGTCTTACTCCACAGGCAATAGCTATAACTTGCCCGCCCGTTAAGGCAGTCCATTTGCACGTCAGTTGGCGCCGTAGACGTTAAACCCTGAACTAAACGACCAACAACAACAAACCGTACAGTTGTGGACGCCCGTTTAATAATAATAATAATAATAATGAGTACTTGTATAGCGCCTAACCGTTTGAGGTTAGTCGTCTGCTACGCGTTGAGCCGCTGTTAGTGAGGTTTAGTTTACGCCAACAACGAACGAGAGAGAAGTCACGGCGGGTAACCAGCTTGTACCATAAGCACAGACAATAATAATAATAATATAGCATTTATATAGCGCTGTAACCCAGCATTTGTCACGCTGGCTCTAAGCGCTTAAAAACGAAGAGACACAAAGATCGAGACGCGACTGAAAACACAACCGTTGAACTGAGAGGGCTTAATGCTGACGGTGAGTGATGAACAAGAACCGGCCAATTAAAGACTAACTGCTAGCTTTAAAAGATATAGTGCTAGACAGATGCATGAGCTTTGGGCAAAAGGTACGTTTTAAGATTGCTTTTGAATCATGTGCTGGGAGAAATGGAGACTGCCGCAAGGAGAGAGGAAGTGCATTCCACATGGATGGGCCAACCTGGCAAAAAGCTCCAAACATCTCTAAGAGGCATAGATCATCATGAGCCCTAGGGCTTATGAGGATCTATGCCTCTTGGAGATGTTAGGAGCGATTTCGCTCTCACCCTGACTTCGCTCTCGTTCGTTGCTGGGAATCGTTCGTTCCAAACGAAACCTCGCCGGCTTAACAACTGACAAACCTTTTGGATGTGGCCATTATGATTATCACAGTAACTTATTGCTGCTGTTCCCGACTGCGGCAGTGCTGTACGGAAACTGTATTTCAATGTGTCGGCTGAATACATGCCGTGTCCCTCGCCCAAAAACACGTAAAGTGTTACACTGGCACACAGTCAGGTCTCTGTGATCAGTCCCTCCTGGTGGCCGAGACTTTGTCACTGTCGGTACTGGTGCCCGACAACTTTTCAACTTCTGCCGTACGAAAGACTGCTGTGTGCTGGGCTGTGGTAACCCCTTCACTGCCAATGGACGCAGACTGTTTTTGTTGTTGTTGTTTGTAATTTGTTACTGATAATTTCGGCGTCTATGGAACGCAGAGTGGTCACGGTCAGCCAGAGGCATAGATCCTCATGAGCCCCCGCAGTTGCGGGGGCTCATGAGGATCTATGCCTCTGGCAGTTGGGTAGTGATCATTTTTTTCCTGGCAGCGGAGGCGTTAACTGTTGAAGGTACCGTAGTGTGCGTGTGGTTGTAAGCATCGTGAGCTGGCCACCAAAACGTCGGTTGTGAAACTTTCCTGTAAAACATGAAAATCTTTAAATGTGAATAACTTCTGTGAAAGAAATGTTTAATTTGAATTTCATCTTTGGTGTGCTTCTGGCTTATACTGTTAACGTTTCTTTTAGTTGTTTTTCCTTAATCAAAGGTCACTTTGAGATTCGTCTGATTATTTTGGAATGCAAAACAATACTTTTCACAGTTTTGTTTGTTTGGTTGGTTGGTTGGTTGGTTGGTTGTGTGTTTGTTTGTTTTGTTTGTTCCTTGTTTGTTTGTATATTGTTTTTCGTTTGTTCGTTCATTCGTTTCTTGTGTTTGGTTGGTCCTTGCTTGCTTGCTGTTTGTTTGTTTGTTTGTTGTTTGCGCTTGGGCGTTGTTGTTTGTTCTTTGACGACATAAAGTGCACACAGCAAATTGAGAGTTTCAGCTACACTGATTCAAGACTAGAGAGTTCAAGGAAGTATTATCTTATTCTTTTAAAGTTTTGCATGCGCGCTGCACCTATCTTTAATGATTACATGGCGAGGATCTCCTGATGACTAGACGTGATTCTCTTGAATTTTTGATCTCATGTCCTCTAAGATACGACCGGCGTCCACTGCGTCTACTATATTTATCGTCTATAATATCGTGCGGGAGTCACAGGGGCGTCAAAGGACATAATCTGGATTGCAGCTCCAAGTAAAGACGGAACACAATCTGTGGAAATGTAAAGAATCACAACGGTGGACCTGTGAACATATTATATTCTACGTGACAATGAAACTACAGGCATTGACGGTGTTGTTGTGCGTGGTTTTGGTGCAAATATCTGCAATGAAAGGGGTAAATATTTTCACCAAATGCATGAGATTTTACTCAGATGTCTACATATTGCGCTAGGAAATCCGATACTAACGAGCAAATGAACTGCAACATTTTTGGAATTTAAAACAGCAACATCTTTGGGCTCATCGAAAACACTGAAGTGTTTCCAATGAGCCCAAAGATGTCGCTTTTTTTTTTTTTTTTTTTTTTTTTTTTTTTTTTTTTTTTTTAACATTTTGTTCGCCAAGTTTGCTGAGGTTTGATGGGCTGTGCTACTTTGAATCTGCGTCATGTAAGAGGTTTTCTCTCAAACATTGCAGGTCAGTCCTGTAAGCGAAATCTCTTGTCAGTAAAATGTGCAAGGCGGTTACGCATAAATACACATTAACACATTCGCCGCCAGCCGCATCCGGATGCGCGGCATATGCCGCGAATGAGTTAACTCCTTTCACTGCCGAAAAAAAGTAAGTACATTCCAGCTACAAGAGACATAGATCCTCATGGGCCCACGCAGTGGCGGGGGCTCGTGAGAATGTATGTCTCTTGCTGTAAAACACTGCCTGGACCTTTCAGCTTTGAGTTAAGAAAGGCCGTTTCATAAACGCCGTCTAGGTCCGCTGGCAGTCAAGGGGTTGAATTCCGTGAAATGCGGCACAGATGTAGTGCACCTGAACTGATCAGTGTTCAGCGGGCTTGAATTCTCATTCGCAGTGTTCCCGGGCCAATGCCGCATTACAAAGTCTAATAATTATTGATTGACGATTTTCTTTATTTTTAACTAGAGGGATCATCGGGACAGGCCAGAAAATCCTGCCGGACGGGGACGAGGCAGAGGGCGCGGTCGCAGCAGGACCGTACCCGGATACAGCAGGCCTGTACCCGGATACGAAGTGGAAACTCAAGGTATGCACTATAAATTATCCAGATTACTTGGCAGCTCATCAGTGGGCCATGGTCAATAACGCCATTGTCGTCTTTCTTCCCTCCCACCCCCCCCCCCCCCCATTCCCCCTCCCCTCTCCTCAGTGGAATCTTGGGCCCGGGCTCTCGAAACGTGGCTACGGGTCCTCGGACAGCCGTCGGTCTTAGCTGGCCCGCGCACAGACTGATGCGCTCGGCCAGCTATCCCATATAGCCCCGACGCACAACAGCAGGAGATTTCGACCATGATAATTCAAGGGTGGTACCAGATTAGCTTGGCGCCTTCAGGCGCCAAGCTAATCTGGCACTATCCTTGAATTATCATGGTCGATCCAACTCCAGCAACTGGTACATGGTCGTTAAGTTGGTCCTCTCTTTTGGCACAATTTGTGGAATGCTGTCGTGGGGTTAAATGGGTTCAGGCGGATTTACGAACACGAGGGCCTTTTGCTCATCGGCCGGCCTTTTCTTTCAAAGCACCATTCCTGAGAAATGGATGAACCATGATAGCAGAACGGTGTGGTGGATTAACCTAACACTCACCTTGATCCATCCATCCGTCTCTCGGCGCAACATACACGTCCGGTAATGTTTAGCAGTTAACCTATATCATTCGGAATTACACCTGTGAAATAAGTTTGACTAAAATAGTTCAAGGGTAGTGCCAGAATAGCTTGGCGCCTCTAAGGCGCCATGCTATTCTGGCACCACCTTTGAACTAAAGCCACTGGTCTACATCCTTATCTGTAAGTACTATAATGTAGCTTGCATATGGCAGTGTACAAATGTGAAGCTTTTAGCCTCAGTATGATATGGGTTAATTCTAAAATGATTTCTGTTTTTCAGTGAATGGGTTAATCAGCTTTTCAACAGTTTGTTTGAATGCTTGAATGCTGGCTGGTTTGGTTTGGTTTGGTCTGGTTTGATTTAGTTGGGTTGGGTTTGGTTTGGTTTGGTTGGGTTGGGTTGGGTTTGATTTGGTTTAGTTTAGTTTGGTTTGCTTTGGTTTGGTTTGGTTTGGTTTGCCATATTTGTTCGTCCGTTCGTTCATTTGTTTGTTTGGGTTTTTTTGTTTTTTTAGTGCGGATTGGGAAATCAGCTTTTCGACAGTTTGTTTGAATGTTTGCATTTGGCTGGCTGGCTTGTTTTGGTTTTGTTTGCTTTGTTTTACTTTGCTTTCTGTGCCGGTTGGTCGATCGGTCGTCACTCTCGTCCGAGTTCGTTATTTTGTTTGTTTGTTTGTTTGTTCAGGCATATGCTTGTATTTGCTCCAACTGCGCAGTTGCTGCCATTCTTCTTGCCATTTAGACAAAGGGCTGCAGTACATACACAAACAAACCCAAGTGAGAGTGGTGCGTGAATGAACTTCCTGAGGGCGGGGTCACTCAGAATGGGAATGAAGTCCTTGAGGTGCTTGGCACTGTTTACACAGGAAACTTCGTACTGACGTACCGACCGGTAGTTCTGAAGTTATAAAGACCCTTTAAACTCTTTCCCTTCCAGCGCCATCTGCCAGGAATGGATCAACCGTTATCAGTAGCGCAGGGGTGTCGCCCTTGCCTGATTAGCCTAGACAGCGGGTGTCCGGGCGATGGTTCTAATTTGTGGTGTTTGTGATAGAAAATAATAAACCGTAACAGTGAAGTGTATAGCGCCTGCTCGGGCGATTAGTCGATTTCTGATGATTTAGTTCAAGGGTGGTGCCTGAATAGCTTGGCGCCCTTTCAGGGCGCCAAGCTATTCAGACACCACCCTTGAACTAGCATGGTCAATCTGTCTACAGTGCCGCGTCAATTTGGGCTAGACTAAAGAACGTGTGCTGTTTGACGCTGTCCGTGAATGGGTCTCGCGTGTCTGTAGGTTTCCCAAAACAAGGACAAAATTGTCCATGCTGTTCACGACTGTTATGATCGTGCGTGCTGGTCTTTGATTTTGGACCTTACGGCCTCGCGTCGTAAGGTCCACTGAAATTCAAAGGCCAGCACACAATTCCTTTTTGTCTACCGTATTTCAACAAGATGGGATGAACCATGACCCACAAACAAAGTCCCTTCTATATGAGAACTGTCCACGCTGTCAATGGTCTCTACCTTTTGTCTTTGACCTGATTCTGATGTTGAATTATCTCCTATTGAAAAAGTCTCGCAGATTTGCGAATGCGCCAATGAGTTCTATAAAGGGCGCAGGACATACGCGTCATTGATTTGTCAAACGTCATTTGTCATGACGTAAGTTTTAGTTTTTACGTAATTTTATATTTTACGTGATATGAGTTTCACTTTCGCTTCATAGGCTTGAGAAAATGGTGACAAAACTAGAACTTCACGGTACAATTTTAGTCTTGCTATAATTTGTGTGAAAGCAGGTTGACTTTACCTGGCTACATGATATACTAAGTACACGGGTCACCTGCATGCTCTTCTGAAAACGCGTCGATGTGTGTGTGCGTGTTAGTGCGTGCATGCGCGCGCGCTCCAAACATCTCTAAGAGGCATAGATTCTCATGCGCCTAGAGGGCGCATGAGGATCTATTCCTCTTGGAGATGCGAGCATGTGTGTGTGTGTGTGTGTGTGTGTGTGTGTGTGTGTGTGTGTGTGTGTGTGTGTGTGTGTGATAGAGAGAGAGAGAGAGAGAGAGAGAGAGAGAGAGAGAGAGAGAGAGAGAGAGAGAGAGAGAGAGAGAGAGAGAGAATGACGTCATATTTAGAGTCTGTCTGCGTGGTGACGGAGTTGCCTCGTTTACGTCACCGCCACTGTCTGACTTTCTCTAGAAGTAAATGTTTTTTAGTGTTTTAATTCTTTTCTGAAAAGAATTATTTTTTACTAAGAAGTTGAAAGGATACAAAGCTGGCTAACGAACTCATCCAATGTCTTTCTCCAAACTAGTCATATGCAAAAGTTTAAGTAAATATGACAAAAATTACGGACTCTAATCTGGGTCAACCGACTTCCTATAAATGGTTGTTTATGTCCTTAATGAGACATTCAATTACAATATGCTTGGAGGATCTCTTAGCCACCCACTTACGAAAGTATTTCGCCAGGTTTCAAGCGTGTTTATACAGAAATATCGGAGATTTTCTTGTTTACATACATACGCACACATATACATACATACATACATAGATACATACATACATACATACATACATACATACATACATACATACATACATAAATACGCACATACATACATACGCACATACGGCGCTTCGCGTGATGTACGTTCAGCAGCGAGGTTAGCGTAACTAGACATGACGTAATTCCCCCCCCCCCCCCCCTACCCTGAATTGGGGATTTTTTTAAATTCATGTTTTTGCATTATATACATATATCACAAGATACAAAAAAAGACTACAATGCACAACACAGCACACTACGATACAGCACAAAATACACTACAATATTACTTTACTTACGCCTGACACCCCTCCCAGGGTATAGGCCGTCGACGAGAGACCTCCAGCGACTCCTGTCCTGTGCTTCTCCTTCGATTTTACTCCATGTGGTTCCCAGTCTCTTGATGTCTGCTTGGAGGTCTCGACGCCAGGTGTTTCTCGGCCTGCCTCTTTTCCTCTTTCCCTAGGGGTTCCATGACAATGCCTGCTTAGTGATACTGGAAGCTGACTTTCTCAGACTGTGACCAATCCACCCCCATCTTCTTCGTCCAGTTTCATTCTCTGCTGTTATCTACTCTGTTCTCTCCCAGAGTCTGACGTTGCTGATCTTCTCTGGCCAGTGGATTTTCAAAATTCTTCTAAGGCAACTGTTTATGAAGATCTGTACTCTGTTGACTGTGGTTTTTGTCAATCTCCAAGTCTCTGCTCCATATAGGAGAACTGCTTTTACGTTGGAGTTGAAAATCCGGACTTTGGTGTGTTGTGACAGCTCTCTGGAACTCCACACTTTTTCAACTGGAGAAAGGCTGCTCTGGCTTTACCGATTCGTGCTCTGACATCTGCATCAGTGCCGCCTTTTTTGTCTATGATGCTCCCGAGATAGGTGAAGGACTCCACCTCCTCCAACGTGGTGCCAGCAAGCAAGACTGGTTCTTCCCTGGTTGCGTTCAGCCTCATTGTCTTTGTTTTCTGTTTGTGGATGGTGAGGCCCACTTGGGACGAGATGTCAGCAAGCCTCGTGGTCTTGCATTTGTTGATGAGTGTGGGACAGTAAAGCCAAGTCGTCTGCAAAATCGAGGTCGTCAAGCTGTGTCCACAGTGTCCACTGTATTCCACTTCGTCTGTGCTCTGTGGTCCTCTTCATGACCCAGTCTATGGCCAGTAGGAAGAGGAATGGAGACAGCAAACACCCCTGCCTGACACCGGTTCTGACCTGGAGCTCCCTGGTGAACTGCCCTTTGTGGATCACGCGACATGTCATGCCATCGTAGCTGCTCTTGATCAGGCGGACGAGCTTTGTGGGTACACCGTAGTGTCGTAGGAGTTTCCACAGAGTCTCTCGGTCCACGCTGTCAAATGCTTTCTCGTAATCCACAAAGTTGACGTACAGCGGGGAGCTCCACTCCAGAGACTGTTCCACGATGATGCGGAGAGTGGCGATCTGGTCTGTACATGATCGGTTTTTCCTGAATCCTGCTTGCTGGTCTCTCAGCTGGGGGTCAACGGAGCTTTTCATTCTCACCAGGATGATCCTGATGAAGACCTTTCCTGGTACTGACAGCAAGGTGATTCCTCTGTAGTTGGAACACTTGCTGAGGTCGCCTTTCTTGGGAAGCTTGATTAGGTACCCCTCCTTCCAGTCAGCCGGCATCACCTCCTCTTCCCAGACCTTTCCAAACAATGGGTACAGCAGCTCTACTGTTGTCTCTAGGTCTGCTTTCAGAGACTCCGCTGGGATGCCATCTGGCGCTGCTGCTTTGCCGTTCTTCAAAAATACCACTGCTCTTCTGATCTCCTCCCGGCTGGGTCGCCTTTCTTAGCTCCAACGTAAAAGCAGTTCTCCTATATGGAGCAGAGACTTGGAGATTGACAAAAACCACAGTCAACAGAGTACAGATCTTCATAAACAGTTGCCTTAGAAGAATTTTGAAAATCCACTGGCCAGAGAAGATCAGCAACGTCAGACTCTGGGAGAGAACAGAGCAGATAACAGCAGAGAATGAAATTGGGCGAAGAAGATGGGGGTGGATTGGTCACAGTCTGAGAAAGTCAGCTTTTAGTATCACTAGGCAGGCATTGTCATGGAACCCCTAGGGAAAGAGGAAAAGAGGCAGGCCGAGAAACACCTGGCGTCGAGACCTCCAAGTAGACATCAAGAGACTGGGAACCACCTGGAGTAAAATCGAAGGAGAAGCACAGGACAGGAGTCGCTGGAGGTCGACAGCTTGATGGTTCCGGCTTTCTCCTTTGGGGACAATGTGAAGAGGGTGGTGGAGGATTTCTCCTTGTTGACGGAGATGCACCAGTCTTCGGCCCATGCATTCAGCTTATCTGCCGCTAGCTGCATTCTGTACGTGGCAGTACTTGCATGCTCCTCCTTGCACCAGATCACAAGGTCGTCTGCGTATAGGGCAGCTTTGATTCTCTTGAGCATCTCAGACACCAGATCGTCGATGAAGAGAAGGAAGAGGGTAAGGGAGAGGACTCCGCCTTGCGGGACGCCATGACAAAGGAGGAATTTCTTGCTTTTGGTCTGGTCGACGCTGACTCTTGCCCTGCGGTTGAAGAGGTAGGAGCGAATCCACTGGAACATGTTACTGGACACACCTTTTCTCAGCAGTTTGACAAGCAGCCCATCTTTCCAGACCTTGTCAAAAGCCTTCTGAAGATCAATCCAGGTTACAAAGACCAGCTTCTTCTCTTGGAAGGCATCTTCAACTTCCTGCGCCAGGTAAGTGACCTGGTCTTCGGTGCTGCGGAACTGTCGGAACCAGCTTGTTCAGGGGCGAGGAGGTTCCTGGATTCCAGGCAACACCTGAGGCGCTCGTTCACAATTTCTCTCCAAAGTCTTCACAACACAGCTGGTGAGGCTGATTGGGCGATAGCTGGTGGCCTTCTTTGGATCCTTCCCTTTCTTTAGAATGGGGATCATGATCGCTTCTCGCCAGAGTTGTGGTAGCGATCCTGCTTGCCAGCTGCTGTTGAGGACCTCAAGTAACTTGTTTTCTGCTGCACTACCAAGGTGGGTTAGCATCTCGTTGGTGATGCCATCTGGACCAGGAGACTTCTTCGCCTTCAACTTTTTGAGAGCTATATGAAGCTCTTTGTGTGTAAGTGGTTGATTCATGGCGTCCGCTGTTGCTTGTTTGGCAGGTCTCTCTCTTTGCTCTCTTCTTGCTTCTCTCTGCTTTTTGGGGCTAACATGGAGATTGCTCTCAGCTGCATAGCTTTCAGCAAATTGGTTGGCAGCATGCTTTCCTGTTAGTATCTTCCCATTTTCTTCTAAGGTGATGTTTCCTTTGCTCGTATTCTCGTCGTTCAACTGCTTGGTCAGTTTCCAGAGCTTTCTGCCGTCCTTCTTAAGGTTCAAGGAGCTTGTTTTCTCTTGCCAGCTCCTGCGTCTTACCTGTATCATCTTCTTGAGAAATTTGGCTTTGGCTTCCTGGCGGCGGATGTTGTTTGCCTGTGATGGGTTAACTTCTGCTTCCCTTCTGGCATCTGCTAGATCATCATCCAGTTCCTGCAATTCATTGCTCCAGTAGGGCTTATAGTCTTTTCTAGCACCTCTGGGTATGGACTCACGCGCTGCTCTGAGGATGCTCATGTTGAGGTCCTTCACCACCATGTTGATGTCACGACCTTCGATTTGAATGTCTTTGGTGAGTTCGCTGGAGCGGTGTCTAAAGAGGAACCAGTTCGCTCTTTTGTAGTTCCACCGTGGGACCGTTGCTTCAGCGCAGGACTCCGTGCCCAAGGTCAAAAAGACTGGCCGATGGTCACTTCCACCTAGCTGTTCTCCGACCTCTCTGCTGGCTTGCTTGTGCATGTCTTCTGTGCAGAAAGCTAGGTCAGGAGTCGATGTAGTGTGCCATCTTCTGGAGTAGAACGTGGGGCAGTCAATGGGACTGTTCAACAGAATGAGATCGTTGTCGTCCTGCCAGTTCTCCGTCTCTTCTCCTCTCCGATCCAAGTGGTCGTATCCCCAACTTTGTGAGTGACTGTTGAAGTCGCCCACCACAATGAAGTTGGAGGCCTTAGTGGGGGTCGTGTCAAGGGTAAGTGGTCTGTCGTTGGGGCAGTAGACGTTGACCAGCTGGAAATCTGCTGTCTTCGTCTGGATCCGAATCACTTGGTACTCGGAGTTCTCCATGTGCGTATCAATCAAACAGGCGTTGATGTTGTTCCTGATCGGGGTCAGGATTCCTCCCTTGCTTCGGTCTGTTCTGTCGGACCTGAAGCACTGGTAGCCTCTCACTTTGAAGGACATTTGGGGTGTCAAGTGCGTCTCCTGAATACAGCAGATGTTGATATTCTTCTCATGCAGGATATGCTCCAACTCGGTCTTCTTGTTCAGAATGCTTTCTGCGTTCCAGTGCATGACCTGTAAAGGTCGCTGCTGACTGGGGTTCTTCCTGGTTGTGGTGGTGCCCGTAGCTCTCCTCCCGCGTCCCCTGGCGCGACAAGACGGACGGGAGGGACCTCCAGTAGCTGAGGCTGGGTCCCTTAGAAGCATGGGACCCGACGCTGCTCCACCCTGGAGGGTCCTCAGTGGGCAAGCGCCATTATCGTCAATGCTAGTTGGCCATATAGTCATGATTGCGGGTTTGCGTGGATCCGTGGTTTATCAGAATGCGCCCTGCGACCTGGGTCCTCCGTCTTCAGCATTCGAGGTTTCTGTCGGGGTTATCTCACCCTTAGCTCCTGGTATGAGACCTTCCCTGGGAACACAGGGTGGCTAGAGCTTTATGCGGCTCTTGATCGCATGATAAACCCGTCATTGGACACATGGGGAATTTCAGTGGAGGTAGCAGTGCCACCTGCTACCCCGCCCCATCATGGTAAGCTCATCGCCATTTGGTCCGCGATTGCTTGCGCAGCTAACCTCCCTATCTGAAGGCCGTTCCCCTATCCGCCGCCCGGGGACGCGCTAGGTTGGGGATGGTCGCCCCACTGAAAATCCCACACTGGGTTAAGGAAGTTCAGCATGTTCTAGGTGCTGTTAAGTCAATATAAACCCTAATGGCATTGGTTACACCAGTATACAAGAGAAAATTAGTGGAGACCCCAGGGTACACCAGCTTAAATTGCACAAAAGAGAGGAGTTTGCCATTTTGGTCTAAAAGATCACCAAGTGCCACAATCCCATTTTCTTTCCATTTCGTATCAATGTACAGTTCTTCTATCTCTTATTATATTCTTATTATAGTGTATAGACTCGGACAGCAACTCATTAAAATTTGTTGGTGCACATCTATTACACAATGTCTTAAAGTGTTTGACATCATCAGCCCAAAATCTGTTTTTGCATTGATGCATCAACACATTTGCAACTTCCCCACCAATATATCTCTAAAAATAGGACAGCAAGTCATCACTAACCTCTGCAGTTGAGAGTCACACCCAAATATTCAGTTTCAACCAGCTGACTTTCAGAGCCGTCAGATAAGAAAAGATGTTCAGCATAAGTAAACCACTTGTCTCATATGCTGTACAACAGACTTACTGATTTTACCAGGTTTACCGTCCCACAGAAAAGAGAATAACATTTTAGTAAGTTCCGTGAGAAAAAGTGTAGGTGGGTCTGGTAAGTTTGTGAAAAGATGAACAATCTTTGACACAGTAAGTGTTTTAATACCGTGATCTTACCTAAAGGAGTAAGCTGTCGCTTAGACCAAATAAGTAGGACCCGTCGAATTTCTTCCAGCTTTCCATCATAATTGATGTTCGTGATACTATTCACATCTGTAGAAAATTTAATGACAAGTACCTTAAAGATCCCAGATAAAGTTGGAAACTGGCATGTAGCGTGTGTGAGAATTTTTCATGGATCCAAGCCAAATCACTTGCGTTTTGTCTAGATTAATTTCAAACCAGAAAAGGGTGCAAAGTAACGTAAGGTATGAATGCTTTCCTCAAATGATTTTCTGCTACCATCCAGGAACACTGACGTATCATCTGCAAACTGCGAGAGAAGTAGCTCGATGTTCCTAATCTTTAGACCCTTAATATTTTTGTTCTCACGTAGAATAGAAGCCAAAATGTCTGCACAAAGTAGGTAGATATATGGCAAGCTTGGATCACCTTGCCGACAGCCCCGGTATATCTGGAACCATTTAGAATATTGACCATTGACTTATACACAAGCATTTATCTGATTGTAAAACAGTTCTGATCCAGCTCTTAATGTCTGGACCAAAATTTAAAAAGTCCAGACATTTGTTTATAAAAGACCAGGCAACTGAATCAAACGCCTTCTCGAAATCTACAAGGAGAAGCTGCCCAGGCATATGATTGATATGTGTATAAAAAAAAGGTACATCATATAGGAGACGAATATTCTCCCCAATGTATCGGCCGTTCCAAAAAAACTTTTGGGTCCTGATGAATAATCAACCGCTCAGATATACTGGCTGATGTGATTTTATAACTAGTGTTCAGAAGAGTAATGGCCCTCCAGTTTTGTTTTAGAAACTTTTTATGTTTACCTTCCCTTGGTATACAGGTGGTCACTCCCTGCCTCTGAGTGACGGACATCTGACCACACTGAAAACCACGGCTAACAGATCTGACAAGGAAGCAACCAATGTCCACCCAAAACATTTTGTAAAATTCAGAGGTAAAGCCATCCGAACCAGGATATTTGTTATTACTCATTCGTTTCAGAGCACTAAGTGCTTCATCCAAAGAGATAGGCCCTTCAATCGACTCTCTCTCCTCCTCAGACAACGAAGGACTGACAACAGTAGCAGGTAGGTCAATGTCCACCAGTTCTGCCTCTCTAAAAGCATACAACTGTTCATTAAAAAAAACTTGGGTTTCCTTTAGAATAGACTGGTCATCGTGTATTACATCACCATTATCCTTCTCCAAAAAATTCCTAGCTTTGCTAACATAATTTCTATTTCTAAGTTGTAAACATATTTTGAAACCTTCTCCCCCTCCTGCACCCATTAGCTCGGGACCGAACAATCACACCGTCTGTTTGTTTTTTTTCTTTTCTTCTTAGTTCAACAAGCTCAATTTGTTTCGCTTCCAAGAGTGGGATATCATCATGAATATTAAGTTCCATGTCACTTATTTCCTTTTTCAAGGCATCCTCTTTCCTATTGTCTTCTTTTTTCTTGTGACTTGCATAGGAGATGGTTCGGCCCCGAACCTCTAAGAGAATCATTTCAAAAAAGGTCTCATCATTAATGCTGAACTGTAAGTCATTATTCTTAACATTACCAATATTATCCATATTATACAATACAATGCTATACTGTCTCTTTAACTCTAAAATAGCTTTTCTAACAACATCAACATATTACTTATATTTAAGTAAGGAGTTATTGAATATCCAGTAACATGACTTAATTTTTATCTTGTTACTTCAATTGTTAGAGGTTTAGCCTGCCCGCCTTTGACATCATGGACATGCTATTAAATTCGCCCCACCGGGACCCGTCCTAAAAAGTCCCTTATATAAATAGAAGGGACTTTAAAATACGGTAGACTTTGAAATGGGGCTGGGTCGGGCGCATTCTGGAGCATGCACATGATGTTTTTGGCGTGCGGCGCAGAAATTCTGGCAAAGAAGTAACAAGATAAAAATGACGTCACGTCTAGCTACGCAAACCTTGCTAGAGAACGTCTTTTTGGCGCGCTCGTGTGTGTGTGTGTGTGTGTGTGTGTGTGTGTGTGTGTGTGTGTGTGTGTGTGTGTGTGCGTGCGTGCGTGCGTGC
Source organism: Semisulcospira habei (assembly GCA_036245525.1). Taxonomy (NCBI): domain Eukaryota; kingdom Metazoa; phylum Mollusca; class Gastropoda; family Semisulcospiridae; genus Semisulcospira; species Semisulcospira habei. The sequence continues at coordinate 35,978,202 of BTPG01000008.1, forward strand.
GTGCGTGCGTGCGTGTGTGTGTGTGTGTGTGTGTGTGTGTGTGTGTGTGTGTGTGTGTGTGTGTGTGTGTGTGTGTGTGTGTGTGTGTGTGTGTGTGTGTGTGTGTGTGTATGACAGCGACTAGAGCCCGCGTTTGAGGACGGACAAGCTTGACATTTTAGGATATTGTCCCTAAAAGAATTATCTCGGGACCTTTTTTAAAATGTTTTGATTAAGATACTCATTGGCGAGAAAATGGCCGTTTCACAAAAACCGGTTGATCTACACTGGAGTCCATAAATTTTCTTATTTTTGCTAGATATTTTGCGTATAGCTAGATAAAAGGGACATATTGAATGAGTTCGTTAACCAGCATTGTACCTCTAGAACGTTTTGAGTGATATATATATATTTTTTTTTTTTAATATATATTTTCACGTTTTGGGGATTAATTTCACGAATTATATGGGTTAATCTTAAAACAATTGAATCTTTTTAACGAAAAAAAAACAATCTTCTCATTAATAATCGCATGATTTTTTATTTTTTTGTATACGGTATTTACATAAGCCTGCAGATTGTCTCGGCTGTCGGGTACGATTATGTCAATTGTGACCTGTATGCTCTACGTGTAAAAATCAGACAGTTTTCTGCACCACTTTTTCGGAGTCATTTGTAAAACAGCTAACATAACTTAAAATTTTCTTTTACGAAAAAAGCTATCTTCTCATTAATACCCTCATGATTTTTCATAGATAGTGTTTGCATAAGCCTGCTATTTGTCCCGGCCCTGGGGTAGGATTAGGTCAAATTGTGACCTGTAAGCTATAGGCATGATAATCAGCAAGAAAATTGCAAAGTTGATCCTCTGATACGTCAAATGTTAGTACTGCGATGATGACGTATAACATCGAGTCGTCACTATGAACACGGCGTCATGGGACTAATGATGCCATGATCTTGAGGTGACGTCATTTCGCTGCTCGTGCTATTATTCTTCTTCAGAATAGCTATCGGCTATGCCAGACCATAGAGCTTACGAATGGCGGGAATCGCCGTGTGCTTGTCTGTATTTATGTGTGCCATTGTGTGTGTATCAGAGGGTGGGTTAGAGTAGTAGATGGATTCCTGTCGCTACACCAGCCCACAGAGCGTACTAATATCGGAAGCGTCGTGTGTCCGTCTTTATTTGTGTGCGCTGACGTGTGTGTTGATCAGAGGTTAGCTTAGAAGGGAGGGAAATGGATCAATATTATAAGCCTAAAAATATGAACAACTCTGAATGTTCCTAAACGATAAACACATCTGAGATCCAATCAATACGGTAGACTTTGGGATGAAATCCTCATCTTGTTTTATACATAATTATATGTATGCACATGTGTACGCCGTGTAGATGAGGATCCCTGTGCAATAAGGCCCAAAATCACAGACTGCAGAAAGTTATGACTGTGTTTATAATTATACTGACTAGCAAAAGAAATGCGATATTTTTGGATTCATCGGAAATACCGACAAAAAAATGTCGCATTTCTTTTGCTCGTCCGAGTCAGTATATATGAAAGCAAATATGTAAGTATTCTTGTGTCCTGCAGAGGCGGATCCCAGTGCAGGGGCGTCATACCAGGGGCGAACCTGGAGAGTTCGTGGACGTCCAGTACAAACTGTAAGTACTGATCATGTTTCACGAGTTGTCCCATGGAAGTGGCTACGTGTATCTGTGTAATCATCAAGGTGTCATATACCATGATATGAGTCAAGGTGAGATGTTCAAAGTTAAACATAAGGTAAGGTAAGCCGCACATATATCCCATCTTTTCAATATGCTCAAGGCGCCACATGGCTGGTCTAAGCTGGAGCTTTCAAAGACCGTTGCTAGTAAGCGCAACTTTATGTGCAACCTTTATTCTGCTTGCTAGCTTCGGTGCTTGCTTAAACCCGTTCAGTGCCGAGAAAAATTGAACGCCACTGACCCAACTGCAAGATGTATAAATCCTCATGAGCCCCCGCAATTGCGTGGGCTTATGAGGATCTCCTTCTCTTGGCTTGACTTCGCGAACGAAGATTCTATAGGGCTTGCCCACGTCGTCTGCAGGCATTTTCGTGACTGCGGAGGCCAATCCGGGACAGGCAGGTTCGACCGCAGTGGCTGCAGGGGAAGGTCTGGTCAGGGTTCTGAGTTACGACAACTCTGTTTTTTCTCCTGAGCCGCTTGTCCTTGAGGTTAGCTCTGCGAGAGTCCTCAAAGGAGACGGCTGCCTTGTGAATGGTGGAGCGCCAGGTGTCACGGTCCGCAGCAAGCGAAGACCACTGGCGGTGGTCGATTTGGCAGGCACTAAGTGACTTCTTGAGACCGTCTTTGTATCTCTTCTTTGGTGCCCCTCTGTCTCGGTGTCCAGTGGCGAGCTCGCCGAACAGAGTGATCTTGGGTAGGCGATGATCCTTCATCTTGGAGACGTGCCCGGCCCAGCGAAGCTGTGTCCGCAGCAACAAAGCCTCGATGCTCAAAGTTTCCGCCTGTTCAAGGACCTCGACGTTGGTGACATAGTCACTCCAGTGAATGCTGAGGATGGTACGCAGGCAGCGCTGGTGAAAGCGTTCGAGGAGTCGTAGTTGGCTGCGGTAGAGGGCCCAGGACTCGGAACCGTACAGCAGGGTGGTGAGGACGACAGCTCTGTACACACTGATCTTGGTGCCTTTTTTCAGCTGTTGATTGTGCCACACCCGCTTGAATAGTCGCCCGAAAGCACTGTTCGCTTTTGCCAGCCTGTTGTCCAGCTCCTTGTCCAGCTTGGCGTCTGACGTGATGATGCAGCCGAGGTAGGTAAACTGGTGTACAGACTTCAGTTCAGACTCGCCGATGGTGATGTGGGGAGGGCGATGCTCTTCCTTGGGTGCTGGCTGATGAAGGACCTCTGTCTTTTTCAGACTGACCTCAAGTCCAAAGAGCTGGGCGGCATCTGCGAAGCAGGACGTAATGCGCTGCAAGGCTCTCTCTGTGTGTGCAACGAGGGCAGCGTCATCAGCAAAGAGCAGCTCACGAATCAGTTGGTCTAGGGTTTTCGTGTGGGCCTGCAGTCGTCTGAGGTTGAACAGGCTGCCATCGAGACAATACCTGATGTACACTGCGTCGTCATCGTCGAGGTCCACTGTGACCTGCTTCAACATCATGCTGAAGAAGATGGTGAAGAGGGTCGGTGCCAGCACGCAGCCTTGCTTCACGCCGTTGCGAATGGGGAATGGTTCTGAGAGGTCACTGTTTAGTCTGACCTGGCCTTGCTGGTCCTCGTGGAGCTGGACGATCATGTTGAGGAACTTTGGGGGACAGCCTAGTCGCTCCAGGATCTGCCACATGCCTTGCCTGCTCACAGTGTCGAACGCTTTTGTTAGGTCGACAAACGTTACGTACAGCCCTTTGTTCTGCTCGCGGCACTTCTCCTGAAGCTGTCTCAGCACAAAGACCATGTCGGTGGTACTCCTGTTGGCTCTGAAGCCACACTGGCCCTCTGGGAGGTGGTCTTCAGCGATGGCAGGCACCAGCCGATTCAGGAGCAACCTTGCGAGAATTTTCCCGGCAATGGACAGCAAGGTAATTCCACGATAATTAGAGCAGGCAGACTTCTCTCCTTTGTTTTTGTACAAGGTGATGATGACTGCATCACGGAGATCCTTTGGTAGTGTTCCTTTTTCCCAGCAGCAGAGAAAGAGGTCGTGGAGCTTGTTGTGCAGTGCTGGGCCTCCATGTTTCCATATCTCTGGTGGGATTCCGTCAATGCCTGCTTCTTTGCCACTCTTGAGCTGGTGGATGGCTGTGAGGGTCTCTTCGGCGGTGGGCGGTTCGTCCAATTCAACCTTTAGTGGAAGGTGTGGGATTTGGAGGATGACTGTTTCTTGAACAGTGCGCTCAGCGCCGAAGAGGTCCTGAAAGTATTCCGACCAGCGGTTCAAGATGGAGGTATTGTCTGTGAGGAGTGCCTGTCCATCAGCGCTTCGCAGAGGACTTTGTACCAGGTGCCTAGGGCCATACACTGCTTTCAGTGCTTCGTAGAAGCCCCTGCAGTCACCGTTGTCAGCGCAGAGCTGGGTCCTCTGTGCGAGTCTGGACCACCACTCGTTCTGGAGTTCTCTAAGCTTGAGCTGGAGACTGCTGCAGATGAGGCGGAAGGCAGGAAGGCTGGGCTAGGTGGGCCTGGTGGGCGGCTCTTTTTTTTTGCTAGAAGTTCCTGGATCTCTACGTCGTTTTCGTCAAACCAGTCTTTGTTCCTCTTTCTAGCAAAGCCCAAGACTTCCACAGAAGATTTTACAATAGCAGTTTTCAGTTGTTCCCAGAGTGTTTCAGGGGAGGAGTCTGCTGGATCAACTGTGTCTTTGAGCATGCGCTGTAAATCGGCCTGAAGGGCAGCTTTCTTGTCGTCACGCTGAAGGCTGGCAACATCAAGCTTTTTCTTGGGGGGGGCTCCCTTTCTTGGGTTTCAGCTTGAGGCGGAGCCTGAGTTTGCCGCGAACAAGGCGGTGGTCAGTGTGGCACTCTGCGCTGGGCATCACTCTTGTGAGGAGGACGTCACTGAGGATCTATGCCTCTTGTTAACACCACTTTGAATTCATGTTTCCGGGACAGCTAGGGTTTTTTGTGTGTCCTGGATTTAACGAAGAATGCACAATCAGTCTGCCTCAGCTGGCGCTGAACAGGTGAAGAACGAGCCTATGGGTGCCTGCGACATAAATACAGTATATTTCTCTTTTGGGTTCCACCAGTCCTGACGGTGGTCGACAGTGTATGAGTCCGTCATTAAATAATAAATAATACATCAGCGCATTATATAGGCGCTTTATCCCAAGTGAAAATCGGCTCAAAGCGCCGCCGCGAACTGAACCCAACAGGCACGCTCACGCGAATCACACGCACTCACTCACGCACTGTACATAAACACAGAACATTTACGTGGTGCCATGGGCAAGCTCAAGCGAGTTACTGAGTTTTTTTGGAAATTTAAATCATTTGTATTTGAAATTTGATTAAGTGGGCTGAAATCGATACCAAAGCGGCGGGGGAGGAAGAACCGGAGAAACATGAACAAAGCCTATGCCTCATGAGTTTTAGAATTAGTAGGCCTACGTCAGTTGTCATTCATAACAAACCGCGAGTAAGACTTACTTCAGTACGCTTTTCTATTGCTAAAATGTCAAAACAAACGAACAAATAAACAAACAAACAAACAAAAACAACAACAAAAAAACAATGCGACAATGCACAATGGACGTTACAAAAGGGCAAACCCGTGTTAATGCCTCTATCAGAAACGTAAGGCGTCCATTGTATCGGAAATACGTCAAAGATCTCCAGCAGACAAAAGAACGTGGATACAAAGTGGCTTAAGCAAAAGGCCTAGATCCTAACGAGCCCCCGCAGTTGCGGTTGTCACCTTTGGTGACACCTCGTATTGTCACCGAGGTTCTAGTTGATGGGTACACTCGTACATATATCGGATATGCGCGATTGTATGTCAGTAACCTACATGATGTATTAACTCATTCAAGACGAATGGCATCCGGATACGCAGCTAAAGCCGCGTATCCCGGATGCCGTTCGTCTAGAATGAGTTAATACACTACCAGCAGTAGTAGTAGTTAAGTAGCAGTAGCAGCAGTAGTAGTATTTAGCAATAGTAGTACAGCTGTGCAACAGTTGCATATATATTTAACGTGTTTTGACGCTTGCTTTCACAGAGTGCTGACGGCGGCCGTTCTGCGTACTTGGATCGCCTCTTGGGTATTTTCAATCGCAGACAAAACATCCAGCAACAACAAACGGTATGGGGGGTTGCATCATGCTGATGGTGATGATGGTGATAACGATTATCACGATGATGAAGACAACAACGACAATGATGACGATTACATCAATAATGAAGATGACGATTGTTACAATGACGACGACGACGATGATGGTGGTGGTGGTGGTGGTGGTGGTGGAGGTGATGACGATGGTGATGATGATGATATTGATGACAGTTATGATGATATGAAGTTTAACCTTGTGGGTGTGCGGCCGCGAATGAGTTAACCCGGCCCATAGAGCAGACCAACACACTCGAAACACAACTTTGGGACAGAGCCGTCCTGTTCTGTGAAAACTACTGAATACACTCGAGACGTGCTGCATTTGAATACGCGGCTTTTTGCCGCGTATCCGGACGCGGGACGCCTCGAATGAGTTAACAGTTCAGGAGATAGATCAGCCATGACAGTTCAAGGGTGGTGCCAAAATAGCCTCACTGGTCCAATTATACTTTTACGTAGTATGCTGAAGCTGAACGAAATAACTATAACAATGTGTGAACAAAGTTTCACCACACGCCTGCATCCACTGGCAAGATTCATACGCTTATAATGTAGATCCTGACGCACCCCCTGCCCCCCACACCCCACCCTCCCAATTCCCAACCTCGTGGCGCCAATGACATATGCATTCCTCTGACAGGCTGTTGTGTTTTCAGGTAAGACCTAGAGAAAAGCCAAAGAACGAAACCACCGCCCCACACAGTGGAGAATGGATCAGGTATGATGCAAAATTACTTTTCTTTAGTCACTACTTAAAGTACCTAAGTAGCTTTAGGAAACGCCCACGGACTATGACACTGAACTTTCCAAGTCCTGTAGCGATGGGCAAGGGGCAAAACGGCAGGTGAAAGATGTCACTGGAAGCCGCAGTCTCAAGCCTGCATGCAGGCGGTTCAGGATATTGGTCGCCTGATGTTGACCTGGGGATGACAACGTCACTCGGCACACCCTGAACGACCAAGCAGCCTTCTCTAGGGACAGCACTGCTTGCTCCACACGGAGAGGGGCCTAGAAAAGGTGGCCTAACCAAAGCTCATCCCCTCGTAACCCCAGTTGGCTAGCCGCGGTCAACGGGCATCTTCTCATGCGGTCAGAAAACAAGAAAAAACAATGGATCCACTCTCATGACGACCACGACCGGACTCAACGTAGCATGCTGGAACATCCGAACCATGCTCGACACAGCAGACAGCGGACGCCCTGAACGTCGCTCCGCCCGCATTGCCCATGAATTGCGGAGGTTAAACATCGACATCGCCGCGCTCAGCGAAGTATGCCTTCCGGAGGAAGGCAGCCTCCAAGAACTTGGCGCTGGCTACACCCTCTACTGGTCAGGCAGGCCTGCATCAGAAAGACGGCTCTCAGGCGTGGGCTTCATGGTGAAGACCCCCATTGCGACTAAGTTGGAAAACCTACCAACGGGTCACTCCGACCGCATCATGTCCATGCGCCTCCCACTGAGACACCAGCAATACGTCACCCTTCTCAGTGTGTACTCCCCAACCCTCCTGGCAGAGCCTGCAGAAAAAGACAAGTTCTACTCTGACCTGCGCAGCCTCCTGCAGAGCACCCCTGCTGACGACAAAGTCATCATCCTTGGCGACTTCAACGCCAGAGTGGGCCAAGACTCTGAAGCCTGGAAAGGAGTCCTCGGCAAGCATGGCGTTGGGAACTGCAATGACAATGGTCGCCTACTGTTGGAGCTCTGTGCAGAGCAGCAACTTGTCATCACCAACACTACTTTCCAGCAAAAGGACAGTCGAAAGACCACCTGGATGCATCCTCGCTCCAAGCACTGGCACCCTATCGACTATGTCCTAGTGCGTCAGAGGGACCGCAGTGACGTCCTCCTCACCAGAGTGATGCCCAGCGCAGAGTGTCACACTGACCACCGCCTTGTTCGCTGCAAACTCAGGCTCCGCCTCAAGCTGAAACCCAAGAAAGGGGGCCCTCCCAAGAAAAAGCTTGATGTTGCCAGCCTTCAGCGTGACGACAAGAAAGCTGCCCTTCAGGCCGATTTACAGCGCATGCTCAAAGACACAGTTGATCCAGCAGACTCCTCCCCTGAAACACTCTGGGAACAACTGAAAACTGCTATTGTAAAATCCTCTGTGGAAGTCTTGGGCTTTGCTAGAAAGAGGAACAAAGACTGGTTTGACGAAAACGACGTAGAGATCCAGGAACTTCTAGCAAAAAAAAGAGCCGCCCACCAGGCCCACCTAGCCCAGCCTTCCTGCCCTGTGAAGAAGTCTGCCTTCCGCCTCATCTGCAGCAGTCTCCAGCTCAAGCTTAGAGAGCTCCAGAACGAGTGGTGGTCCAGACTCGCACAGAGGACCCAGCTCTGCGCTGACAACGGTGACTACAGGGGCTTCTACGAAGCACTGAAAGCAGTGTATGGCCCTAGGCACCTGGTACAAAGTCCCCTGCGAAGCGCTGATGGACAGGCACTCCTCACAGATAATACCTCCATCTTGAACCGCTGGTCGGAATACTTTCAGGACCTCTTCGGCGCTAAACTCACTGTTCAAGAAACAGTCATCCTCCAAATCCCACACCTTTCACTAAAGGTTGAATTGGACGAACCGCCCACCGCCGAAAAGACCCTCACAGCCATCCACCAGCTCAAGAGTGGCATAGCAGCAGGCATTGACGGAATCCCGCCAGAGATCTGGAAACATGGAGGCCCAGCACTGCACAACAAACTCCACGACCTCTTTCTCTGCTGCTGGGGAAAAGGAACACTACCAACGGATCTCCGTGATGCAGTCATCATCACCCTGTACAAGAACAATGGAGAGAAGTCTGCCTGCTCTAATTACCGTGGAATTACCCTGCTGTCCATTGCCGGGAACATTCTCGCAAGGTTGCTCCTGAATCGGCTGGTACCTGCCATCGCTGAAGACCACCTCCCAGAGGGCCAGTGTGGCTTCAGAGCCAACAGGAGTACCACCGACATGGTCTTTGTGCTGAGGCAGCTTCAGGAGAAGTGCCGCGAGCAGAACAAAGGGCTGTACGTAACGTTTGTCGACCTAACAAAAAGCGTTTGACACTGTGAGCAGGCAAGGTATGTGGCAGATCTTTGAGCGACTAGGTTGTCCCCCAAAGTTCCTCAACATTATCGTCCAGCTCCACCAGGACCAGCAAGGCCAGGTCAGACTAAACAGTGACCTCTCAGAACCATTCCCCATTCGCAACGGCGTGAAGCAAGGCTGCGTGCTGGCACCGACCCTCTTCACCATCTTCTTCAGCATGATGTTGAAGCAGGTCACAGTGGACCTCGACGATGACGACGCAGTGTACATCAGGTATCGTCTCGATGGCAGCCTGTTCAACCTCAGACGACTGCAGGCCCACACGAAACCCCTAGACCAACTGATTCGTGAGCTGCTCTTCGCTGATGACGCTGCCCTCGTTGCACACACAGAGAGAGCCTTGCAGCGCATTACGTCCTGCTTCGCAGATGCTGCCCAGCTCTTTGGACTTGAGGTCAGTCTGAAAAAGACAGAGGTCCTTCATCAGCCGGCACCCAAGGAAGAGCATCGCCCTCCCCACATCACCATCGGCGAGTCCGAACTGAAGTCTGTACACCAGTTTACCTACCTTGGCTGCATCATCACGTCAGACGCCAAGCTGGACAAGGAGCTGGACAACAGGCTGGCAAAAGCGAACAGTGCTTTCGGGCGACTATTCAAGCGGGTGTGGCACAATCAATAGCTGAAAAAAGGCACC
>BTPG01000008.1:35995250-36007750 GCA_036245525.1 Semisulcospira habei
AATACCACGATAATTATCTGGATTATTTACATCTCCTTTCTTGTGGAGTGGGAAAATAATAGCTTTAGACCATTCGCTGGGGAACAACCCTTTGTTGAATAGAGCATTAAAATACTTAGTGAGAAAGGAGATGATAGCTGGGTTGGAGGCTTTAAGAACTTCATTTATAATTCCATCAGGCCCGGGGGCCTTACCTGCTTTGGCATGTTTTATAGCAGCAATAACTTCTGCTTCTTCTATGTTGATATCTAGGTCATGAAATAAGGCTTCATCAGACTCAGAGTCTTCTGAAAAATATACATCATCATTATTCTCTTGCTGTGCTATGTTTTCATTTAGAATGCTAGAGAAGTGATCAAACCACTGCTTCTTTGTTATATTGTTTCTTAAACGACGTTTTCTTTTCCATTTCTTTATTTCCTTCCAAAATGCCTGAGAGTTATGTCTATACTCAAGAATTTTGTCAACAGCTTCCCTCTTAAAATTAACTTCTTTAGCTCTAAGTAATCTCTTGTATTGTTTTCTCTCATTAACAAACGATGCTTTATTTTCCATGGTTTTATTTTTTGTGTATGTACGTAAGGCTTTACGCGTTCGCATTTTTGCATTTCTGCATTCCTGGTCAAACCAGGGGTGACTAGCGGTGTTTGTTTTGTGTGTATTGCCAGTGGAGGAATGAAATTGTTTTGTCATGCAACTAGCAGCGTCTTTGATAGCACATGTGAAAATGTCTAATGCACTATTAATATCATCATCGATCTCAGCAGTAGCAGCTACTAGAGCATCCTGGAATGCAGGAGTAGTTAAACTGTCGCTGAGCGTTTGGGCCTTAGCAGGTTCCCAGATAATCTTATCAAATGAAAAACACTGCGTATCATCATCAGAAACATCGTTGTGGGGTGATACACGTACACAAGACACAGTAAGGACCAGTGGCATGTGTACAGACTCTATCCTCTCGCCAACTTCAAGTTTGTCACACAAACAAATAAAGTCAGGAGATGCAACAAAATAATCATTAATACTACAACCAGTGGGAGAAATAAATGTCAGGTGCTTTGACAGATCAGGGCTACAGAACCCATTCAGAATCATCAGTTCAAAACATGCACACAAATCTAATAGTTTTCTTCCAAATGTATTTACAGTCATATCTTCAGTAAATCGTGAAGGTTCAAATAGAGCGGTATTAGTTAGTAGTGTTTCATCAGGATCAAGCTGAAACAAATATGGATTAGGCTGCAAATCCCCAGTTCTACCATTAAAATCACCACACATTAGGAAATGAATGTCTCCAAATTGCTCGAGGGCACTAGCAAGACACTGTTCTAATTCTTCCAACAGGCAGTCGTACGGTAATTGTCTATAAAATGGTGAATCCTTGGGCGGAACATAGCACGCGACCAAAAGCACATCGCATTCAGTACCAAACAATGATCTGTCAAGTTTGAGAAAGACACTTTGAGCGCATGTCATGTTCACTTGGAAAACAAACTTGGCATACACATTTTTTACTAACACAACAACACCTCCCGAGCTTCTTCCTTGACGTGACAGTTTGACTGCAGGTAGGGAAAAACACGTGAAATCAGACCAGCAGTCAGGCGGGACGAAAGCATTGTCTAAAAATGTTTCAAACAAACACACAATGTCATAATTACTTACATATTGTAGAAAGTCTGGGTCAGATAGCTTGCTCCACAGTCCATCAACATTCCATGACAGAAAGGTAAGTGTATGCAACACATTATCTACTGGCTGCTCTACAACACACGCGCGCATCGGTGACACATCCCGTGCAATTGATGTGGGAGACGCGGCTTGGCCGACATATCACGGGTCACTGGATTCGTCCCCGACCTCAATTGTAGGGGAACTGTGTGGCCGGCGCCGTTTCGCTGGTTTAGGTGAAGGCTGTAACGGGGACACCAAGTGTGGCGCACGTGCCGGTGTTGCGTTGACCTGCTGACCAGTAGCTGCGGCGGCACCGAGTCCTTGGATACGGTTGTCCGGTCTTCTGTCGACGCTGTTGTCTGTCGCATGACGGCGGCCGAAGTTGTCGGTGTCGTGGTTCCGTTGAACTAGGGGTCCAGCGACGACCAGCTTGTTTCCCTTGTAGTACGCCCGCATTCCTTTCTCCCGGTGCAGTCTGATCTGTTCATGTTGCCGGTTGGTTAAGTCACCAGCAACATTAACCCCCTTTTGCTTGAGTGCAGCACGACCCTTGGTCAGGACGTCCATCTTGTCCCTCCATCTCGCGAACTTCACGATCATGGGGCGGGGCTTGTTGTTGGCTCTGGCACGGTTGGCTGCTACAGATGCAAAGTCCGGTTTGTTCCCCACCCGGTGTGCGCGTACCAAATCGTCCTCAGTCCAGGTTTTATTTGGCACTGTGCCCTGCAGACATTCCAGTACTTTAGTGGCACAGGAATCGAAGGTCTCGCCTGGCGTTTCCACGATTCCAAAGAGTCGCAGATTGTCCCTACGTGAGAACGCCTCTAGCTTGTCTAGTTCTTCCTCGTAGCGTTTCCGCAGATCTTCCATGTCCTCCTGCAAGTCTTCTACAGACTCGGAAACCTCCTCCTGCTTCTCAGTCAGTTCCTTGCAGGTGTCCTCCAGGCTGCGAGCGCGTTGCTTCAAGTCAGCAATGTCGGTGCCAATCGCCTGTATAGAGGTCAGCACATCACAGAGGTCAGCACGAAGAGACCCCAGTTTCTCGTCAATCACCTGTGTCTGCTTGTCGATTATACGCTGAATGTCACTGACAGTAACTAAAGGTGGTGTAGTTCCAGAGACCTCGAGTGGATATGCGGATAGAGCTTCTTTGTCTGCCATCTTAGCACAGTTCGATTGACACAACAGTGCTACACAGTAATACACAGTACTACACAGTGCACGTAGCTGGCAGTGTTGTACTAACAGTCACACCGACGATTGTCGTACTCAGTTCAATGGCGATACAGGAAAACCAGTCAGATGGCAGAAGTCTGTGGTCGCACAAAGTCCAAATTTACACCGTTATGATCAGCGTAGATAGGCCAAGACACTGGTAGTAAAATCCAAACAGTAGAACTTTGATTAGTGACGAAATCGCCTAATTTTGCATCGCTAATTGACTCTGAACTTTTTTTGGTGTGCTACATTCGTGCGAGAGAGAGAGAGAGAGAGAGAGAGAGAGAGAGAGAGAGAGCTTCAGCGATAAAGAGTTGGGTTTTTCTAACGTCCTTTGCCACCGCGAAGGTGATTTCAAAGACGGGGCACCGAAAGGAGTTTGAGCAAAATGTTACACCTTAAACTGACCTCAGTCGATCATAGTTTGCACGTACTATGAAACTTTCTTCTACAGAGGTGCGAATTCGGCCCCCGGAGAAGCCTATTACGGCCTGCCTGACGGTCGCTGGGGTAACAGTGACATCATCATGGATGACGTCAATTGCCAGGGGAGTGAAGCCACTCTCCAGCAGTGTGACTACAGCGCCCAGCACGACTGCAGGGTGAACGAGGCAGCTTCTGTCGTCTGCAAGCCAAATACAGGTCCGCGTTTAACACATTCTAACCCAGCACCGCAATCCCCAAATTTTAAAGTTGACGTCTGAGGGACTGTATTACATTTCTAGAGACAGATCGAGCATGATAGTTCCAGGGTGGTGCCAGAATAGCTTGGCGCCTATGGGCGCCAAGCTATTCTGTCACCACCCTGGAACTACCATGCTCGATCTATGTCTTGCTGTGGTGTGTCGGGATTAAATGAGCAAACAGCTAAAACTACTGTTGACAACGCTGTGCAGCAGAAATAAAAAATTGCGTTGTTCCGCGTCTTTTCCGCCGATCGGTATCGTCAGCAGCAGTCGAAGATTTGAGAAGTGAATATTGATTGTTTAGTTGGTTGGTGGGTTGATTTGGTTGTTTGGTTGTTATTGTTGTTCAGTATTGTTGTCGCTTGCTGTTGTCGTTGGAGGTAGTGATGGCGTGGCGTGTGAAGCTAGCATTCGTTTGTGGGTTTTCGCTTTAGCTCTGACACTACATCAGAAAATTTCAGAAAAATCAGTGCGTTGTGCTGGATGAGCTTGAAATCTCATGGCGGCTAGGGGCCAAGAAAAAGTGCAAGAGGCACAGATCCTCATGAGCCCCCCCCCCCCCCGCAACTGCTGGGGCTCATGAGGATCTATGCGTCTTGCTGATACCACTTTGAATCCATGTTCCTGGGACATCTAAGGTGTTTGTTTTTTTCTTGAATTTAACGAAGGTTGCAGAAACACAGTCTGCGTCAGCTGGCAATAAACGGGTGAAGGGTAAGCTGGTGTGTCTTAAGGGTAAACGGACGTGTCTTAAGGGTAAACTGATGTGTCTTAAAAGTAAACTGATGTGTCTTAAGGGTAAACTGGTGCATCTGAAGGGTAAACTGATGTGTCTTAATGTTAAACGTATTTGTCTCAAGTGTGAACTGATGTGTCTTAAGGGTAAACTGATGTGTCTTAATGGTACACTGATGTGTCTTAATGGTGAACGGTTGTGTCTTGCACTGTGCTCTGTTGCAGGCTGTCCGGAAGACTGGGTGCCCGGGCCAGACGGCTGCTACCGATTTTTCGGAGGCGCCAAAAACTACAAGGCCGCCGCTGAGAAGTGTGGCTCCATGAACGCTAGTCTCGTCAGCATAGAGTCGGCCGCCGAGAACCATTTCCTGTCCAACCTGATCACACTCACGGCTACTGATACAGGTCAGACCTTTAACCCTTTCGCTGTCAGTGAACGCGAATTTCGCGTCTGAAACCTGCGACACGCTGACCGACAGTCGCGTGAAGAACAACAATAAAATGGGGGGAAAAAACACCAGGCATAAAGAACACAGGGCTAACAAGATACGCGGGGGCTCGTGAGGATTTATATTTCTTGAAACTGGGTAACGTTCGCCGGGCAGTTAAAGGGTTAACTCATTCTACCCCATCACCGAAATCCCCAAATTTTGCCGTTGTTCTCTGAAGACTGCATTGCAGTGCAGGGCACTGATCGACCATGATACTTCAAGGGTGATGCCAGAATAGCTTGGCGCCCATAGGCGCCAAGCTATTCTGGCATCACCCTTGAACTATCATGGTCGATCTTTATCTTGCTGTAGCGTGTCTGGGGTAGAATGAGTTAAGTGATTGAATTCCACCCTTATACAACTACAACGCGAGAGGGATGGATGTTTCTTTCTCTGCTTTTTTTTTTCTTTTCTTTTCTGAGCGGACATCTGGGTTGCCTTCCGCGAGGAAGGTCGCTCGTGGCCATAAGAGCAGTGCCAAGCGCAAAAAAAAATGCACCCCAAAATAAATCCCAAGAAAAAACACGCTTAGAATGGACAAGTGCAACACACTTGTGTTGCTCTTGTCCTTTCTAAGTGCGTTTCTTTCGTTCTTGGGATTTTCTCTCAATGTTTCAAGAGCTCACCTTGGTTTCTTTTGTTTTTATGGCGAGGAAAACCCCACGAAGAAAGAAGCACGCTTAGAAAAGACAGTTACAACACAATTTATTGGTATTTCGGGTGAAACACTTTTTTTTTTTAAATAGACAAAATTACAAGTATACACTTCGCTACTTATCTCGTCGTTTCTACACTCACCGACACGATAGCTAAGTGTATTCTTGTTTGTTTGTCCATTTTGAAAAAGGGTTTCACCCGAAATATCAATACATTGTGCTGTAACTGTCTTTTCCAAACGTGCTTCTTTCTTCGTGGGGCTTTTCTCTGCGTTTTACTCCTGCTTGGCAGTCACCTGGATTTAGTTTTTATGCTTGTCAGAACATGTCTGGTACACGGCCGCTCGGAACACCAAGCAGCAATGGAAGTGGTACACTAACGTGTTCCGCGTCCCCAAAAGCGGAGGAGGCAAGGGCAATAAACGCAGAGACAAGAAGGACAATAAAGACAAGAAAGGAAGGGGCAAGCCCAGAGGAAAAAGAAGGGCACAGAGGTCCAGGAAAAACGGGAGGATGCGAACCCAGCGAGCTGTTGTAGGGTTTAAAAACTGGTTTCCAGGTAAAGTCTTTTTCTGTTCACTGATATTGCGCGCCCACAAACCAAATAGGTGAGGCAATTAAGCTCTGGTAGAAGCAGTACACGTACCGAGGGGGATTAATCAGCGCTGGACATACAAACAGTTAGATCCCCTGCTCCCTTCCTGTCAGGCTCTGTCGGGTGCCTGACAGGAAGGGACAGTGGATCTGACTGTTTGTCTGTCCATAGCTGAATAATTCCCCTTGGGACGTGTACTGTAGCCGTTCGTTTGACACTGTGTCACAACTGTAGACAGATGACTCCCGTTTTAAAAAGGGACATTACGTATATATAACAATAATTAATGTGTACGGGTACCCAGTGCGCAAAGGCCATCGGGCCGTCGTCGGTCGCCGTTGGCCCGCGCACAGCTGTGCGCGGGCCAACAGCAACCGACGTCGGCCTTATGGCCTTTTGCGCACTGGGTGTACTTCTTGTGTGGATACTACAGACACTTAGAGTCTGAAATAACTCAGGCGGTTAAGCGTCGGAGCTGGAGAGCGAAGGGAATCGCCGGGTCGTGGGTTCGAATCCCGTCCCGGCCCCGGTAGCTGGACTCGCAATCCAGGGGGAAAAGACGGGCTTGTTCAATAGCATGTCCGTTGAAAGGTCCTGGTAAATGAAAGTGGCACAGTTGGAGTGCGCCTGAGTTGATAAGTGTTCAGGTCGTACTCCATAGGCAATAGATTTCCCTGTCCCCCCAAAACCCGCCCGTCAGGGCCGTCCATTATCACCTCGGTGCCGTGGACGTTAAAGCCCGAACTAACTAAACTAACCAACAGACATTTAATCACTATATAAAGGTGGCCTTTGGAGCAGGTTTGACTGTGGTGTACATTTTTGTTTCTGTGAACTGGATTTCATGATGAAACGATCACCGCAGATTGGGTTGTACTCTCATGTTTCTGTGAACTGATTTTCATGATGCAATGACCACCGCAGGTTGGGTGCCGTCCAGCTTTGGCCAGGAGCCGACAGAGAAGAAAGGTCACACGTGCGTGGTTCTGACCGATCTCTACGAGCTGCCCAATGGGACAGTGTCCAGCGCAGACTACTACTTCTGGAAAGCCGAGAGGTGCACGCAGCGAGGGACCACCATCAGCTTCATCTGCGAGATGAAGGCACAGGAACAGCCTGATGGTAAACTACAGTGTGTGTATACACACTACTCACATTGAATTATCCCATTTAACCCCAAGGCCGCATTTCTAAAATTTGGGAGGCGACAACTCAGTAACGACTGTGTACCAGTTGCAGGTCAGTGATGGATCGACCATGATAATTCAAGGATAGTGCCAGATTGGCGCCTTCAGGCGCCAAGCTAATCTGGCACTACCCTTGAATTATCATGGTCGATTTATCTCCTGCTGTAGTGCGTCGGGCGTAAATGGGTCAAAGGCTACCCTGGAAAATGGTCATGATTTCAAATGAGCACAGGTCTGTCAATTTGTAAGTTTCTGCCTTGGTTTTTTGGACAAGATTGTATACTACTCTACAGTGTTGTCAACAAAACAAAAAACCCAAGACAAAATCGTGACCATTTTTCTAAGCGGATTTGATAAATAGATTTTATCCTGTACTGTTGGTTTTGTTCTGGTATCGATCCAGAAATAAAATGCAATTAGTCACTGAAACATTCGCGTTTCCTGACTGAACTAACATCTCACGATCACTGGCAGAGTGCATCACCGGACTCGGCGATGACTATCGCGGGTTCATGGACCACACGGACATTGGGACCCCGTGCATCCAGTGGAACCTGGCTGGTCTGAATGAGAAAACTCACCCTGGCAAGGTAACACGCTCTTCGTCGATTAAACATGTGACAGATGCCTTCGTGGTGGGACCTAGGGCCCACGACGGCCGCAGTGGGCCAGCGCACAGCTGTGCGCGGGCCCACTGCGGACATCGTGGACCCGAAGACGTTTTGATATATATATAATTTTTCAATAAATTCTGAGAATGCTGTGCTAATGCCATGGAAATCCAGGCTGGTAAGCTTGCATTGTGTCATCAGCTGTCCTTTTGTGACTGCATCGCTTATTAGATCTTTGACCTGTGCACTGCGCCACCTAGTATAGTCCTACCTGGAATGATATCGGTGTGTTTTTGGTTAGATCTATTAGCCATGCTTTTGAAGTAGGGCACATGTCAATAACCCAAAGGCAGGGTATAATAATATGTATACCCAAGGAAGGTAAGGATAAAAAATACATTAAAAACTGGAGACCAATAACATTACTAAATACGTCATATAAGATTGCTTCCGCCTGCATAGCGGAAGGATTGAAGTCTGTCCTTCCTGGCCTCATACATGATGATCAAAAAGGCTTCCTAAAAGGACGTTATATCGGAGAGAATATCAGATTATTATACGATGGGCTAGTAGCAACAGAGAAACATCGTATCCCGGGCCTTCTTCTTCTGATAGACTTTGAGAAGGCCTTCGATAGTGTGTCGTGGTCATTTATTGCTAAAGCACTAGATTTATTCAATTTCGGTCCCAGTATCAAACACTGGATTAAAACATTTTACATAGATATCAGTGCTTGTGTCTCCTTAAATGGACGATACTCTAAATGGTTCAATGTAGGCAGAGGAGTCAGGCAAGGGGACCCCGCATCGCCATACTTGTACCTAATTGTGGCAGAAGTTCTGTCCATTATGATTAGACAAAATGAGAATATTAAAGGTATCAATATTGGAAATATCAATATTCTGTTGTCCCAGTTTGCAGACGACACCACTTTGTATTTGGATGACGATGAAAAGTCCTTTTGTGAATGCATAGAAACCCTTGAAAGGTTTGCTGTTATTTCAGGGCTGAAAATAAACTATGACAAAACGCATGTTATATGGGTTGGGTCAAGGAAAAATTCAAATAAACGGTTTATGCGAAATTTGAATTTATCGTGGAACCCAAGTATATTTACAGTCTTGGGAGTAAAATTCTCTACTAATACTGAAGATATTGTGAAAATAAACTACGAAAATAAATTAATAGAAATTAGGAAGATTATTTCAGTCTGGTCCAGAAGGGACCTGACACCTTATGGAAAAGTAACTGTTATAAAAACCCTTGCATTGTCCAAAATTGTACACTTATTTCTTAATATTCCGGATCCAGCAGACACTTTTCTGATGGAAGTAAATAAATTATTTTTCTCGTTCCTGTGGAACAATAAAAGGGGAAAGGTTAACAAATCTCAAGCTTGTTCCTCTTTTGAGCAAGGTGGTTTGAAAATGGTGGATATTTACTCATTCCTCTCATCTATGAAGGTGAGCTGGCTGAGAAGACTGTACTGTAATGACTCTCTTGTGAAAACGATTTTGTTCTCGTCATATCCTAGGTTTGTAAACATTTTTCAGCTCGGAGGGGAGTTTGCTAATATACTGATGTTAAAGTGTGCAGACAACAAGTTTTGGTTTGATGTTCTCAGACATTATAAAAAAAGTGTACAATAAGTGTACGATAGAGTGTTTTAGTGATTTTGCAAATGAATGTATTCATTATAATGTACATATTGTGCTTGATAGAAAAATTGTACATGTCCCCGAATGGGTATGCAATGGGATCTTTCAGGTTAGAGATCTTATGGATAATTACGGAAACTTTTTAAGTTTTGAAGACTTCAAGGTAAAATATCCTGATATAAGCACACACTTTCTGACGTATGCTGGAATTATTAGAGCAATTAGAGAATACAAAAAAAGTGTCAACATAGACGCAGATAGTTCAATAGTCATCTCGGACACTTGTGCTTGGAAAGTTATCCGCCAAGGGTGCAAGATTACTTATCAACGGCTGACCAAACTAAGATCAAATCCCATCTGCGTAAAAAAATGGAGCAAGCACTTTAAAACTCATTTAGAGTGGGAGAAAATATTCTGTACGGCTATAAAAACTACTTCTGATCCTCAGCTACGCTGGTTTCAGTACAGACTTATCCACCGAATGCTTCCAACGAAAAGATATCTTTTTTTGAGAAAATTGTCAGATTCATCTGTCTGTACCTTTTGTGGAAGTGAGGAAGAAACCTTAACACACCTTTTCTGGAACTGTGGGCATGTCCAGTCCTTCTGGACAGATCTAATCGACTGGTTAAAAGATACATATAATCACTTTCCCACTCTCTCCCTGTCTGAGATATTTGTACTTTTTGGTAGACAGCAAAATATTGTCACAGATAAGGTGTTTGACCTTATTCTCTTATTGGCAAAATTTCACATATACAAATCAAGACTGCAAAATATTTTTCCAAATATTGTGCATTTTAAGCAGATGCTGAAATACCGCTATTCTGTAGAAAAACATACATACGTAATGAAAGGTAAATTAGAGATATTTAATCGTCATTGGTCTCTGTATTCCGAACTCTCTCTCTCTCTCTCTCATCTCTTATACTCAGTATATTGTAGACTGTAGATTATAAGTAAACATTATGTCTCTTTTTTTTTTCTTTGTTAAGGTTGAAAGTTATGTGTAGTATATTGTATTGGATCTGTAACTCTGCAAGTTGTAACTTTGGTTGTGTTACGTGTATGTGTGTGTGTGTTATGCGCAAAAAAAAAAAAAAAATTGCCGTTTCGACCCAAGGTGGGTCTCATCAGGTAGGCATACGGCGTAACCTGAAATCGCAAACACAACGCATGTACCAGATGCCGCCTCCAGAATTTGACTGGTAGCAACCACTGGTCCAGCGTGGATTGCATCCCTAAAGCTTTATGGGGTGTTGCAGTGGAAGAAGACTGACTAATTTTGAAAAGGCAACACCTAGGCAATTTTGTGGTACAATTATTCTTTACTTTTAACAAAGGCGTCGCCCAAAGCCAAAAAATGCACTCAATCAGAGTAGCTCCAAGGGACATAATTTTTCAATAAATTCTGAGAATGCTGTGCTAATGCCGTGGAAATCCAGGCTGGTAAGCTTGCATTGTGTCATCAGGACATCAGCTGTCCTTTTGTGACTGCATCGCTTATTAGATCTTTTGAGCCTTCCACTGAACACCTACTACATAAAGTAATAGGGACTACCCCCAGGCGCCCCGCAACCCGCTGGAGAATATCCAGTCCTCCCCCCGAGAGGGGAGGCTAGTGCATGAATATTCCCAAACAGATCTTAGACCTGCTGGATAGATTTAAGATTTTGCCGCCTACGACCGGTTTCGACCCAAGGTGGGTCTCATCAGGTAGACATCTCATTAGGTAAGTAAAGAATAATTGTACCACAAAATTGCCTAGGTGTTGCCTTTTCAAAATTAGTCAGTCTTCTTCCACTGCAAAACCCCATAAAGCTTTAGGGATGCAATCCACGCTGGACCAGTGGTTGCTACCAGTCAAATTCTGGAGGCGGCATCTGGTACATGCGTTGTGTTTGAAATTTCAGGTTACGCCGTATGCCTACCTGATGAGACCCACTTTGGGTCGAAACCGGTCGTAGGCGGCAAAATCTTAAATCTATCCAGCAGGTCCAAGATCTGTTTGGGAATATTCATGCACTAGCCTCCCCTCTCGGGGGGAGGACTGGATATTCTCCAGCGGGTTGCGGGGCGCCTGGGGGTAGTCCCTATTACTTTATGTAGTAGGTGTTCAGTGGAAGGCTCAAAAGATCTAATAAGCGATGCAGTCACAAAAGGACAGCTGATGTCCTGATGACACAATGCAAGCTTACCAGCCTGGATTTCCATGGCATTAGCACAGCATTCTCAGAATTTATTGAAAAATTATGTCCCTTGGAGCTACTCTGATTGAGTGCATTTTTTGGCTTTGGGCGACGCCTTTGTTAAAAGTAAAGAATATATATATATATATATATAATATATATATATATATATATATATATATAATATATATATATATATATATATATATATATATATAATATATATATATATATATATATATATATATATATATATTTCCTGCAGGAATCATCATGACCAAAAACGCTACCGACAGCTAAAGGGGTAACTAACATGGACAGATTTCACATCTGTGATGAGTTCAGATCAGTTCGGTCAAGATGGAATCTATGCGTCCATACGCGCTCCACCCTACCCATCAGAAGTCCTCTCAGAGTTCCTTTACATATCTTGCTATTAGTGGTCTGCTTTATTGTGGCTCTCTCGTGTCTCTTCAAGTCTACCGAACACCCGCTGCCTTTGTCCACACCTCTGCTTAGGTGTGCGGTGCCACTGGTTCTGTTCCTGCAAATTCTTTCTCAGGTTTCTCACCACGTCTGATCCGTCCATCCGTAGTCCTTGTGTGATTTCTGCCTTGCCTGCGAGGGTGTCCGCTCGATCATTGCATCTCCTGGGCAGCTGACCCACAGAAAAAAAAAAACCGCTAACGAGAGTCAAAGGGTTAACCCATTAAAGTCATCCTGAGGTTGAATTGTTTTTAATTTGCCTATTACATTACAGATTAGGAAATATATCAACCATTTTAGTTCAAGGGTGGTGC
>BTPG01000008.1:36012750-36231623 GCA_036245525.1 Semisulcospira habei
TATAATCGCGTAAACTTTATATAGTACGACGATTTGGTTGGTTGGTTGGTTGGTTGGTTGGTTGGTTGGTTGGTTGGTTGGTTGGTTGGTTGGTTGGTTGGCAGCTGGCTGGTTCGTTCGTTCGTTCGCTAGCGGACTGGCCGAATAGCTGGCTTGCTGGCTGGAAGGTTGATTGCTTGGCTGGTTGGTTGCTTGGTTCGTTCGTTCGTTCGTCTGTGCGTTCGTCCGCTCGTTCGTCCGATTGAATATTCCAATAGTCGTGTTTTCTTTTTTTTCTTTGTTTTATGATTTTTTCTCTCTTTTTTCTTTCTTTCTTTCTTTATTGTGACTTCTTTGTTTGTTTTTTGTTTGTTTGTTTGTTTTGCCCTGGCTAGGCATAAAAAATATTTTCCGAACCGTCCACAGGGGAGCTGTGCGGGCGTCCTCCCTGGCGGAGTTCGGGATGGGGGATGGGGCCATTGTACTGGACGAGGTGCAATGTAAAGGCAACGAGACCTCCCTGCAGCACTGCCCCGCCTCGCCGTGGAAAGATCACAACTGTCAGTCCTTTGAGGCCGCCGGCGTGGTGTGTCAGACATCCAAAAGTAATCATTCAGTCACATTTTGTCTAGTGTTGTTGTCGGCTTTCTTTCCCATAACCCAGACCAAAAAGGAGACTTTTCTGTCTTCCCCATAGCACAGGCATTGCATGATCGTTGTGAAATAGATCACCTCTTAAGCCTTTGGCTGTCGGTAGCGATTTTAGTCGCGATGATTCCGACAGGAATCATCGCGACTAAAACCGCTACCGACAGCCAAAGAGTTAACACAGGTAGGAGGGAATAGCACCAGTGGTGCTATTTCCTACCGCTGGTGTTCGGTTATGAGGCGATCGATTTCGCAACGCTCATCCCAGTATGCAAAGGTCCTCGGGCCCACGATGGCCGCAGTGGCCGGCCCGCGCACGGCTGTTGGGGATCGCATGCCTGTGGCCTACAGCACAAGGGGGGGATGATAAATGGGGTGAACGGCACATTCAAAGCTCGAGAGGTAATGAGATAAACCTTTGAACGCATTGTCTCTCTCTCTCTCTCTCTCTCTCTCTCTCTCTCTCTCTCTCTCTCTCTCTCTCTCTCTCTCTCTCTCTCTCTCTCTCTCTCTCTCTCTCTCTCTCTCTCTCTCTCTCTCTCTCTCTCTCTCTTACTGCTCGAGGGGTGAGTCTGATGGATAGAAGTGTGTATGTGTATGTGTCAACTGGTTCCAGCCCTCGATTCGCTGCTAATCAACGATAAAGAAGACAACCAGTGTGTGCGTGCGTGCGTGTGTGTTTGAGTGTGTGTGTGTGTGTGTGTGTGTGTGTGTGTGCGGTGTGTGTGTGTGTGTGTGCGGTGTGTGTGTGTGTGTGTGTGTGTGTGTTCGCCGGTCCATGACTGTCGTCTCACAGTTTAACTAATTCAACCCAACGCACGTATTTCCCAAATTTTGGAGGAGTCATCTAACAATTATGCACCTGTTGCAGGAGATGAATCGACCATGATAATTCAAGGTTTGTGCCAGATTACCTTGGCGCCGACAGGCGCCAAGCTAATCTGGCACTACCCTTGAATTATCATGGTCGACCCATCTCCTGTCAGTTGTAGTGTGTCACGGCTGAATGGGTTAAATATTTTAGACCAGCAGACATCTGAACATGTGGACCATTTCTGTTTTTAATTCTAAAGCACATGAGCTGTCATAACTCGCCCACTCAATGACAAAAAGAACACCATTTTCATCCCTTCTGATACTAAAGTAATTAAACTACATTGTGATTGTATTGTTTTCAGCGTGTTTGGGTACAGAGTTCAGGTGCGGTAGCCTTAGCAAAGCCTTGTGCATCGCAGCCAGTAAAGTGTGTGACGGAGTGCCAACTTGTCCTGACGCTTCTGACGAGGCCGACTGTGGTCAGTATCTTCACCTAATAAGAAACAACAACAACAATAATAATAATAACAATAAAAATCAGTAACAACAATAATAATAACAGCACATTATAAAGGCGCTTTTAACTCATTTAGCCCCGAAGCCCTACCGCAGGAGATGGATCGCCCGTGATAATTCAAGGGTAGTGCCAGATTAGCTTGACGCCTGAGCGGGCATGGTCAGTCCGTCGTCTGCAACTGGTACATCGTTAAGTAACACCTCCAAACGTTAACCCAGCTTCAAGTCGACTCAGAGCTGAACCCAGCATGCACGCTCACGTGAAACACACCAATGACGTTTGGAGTGGCTTTATTATCTCACTAGACACAAAAACAACACATTCACGGCGCGAAGGGCATCGTTGCAGGCACTGTCCCAGTTATCAAAAGATCCTCACGCCGATATCGGCCTAAGCTGGCCCGCGCACAGCTAGGGCGTATGGTCCGCCCGAGAACCTTTTGCTCCCTGGGCTGGCATCTGATCTCGTTTCCTTTCTCGTTATCTTTCTTTTCAGCCTTGCGCGTGGAGCTCGTGAATGGGACCTCGCCTCAGGAGGGTCGGGTGGAGATGATAAGGAACGGGATGCGGGGCACGGTGTGTGATGACGAGTGGGGCAAGGAGGAGGCTGACGTCATCTGCAGGATGCTGGGATACAGGTCGGTGTGACAGTCGGTATGAGCCAACCCCCCCCCCCCCTCTCCCAGACACACACACACACACGCCACACCACCACCACCACCACCCCACCACCACCACCCTCCACCACCCCCACTCCCACCCCTCATCCCCCCCCCCCCCCCACTAAACATTCTGATAAAATACATATGTGAAGTATAGGTTTTCTACAGTTACTACAACACCCGTCCCCCCCCCCCTACCCCCCACTAACTCACACACACACACACACACACACACACACACACACACACACACACACACACACACACACACACACACACACACACACACACACACGCCCACACCCCGGTCCGTCGGATCGCTGGGCTCGCAATCTAGAGACAAGCTTGTTCAATAGCATGTCCGTTGAAAGGTCATGGTACTGGTAAATCAAAGTGGCACAGTGGCATTGCTCCCGAATTGGTCAGCGTATAGGTCGTACTCTATCCGCAATAGTTGTCCCTGCCTGCCCGCCCCCACCCCCACCTTCCCACCCACCACCCCTCCCCCCATAACGCGCCCCTTGGGGCCGTCCATTATCACTCTGGTGCCGTGGACGCTAAACCCATTCCCTGCCACTGGACTCGTATTTTGCTGCTGCATTCTTTGTCCATTCACCGACCAGTTCACCGATTCGCCTGGATACACTTTAATCTCAGCAAGAGGCATAGATCCTCATGAGCCCCCGCAGACGCGGGGGCTCATGAGGATCTATGCCTCTTGCAGTTGGAGTTGGATCGCGTTCACTTTCTCGGCATTGAAGGTATTAAACTCCGAACTGATCAATCAATCAATTAACCATCAGGTACGGCGGTGAGCCAGTGACACTGGGAGCGTTCGGACAGGGGGAGGGTGTGATCTGGATGGACGAGGTGGCTTGTACAGGGCGGGAGGCTTCGCTGGCAGACTGCTCCCACCCGGGATGGACCATCAACGACTGCAGCCATCTGGAAGACGCCGGCGTCAGGTGTCACAAGGCGCGCCACACAACCACCACAACCACCACCACCACCACCCCAGCGCCGGAACAAGGTGGATAAGAGAATCTTATATGTATTGTTGGATTTTAACTCTTTGGGTGTGGGTAGCGGTTTTAATCACGATGATTCCTGCAGGTTCAGTTTGCTGCAAGAGGCATAGATCCTCATGAGCCCCCGCAAGCTTGCTGGGGCTCATGAGGATCTATGCCTTTTGCTGTATGCGGTATTATTTTGTAGATGTCTCCCTCTGTTTGAGTCGGACCTGAATGGCTCAAGCTCTGTCTTAACTATGACAAAAAGCCAGCAAGTCCATTTATCAGAAATGGCTTTCTGAAAAATGGACTTGCTCGCTTTTGCCGTGTACTCAGTTTCCCTTTGTCTAACGCAATGGGCACTGCTAATAAAAGATCATCTTGATCTGCGTTTCAGCAAGCAAAAGCCATTGGGTTGACCTCGGTGTGATGAATTTTTGCGCACTGGGTACTTTGTCGGGTTGATGGTAGAGACGCAAAACATTTCATTTCAGGTTCGGTTTTTTGTTGTCTTTTTTTCAATACCGTATCAACATGTATGTTTCAGTGCGCGTGTACCTGGTTGACGGCCCGAAGCCTAACGAGGGCCGAGTGGAACTGCAGGTGGGGCGGTTCCGCGGGACGATCTGTGACGACTCCTGGGACGACATGGATGCTGCCGTCATCTGCAGGATGGCCGGATACATGTCAGTGCAAACGCATTTCAGTTCTGTTCACTCGCGTCATTACACACAAAAACTGATATGTTACGACACGTCTCAGTCTCAGTCTCTGTCTGTCTGTCTGTCTGTCTGTCTCTCTGTCTCTGTCTGTCTGTCTGTCTCTCTCTCTCTCTCTCTCTCTCTCTCTCTCTCTCTCTCTCTCTCTCTCTCTCTCTCTCTCTCTCTCTCTCTCTCTCTCTCTCTCTCTCTCTCTCTCTCTCTCTCTCTCTCTCTCTCTCTCTCTCTCTCTCTCTCTCTGGCATTGTTAATATCTTTACCGTTGTAAAATAAAGATTCATTGATTCTCTCTCTGTGTTACGACACCTCTGTCTGTCTGTCTGTCTGTCTGTCTGTCTGTCTCTCTCTCTCTCTCTCTCTCTCTCTCTCTCTCTCTCTCTCTCTCTCTCTCTCTCTCTTGTGCTGTGTCATGTCATTTTTTTTCCTTCTTAGTAGTAGAAAACAATTAGTACGATAGTAACTCTGTAATCAGTAGATTAGCAACGGCAAGTTTGAAAAATGGTTGTTATTACCAAAACTTTTACCGTTGTCAAATAAAGGATCATTGTCATTGTCATTGTCATTGTCTCTCTCTCTCTGTGTTACGACACCTCTCTGTCTTTGTCTCTCTCTGTCTGTCTGTCTTTCTGTCTGTGTTACGTGTTGAGTCGTGGTCGTAGTATGATATCACACCAGACGCACGCACGGAAGGTTCTTTTAAAGAACTTCACTCAGCTGCAACCCTTCACACGTGGCTTAAGGATGTAGACTACACTGGAGTAACAGTTCCAACAATATTTTATTTCAGAGATGCGATCTCCACACAATGCATTCCCAAATGCACCAACACTGATACGATATCTCTTCTGCAAAATGTCAACACTGGCGACACAATGCGTTTCTCATACAACGTACACCACCGTTACGCTGCGACTCTCACAATGTACACCCTACACGGGCCACGTACCTACGATAAACTGTGTGTCCCTACAACTGACAATGTATGACAATGTACAAACGTGCTTCCCAGCACAATCTTTTATAGTATGAAAACACTTTCCAGAATAATCCAACGAATTCACACAACGCAACCAATCAGAACGGAACACGTAACCGAAACTCATAAATATTAATATAAAAAAAGAACTTTCTATAATAAACTACAATAGTCTACAAAAATTCAACTGCTAATTTCAGCCTCTATGTTGTGAAATCCCGGCGCGTTATGACGTCTCACAAAAGTATGGTAGACAGTTCACGACCTAGCCGGAATTTTCCAGAAGTTTCACAATTTTTCAAAAACCATACTGGCCGGCTGCTAACTTCACGCGGCGTACAGAAAACAACTATGACTAAGAGTATTAGAGCGGCTTTAATACAGTGTTACAAAATGTTGCCGACACTTTGAGGTCACACATGCGAGGTCACTAGACAGCGCGATTTTGCTCGAACGTTCTGGTTTATTCTCAGCGAATCTACGCATCACAAAAAATCGACCGCTCTTCTCCGTGCGACTTTGCTAGAAGCTTCCGGACTAATCTTAGCATATCATAACAAAGCCAATTCCGCTCTAAGCGCGAATGATAAAGAATCTTACTGAAAGGGTACGTGGTTCGTAATCGTGATAGCTCAAATAAATATCGGATCGTTTCCTACGATCAATACATGCACGCTCTCACGAAACAACACAACCACAATCGTATCAGTCTGTCTGTCTGTCTGCCTCTCTCTCTCTAGCTCTCTCTCTCTCTCTCTCCTTCTCCTTATATATGTTTTATCTTATGCTTTATCGTCTGATGTATTTTTATATGTGTAGAGTAACAGGACAGTTTGGAAGATAGGCATTGCTATGCCTAAAACTTTTTATCCTGAATAAAACGTTTCATCATCATCATCATCATCATCATCTCTCTCTCTCTCTCTCTCTCTCTCTCTCTCTCTCTCTCTCTCTCTCTCTCTCTCTCTCTCTCTCTCTCTCTCTTACACACACACACACACACACACACACACACACACACACACACACACACACACACACACACACACACACAACTTTTATTTGTCCTTTTCAAACCAGTTAACCCATTTAACCCCAAGGCCGCTTTTTCGACATTTTGGAGGTGTCACCTAACGACTCTGTACCAGTTGAAGGAGATGGATCGACCACGATAATTCAAGGGTAGTGCCAGATTAGCTTGGCGCCATCTGGATCAGGCGCCAAGCTAATCTGGCACTACCCTTGAATTATCATGGTCGATCCCTTACCTGCTCTCTCTAGTGCGTCGGGGCTAAATGGGTTAATCCGTTCTGTGCACTCCCTGTCAAAACGTTTCTCGTTTGCTTTTCAGTAATGGTGGAGTGGCGGTGTCGAAGGCAGCGTACGGCGAGGGGAAAGCGGATCTGCCCATCCTCCTGGACGAGGTGGAGTGTCAAGGTGAGGAGAGGGACATCTTGCAGTGCCGCCATCTTGGCTTCGACAAACACAACTGCCTCCACTCGGAGGACGCAGGAGTGGTGTGCAGCGTGCCCGGCCCGGCGGGAGGAGCGGGCGGACAGACTTCGGGAGGCGGTGGCAAACCCGATACCAACATCATGGGTCAGTTTTCTTGTGGGTGGGATGGTGGTAGTTTTTGTTTCGGTTCGGTTCGGTTCGTTTTGATTTGAGGGTTTGTTTTTTGTTTGATTTGTTTATTTTTTGTTGGTTTGTTTCTTGTTGTTGTGTTGCTGTTTTTTTGGTTTATTTGTTTTTTATCCATGTTGTTTCTGTTATTCAAGATTTGTTGAAAATGAGTTATGGGGTCTTATTTGTTGTTGTTGCTGCTGCTGCTGCTGCTGCACTTCGTGTTGTTAGTGGTGGTATAATTGGTGCGTCTGAGTTGTTAGTTTGTACATTCGGCTTATACGCTTTTTTTTGTACATAAAGCAGAAGGTCTTCGGGCGGATGTCAGCCTTAGCTGGACTAAGGTCGTGTGCGGGCCTTAGTCCAGCTTAAGCTGAAATCCGCCCGAGATAGTTTTGATCACTGGGTTTTTACGGCCACTCAAAAATGATTAACATATTATAAGCAAACTCTGATCACATGGGTATGTAAAAGAGTTTGAATATCAATTGAACTTGATTGCTCAGGAGTAACTTATCGTGTGCCTGTGTTCTGTCGGAGGCGCCTGTCGGGTTGACGTAAATACAATACTTTATATACTGATGAGCATAAGAAATGCAACATGTTTTGAATCATCGGAAACACTTCAATGTTTCCGATGATTCAAATAATGTAGCATTTCTTTTGTTCGTCAGTATATTATACAATACTATCAAAGAAGATGTAATACTATAAGTTATTGGTAGGAGGGGTTTGCTACACGGACCCTTGTATACCTGAGGGAGGTCAAAAGAAACATTCGGGGTACAATGGTTCCTTTGACCTCCCGAAGGCCTACCAGGGTCCGTGTGGCGAACCCCTCCGACCAATAACGTATTTGGTTTCATTCCTCCACTATTTTCGTAAAAGAAATCATAAAGACATCTTGCGATCTTGATCACGCCAGACATGACTGACGTCAAAGGAATATACCTTTATACATAATAGACTTATGACGTAATTTAAAATGTGTCATGACGTTGCCGTCTCCAGTACTGAGTGTGCTTGTTGTTTCGAACAACACTAAGTAACTTTGTACTTTAGAACGTTTGGCGATCTTTTATAGAACAAAACTGGCATCCAAGACGTGTCATCGAGAGGACTACAAAACGTCCGCCACTTTTCGCTACAGGGTTTTTATATCACGGTCACATGGTACGGTTTGCGCTAAAGTGACTGGTCGTGTGACGTAGGGAGGAAAACAAAATATTGTATAAACTGACGAGTAATAGCAACAAAAAAAAATGCGCCATGGTTTAAATCATCCGGAACGTTTTAGTAAATTATTTCGCATTTCTATTGCTGGTCAATATATATTACACAATACAGTCGAAAAAGATGACCGTAATACAGTATTTTATATACTGACGCCCAAACTAAATGCACCGTTTGGATAAAGACATTGGATGAGTTTGTTAGCCAGCTTTGTATCCTTTCAACCTTTTTAGTAAAAAGTAATTATTTTCAGAAAAGAATTAAAACAGTAAAAAAAAAATTGACTTCTCGAGAAAGTCAGCGCAGTGGCGGCAGAGTCCGAAATAGCTCAGGCGGTTAAGCGTCGGAGCAAGAGAGCGAAGGGAATCGCCGGGTCGTGAGTTTGAGTCCCCGTCACGGCCCCGGTAGCTGGACTCGCAATCCAGGGGGAAAAGACGGGCTTGTTCAATAGCATGTCCGTTGAAAGATCCTGGTAAATCAAAGTGGCACAGTTGGGGTACCACTGAGTTGATCAGTGTTCAGGTCGTACTCCAATAGATTTCCCTGTCCCCCATAACCCGCCCGTCAGGGCCGTCCATTATCACTTCGGTGCCGTGGACGTTAAATATCGAACGAACCAACTAAATGCACCGTCATTTGAAGCAGTATAATTATATTATACAATACTCTCGAAGAAACCATATTATATGTATCACATCAACAAGCACGTGATACGCGTATGTCATTTTAACCTTGTCAGAGCCTAGAAAATTTACACACCACCCCGACCTGCAGGGGGTATAGATCCTCATGACCCCCGCAGTTGCGGGGTCTCATGGGGATCTGTGCCTCTTGCTGATATCACTCTGAATCCACGTTCCTGGGACATCTAGGGTTTTTGGTATTGAATTAACGAAGATTGCAGATACACAGTCTGCCTCACCTGGCACTGATCGGGTCAAAGCCTTTACGTCCTGATACGCTCTCTTATGAGATAAATGTGACCATGACAGTTTAAAAGGGTGGTGCCAGAACAGCTTGGCGCCCAGGGGGCACCAAGCCCTCCTGGCACCAGCCTTGAACTGTAATGGTCAGTCTATCGACGGAACTGAAATGCAGCCGTCGTAGCACAACTCCGGCACTAATATCAAAACTTTAGCCTCCGGAAGTAATGGCGTTAAACCATAGACGCCTATCTCATGCGCGTTAACCCATTCAGCCCTGACGCACTACAGCAGGAGATGGGTCGACCGTGATAATTCAAGGGTAGTGCCAGATTAGCTTGGCGCCTGTCGGCGCCAAGCTAATCTGGCACTGCCCTTGAATTATCACGATCGATCCATCTCCTGCAACTGGTGCATAGTCATTAGATGACGCCTCCCAAATTTGGGAAATACGGGATGAACGAGTTAATGTGAAACCTGTGAAAACCGTTTGTGTCCCCAGACGGGGCAGAGTGTGGCCTTATTCCTCTGGCCCATCAACGCAAGCGGCGCGAAGCCTGGGGCTATATGTCGGACGCCGACGCTGAGGCCGCAAACTTCACGTTACCCCCCGTGGGGGTGGAGGAACCGCGTTACCAGAAGATCGTGGGT
Organism: Semisulcospira habei; assembly: GCA_036245525.1. Lineage (NCBI taxonomy): Eukaryota > Metazoa > Mollusca > Gastropoda > Semisulcospiridae > Semisulcospira > Semisulcospira habei. The sequence continues at coordinate 36,022,507 of BTPG01000008.1, forward strand.
GGGGACATGGCCCCGCATGGAATGTACCCCTGGCAGGTAGGTTGTTGTTGTTGTTGGTGGTGGTGGTGGTGGTGGTGGTGTCGGCTGAAGTTGTGTTTGTAGTTGTGGTTATGATGGCGGTGTACTGACAATGTGACAATTGGCTCGAAGCTCACAGGCTCTCTGATAATTGTCGCGTTGTCACACAGCTAGTTGCGATAGTGTTGTTGCTGTTAATGTTGTTTTTGCTGCTGTTGTTGCTGCTGCTGATTTTGATTTTGCTGTTGTTGTTGTTGTTGTGGTTGTTGTTGCTGCTATGTTGTTTGTGTTGTTGCTGTTGTTTTGGTGTTGTGTTGTTGCTGCTGGTGTTGCTGTTGTCGCTGTTGTTGCTGCTGCTGGTGTTGTTGCTGTTGCTTCTGTTGTTTTGTTTGTTTTTTTGTGTTGTTGTTTTGGTGTTGCATCGATGTTGTGAAATATGATTTAAAATACTAGTACCAATTTGTGGACCTCTCATTCCGGATAGCTCGTACTTTACTGGTTGCAAATGTCATTAAAACCTAACGCTTATATTGTTGCTTGTTCGTCCTTCTTTCATAATTTACAACGAGTTAGTGTTCGTTTCACCCATCCAAATACGCCAGCCAGCCAGCCAGCCAGCCGTCAATAAATCGACTTTAAATAACTGCATTGCAGGTTGGTATACAGAAGGTTTACAACGTGTACCCTAACGGAGTCAAGCTAGTGGGCCACTGGTGCGGGGGTACCATCATCAACAGGCACTGGATACTCTCCGCTGCGCACTGCTTCAAGTGAGTTGCCCTGACAAAACAGTAAACAGATGGACTGAGACAGTTCGAAGGCAGCTCATAAAGAGCGTGGCGCCTAATCGACCATGACGATTCAAGGGTAGTGCCTAGTGACCTTGGCTCCGTATTGATCATGACAGGTCAAAGGTAGCTCCTAGTGAGTTTGGCACCTGATAAACCAGGGCAATTCAAGGGTAGTGCCAGATCAGCTTGGCGCCTGAAGGTGCCAAGCTGCTCTGGCACTAGCCTTGAACTATCGTGGTCAATCCGTTATGTCGCATTATAAGGGGTTTCTCGATTCCAGGCTTACAGCGGTCTGCTCCATGGCAGGCTTTGATTGCTAAAATTCGCCGATACAACGGGTTATCAATGTTTGTATTGCCTCAACCTTTCTACCCTTCTTTTCACAATCCAAGTAAGCAGGCGCACATACCAGAGATTTTCCGCTGCCTTTTATAATATTTACAAAGGAGGAGAAGAACAGAAAAGTCTATCATTTTACGCCATTCAAACTTCATAATTCAAGTAGCCCTTTTGTCCAGCATTACCGTAAGACGCACCAAGTCTAACAACATTTAATGAAGGAGAACTATTCACTCTGGGGTAGGTCGCTTTTTAAAGTGGTACATTTTGTTGGTAGACGCTTTCTTGTTTGTGTGTATCGCGTGCTTTCTTGTCAAACTTTGGCCGGGTCCTGGGACATGATTCTGATTGAATATTACACAGGCGTAGGATTATCATTTGTGTGATCGATCACCTCTTAGCACGCCCAGTACTAAGCAAAAGCCTTCGGGCCCACGACGGCCGCAGTGGGCCCGCGGTTGGTTAGTTCGGGTTTAACGTCCACAGCACCGAGGTGATCATGGACGGCCCTGACGGGCGGGTTATGGGGGACAGGGAAATCTATTGCCTATGGAATACGACCTGAACACTGATCAACTCAGGCGCACTCCAACTGTGCCACTTTGATTTACCAGGACCTTTCAACGGACATGCTATTGAACAAATCCGTTTTTTCCCCTGGATTGTAAGTCCTGCTACCGGGGCCGGGACGGGATTAGTCGAACCCACGACCCGGCGATTACCTTCGCTCTCCGGACGTTTAACCGCCTGAGCTATATCGGACTCTAGTGGGCCCGCGCACGGCTGTGCGCGGGACCACTGCGGCCGTGGTGAGCCCGAAGGCGTTTTGCTACTGGGGCGGGTAGTAGCACACACAGTGCGCTGTTTACTACTACATGTGATAAGAGGTCATCGATTACGCGGCGAGAATCACATGCCTGTGCTATGTAACCTTTTCAAAGCAGGGCTTTCTTTCCGAAAATTTAGTAAAATGTTCTGTCCATGTTCTTCCGAAGTGTATTACATTTATTTCGTTGTCGGGTGTTCCCCATGCATTTTATACGCTTGGCAGTCAGTGGTACTTTCGGCCTCTGCTTTTAGAACCCTGTCTAAGTCCATGCTGATGCTGCGGGTGGGTGATCACGGGCAGAAGGAGGAGGACGCAGGGGAACAGAAGTTTGAGGTGGAGGAACTCATCATGCACGCCGGATATGACCGTGAGTTTCGTGTAACACTCGCTCGCACTCACGCACGCATACACACACTTCATAACTTGCGCTTGCAACAAGCACACTTTTCAAAATGAATTTGACAAAAGTGTGTCAGTACAGTTGTCAGTATTTTGCGGTGCTTTTAGTACAGTTTATCGGCTGGTTGGTTTGCTGGCTGGTTGTTTGACTGTATGGCTGGTTTGCTGGTTGGCTGTCTTGTTCTTTGTCACTAAACAACGGCACAGATTACAAAAGTGTAACCAGCATATTAAATATAATAAATATGAATATTTATGCCCATCCAATAATTTCACGATCACAAAAAGACGAATAATGTTTAAAACCCATTGATTGCTACTTACGGTACCGCTTGGGCTGAAAAGACGCGTCATACGCTTCGAGACGTGCCGCCTCCAGATACGCGGCTTAAGCCGCGTATCTGGAGGCGGCACGTCTCGAATGAAGTCATACGCGTCTTTTCCGCCGAGCGGTGACGTAAGTAGCAGTCAAGGGGTTAAACACAGGGGTTAAACACAGTCACTGTAACCCATAACTAACCTTTTTGGGTGTCGGTAGCGGATTTAGTCGCGATGATTCTGCAGGAATCATCGCGACTGAAACCGCTACCGACACACAAAGGGTTAATGTTCTCTGGCAGAAGCTAAGCGTCTCGGTACATTGCGTTATCATCAGGTGAGAGCCACGACAATGACATCGCCCTGCTGAAGGTCCGCTCCGAGGACGGCCAGGGCATCAAGTTCAACGACTACGCACAGCCCGCCTGTCTGCCGGCCCCAGACACAATCTACGCTTCAGGGATGCGCTGCCACATTTCTGGGTGGGGCGAAATGGGTGGAGGTAAGTTTTGTTACTAATTTCGTTGTACTTTGATGCGACATTATCTCAGACGCAAATCACTAAATGCTCAGGGGCGGATCGACGGGGGGTGGCGTGGTCCTAGGGGTTCCGGACCCCCCACCCCACCCCCGCACCCCCCGACCCAAAATTGTTTAACATATTCGAGTCGTGCCGCATCCGGATACGAGGGCTTATATCGCGTATCCGGATGCGGCACGTCTCGAATGAGTTAAAGTGCTATAACAGTTGGCGAGTTTCGACTCCCACACACGCTATCCCCCCCCCCTCCCCCCGTTCACTGGAAGAAGGTTTTAGCGTCGCGCAGGCCTTTTGTGACAGGTTGAAGGTCCCAAACAAAAAGTTGGAACCCCCCCCCCCCTTTCGAGGTAACTGATCCGCCCCTACTGCTATTGTTTTTTTTTTTTTTAAAATAGGCATCACGTGAACATTGAGTGTGACGTAAAATTATGACACATCGTGTGCAAGAACTTTAATGTCAAATCTGACGTCACACACTGTGGGGGGGGGGGGGGGGAGTTCGTTTGACATCAGCTTATGAGGTCTCGCTCTCGGGGACGCACGTAGCTGTGCTGCATCTTAAATGGATGTCACACTGACGCTGTGCAAAACTGCGTGTGTCGTCAAATTACAAAGTACAGCTGCCTGCATCCGAAACAGTGCTTGAGCCGCCGTCAAACGGAGTGGATTCTCCTGTGTCCCTGCATGCACGGTCGTGCTAACGCAGGAATAAAAACGTTCTCTTTAAAGTCGACTGTGGGAGAGCCAATTGCAGTCGACGTCTGTCGTGCTTCCTGCGTAGCCTATACTAAATTAATCAATTTACTTGAATTTTCCAGGCTACCCCAACATACTGCGTGCGGCCAAGGTACCGCTACAGTCCTTCACGACGTGCAACTATCTGTACAAGGGGGAACTGACCCGCCGCATGCTGTGTGCAGGCTACTTGCAGGGGGGTATCGACACGTGCCAGGGGGACAGCGGAGGGCCTTTAGTGTGTGAACTGAATGGTGAGTCGTTTGAACCAAGGCACATTGGCCGCCATGTGCAAGAGGCATAGATCTATACCTTTCGCTGACACCTTTGATATAATTCGCGTTCACGTCGGACGGAGTGTGTTTGTGAGTGATCAGATTGTGATTTGTTTTTTCTTCAGTTTTTATCCAATGAAGTATGAGGCCGTTCAGACTGCGATTTACTTTTTAAAGGGTTGTTTACGCTAGTAGCAATTTGTTTGTTTGTTTGTTTGGTTTTTTTGTTCAAATGTCACACACGGACTCTGTTAGTAAGGGTCTATGTAGGCCTGCTGATCAGCATTATTAGTTGTTTTTTTTCGAGTTAGGCGTTGCCAGTGGTTCTTGTCGCTTCGTGGGTCGGATCAGGGAGTTTATTTCGGACATGAAAGTCGAAGGCTTTAGCCCGAGACTTTCATCTTTGAAATAAACTCCCTGATCTGACCCGAGAGGCGACAATACTGTTATACGTTGTACCTAAGACAACGTCCCTCGTGTTCGCGTTAGTATATGGTGCCGAATTGGCTAAATAAGGTTTATGTCAAGTCACACATATTATTTATGGCTTTAAAGCAACCTAACCTGGGCAGTAACGGGTTAATGAAGTTCGCAATATATCCTGCATAAAAGTACTTAGTATGCCTAATCCTAATGCTGGGCCACTAAAAGGGCTAACTTCAATTATGAAGTTTGACTGTGGTAAAATCACAATACATTGTACTTTTAAACTTTTCTTCAAGTTTCTACGTGGGAGACTTTCTTCCGTTACGCTCAAAAGGCGATGGAAAACCTGTGGTACGCGTTCCCAGTCACATGGATTGTGAAAAGAACGGTAGTGAAGTCATGGTTGAGGCAATACAACATTGATAACACGTTGCGTCAACTGACGTAACGTATTTTATCAATCAAACCCCCCCCCCCCCCCGTGGAACAGATCGCTTCAAGTCACATCCAAGTGTGTGCTGGTCTCTGATTCTGGACTTTACGGCCTCCGGCCGTAAGGTCCAGAATCAGAGACCAGTACACATGTATTAATTTATTTTCCGCTGGTTCTTTTCCAGGTGCGCATACGCTGTTCGGCGTGACGTCATGGGGCTTCGAGTGCGCGAAGCCCAACGCTCCGGGCGTGTACACAAAGGTCACGGAGTTCCTGAGCTGGATCGAGGACAACATTCGACGATTCTCTTAACCCCTTCACTACCGAGAAAGGAAAAGTTGAACGCGATCCAACTGCAAGAGACATAGATCCTCATGAGCCCCCAGCGACTGCGGGGGCTCATGAGGATCTATGCCTCTTGCCGAGACCAAATGCCTCCAGCTGAGACCAATTTGTTATCCATGTTTCTTGGGCAGTTTGGGCTTTTGTTCTGTTTGAACCAGACAAAAAAAAAAAAAAAAAAAAAAAAAAAAAAAAAAAAAAAAACAATAAAACAAGTGAACACGATCCAACTGCTAGAGAAATAGATCCTCATGAGCTTCCGCGACTGCGTGGAGCTTGTGAGGATCTAAGCCTCTTGCTGAGACCCATTTGCAGCTATGTTTCTTGGACGGTGTTGGCTTTTGATCGTTGAATGAACCAAAATTTCAGAAACAACAATGCACGTACAGTGTACATACAGTGGCAGGGAAGACCGGGGTTAATTGGATTCCTTGGATAATTTGACGTCTGTTCCTCATTAGTAGATCGTCTGCTTTTTTTTAAAGATACTTAAAATGGTGCTGCCCGGCTGTGGACGCAAAAGACAATTAACTCATTCAGCTCTGACGCACTACAGCAGGAGATGGGTCGACCAATATCATTCAAGGGTAGTGCCAGATTAGCTTGGCGCCTGTCGGCGCCAAGCTAATCTGGCACTGCCCTTGAATTATCATGGTCGATCCATCTCCCGCAACTGATGCATTGTCATTAGATGACGCCTCCAAAATTTGGGAAATACGGCCGTCGGGCTGAATGAGTTAAGTCCATTTCTGTGATGAGCGAGATTTTCATTGTAATTCCATGAAAATCCCGCTTTTCACAAAAAATGGACTTACTGTCTTCTGCCTTCAAATGTTATTGTGTCAGACTTTCCACGTTTCATGAAATGGATACGTTTTCACGAATCACTATGATCTTCATTTGGCTTTCATTTTTTTTTTATGACGAAGGTTAGACAAATTAGTCACGAAAACAAACAACAACAAAAAGCCAGTCACGTGACAATGTTATATTTGATTATATTAGATGAATTATCTATCTTTCATTGCATACTCGTTTGTACATTCTGAAGTACTTGTTATAAAAACTATGACTGGATTTGTATCATCAAGTTTCATCTTTTTCTTTTTATATTTATCGCACACACCCGCACGTACACACGCATGTACATACGCACATGCACGCACGTGCGCATCCTACACATACGCACGCTCGCATACACACACACACACACACACACACACACACACACACGCACGCAGGCACACTCGCACACACAAACACACACGCATGCACGCACACACACACACATCGTGATTTTCCCTTATATTTATAAAAACGGTTTTGCGATAGCACAGATGTCTTCCGCGTACATAGAGGAGAGATCAAGCTATTAAGCGATAGAGAGAATCGAATACACATGACACAAAAACAATATTGATATAATTGACAGTTCTATACGTATAACATTCTTCAGTGCTTCCTTTTCCAAATAAACTGTCTGTATTGAAATATAAAACTATAATAACGTCATTAAAAAATATGCAGTGAAACATGTATTACTAACTAAAAAGGTCCTCTGGCCGACGTCGGCCGAGCTGTGCGAAGGCCGACAGCGGCCCGACGGCCGTTTGCTAACCTGGTATTGAGCGCACACAATTGTCCATTCATATTGCACTAAACATTTAAGTGTTTCTCTCACTACACCACGAAGAGGATTCGTAGTGAAATTCATGTAACTTGAGATACCGCTGTGAGACGGCATTTCGGGAGTTAACCCATTTCCTGCCAGGAATCGCAACCACCAGACGACTGCAATACGCATAGAACTTCAGAAGCACCCGCGCGGTCGCAGGGGCTTGTATGGATCTATGTCTTTCCCTGGCTCTATTCATATCTACGTTTTTCACGCCGAGAAAAAGCCATCACAATCCAACTGCAAGAGACATAGAGCCTCGTGGGCCCCCGCAGTGGCGGGGGCCCACGAGGCTCTATGTCTCTTGCTGGCATTTACATTTGCGTTTGTTATGAATAACCTAATCGGTCTTTCAGCCCGTGTGCGATGGTTTTATAGAGATTGCTTTTGCGGATCACTGGCATTGAAGGGTTTGAATTCTAAATATCCATTTGTAATTGAATAGTGTTCTACATCACAGATAAAGCAGTTATGGCAAAAGTACAGTGTCACTGCTTTCGAGATGGAAATATTAGTTCCACTGATGCGCGAATTCAGTTTGAAAAGCGTTACTCTCACCTCCGTGACGTGCGGTTCGTCAGAAGAATGCTGACGTATGATATATGAGCATTTTCAAGCGACAGTCATCGTGATTCACAAGAGAGCGATGCCGTTACACAGTCAAGCACATCAAGCGTGAAAAGCTAGACTCTAAGCAGAATTTCAGAGGTCTATCACCATCAAGTTCGAGTGTACATTGTAAAGAAGGTTTTTCCTGCTGTAGTGCGTCGAAACTGAAGGAGTCTCCCCTACAGTTAGGTCACAGATGAATGCCTTGATACATCGAGCCGTAACATCGAAAATCTGGTCTGTAAATTTTCCTACAGTACATTTCAGAAGACAGATCGACCATGTTCGTTCAAGGGTGGTGCCAGAATAGCTTGGCGCCGGATGCGCCAAGCTATTTCGGCACCACCCTTGAAAGAGTATGGTCGATATTTTCTGCAGGACTGAATCGGTTACGGTCTGTTCCTGGACAGCAGGTCTAGCAGCTGACGGAGTTGACGCTTTGTCCCGCCGGAGGCTTCTGCCACGGGCGTTGTGGTAGTGGTCGTGGTTTGCTGCTGCTGCATCCTCATCCCGTCCAGCACGGCCTTGCCTTCAACCACCGCGTCCCGGAGGAAGTTGAACAGCTCCGCCACGCGCTGGCCCTCAGGCACGCTCATCTTCAGCGACTCGAGGTGTCTCTCCAGCAGGCGAACCACTCCGGCCAGCGCGCGCTCCTGACGCATCCTGCTGCGCTCCGCCTCCTTCTCCGCGGAGGTCGTCAGCGCGCGCTGACCTTTGTTTCGCTCACCTCCCTTCCCGCGCCCTTTCTCGCCCTTGTTGCCGCTGCCTTTCCCCTGCTCCTTCTCTTTCTCCTTCCCCTTCCCCTTCTCGCGGAGCTCCTTGTTCAACTTCTTGCGTTCCTTCTCCAACTTTTCCTCCGCACTCTGCAGGTTCTTGTCCATCTCTTCCTTGGCCTTTTCCTCGGCAGATTCCATGGCGTCTTCAGCGCTGTCCAGGGCGTCGTTAACAGCGGTCTCAGTGCCGGTCACTACCGGAGGTATCACGGGGGCTTGGGTAGACGATGGAGGAGGCTCGTTGTTGGTCTCGCCGCTGAGAGGGATTTCAGGGGGTGGCGGTGGTGGCGACGGGGTGGTGGTTTCAGGGGGTGGCGGTGGTGGCGCGGGGGTGGTGGTTTCAGCTGGCGCCTCGGTAGTCGGTGCGGGGGGATCTGTACTCGGGGTGCCAGGATCCCCCTCTGTCAACTGTTTCAGTTCCCTCACCAGCTCATCAAGGGCTGAAGCCTGAGTCGGGGTGGCGCAAGCGCACAGAAGCAACACCAGCAGTGCGCACACAGCTCTAGCACAAAACACCATGGCTGGGAAATACGTGATGAAAAGTCACTCCGTACTTCTGATCAAAATGTATCAAGTCCGCTGACAGCGTTCAAAACTCTCTGCGCTTTGGCTGCACACTCAGCCGTCTTCAGTGTCAGTAAACCTAACGTCTCTCTTCTTTTGCAGCGTTGCTTGGTTCTCTACTTCTCCGTCCCACGGAAACAAATTTATTTAATTTTTCATTCGTGGGCGTTTTCGCACTGACGCAGACAGACGCAAGACCATCCAACCGTGGCGTGGACGCCCCAACGCCCTCCCCACCTACAAACCTAGTGACTACAAGGTAGTCGGGCCGACGTGGACCGCCGTTGGCCCGCGCACGGCCGTGCGCGGGCCAAAGGCGGCCCACGTCTGCCCGAGGACCTTCAGCTTGGATGAAGCCATAAACAATGTTTCAGATTTTGTGGCCGGTCTCGCCATACGTTATTGCATCTTGACCGGGGTTTTATTGTACAGCACGATGCGGGATGCTAGTTTATGGTCTCAGTAACGGTATCGCAGCATGCTAGTTTATGGTCTCAGTAACGGTATCGCAGCTTTTGTCATCTTTTATTCAGTCAGAAAGGTGGTACCCTGCCTCACGCATGTGCATGTGCGGTGAAAAAAATAAATCATCAACCAAATCAAGGCCATATTCGATGCAAGATTTTATTCCAACTGTGAAAAGGCTTTCATCTGCCATAAAAATGATTCTGTTGAATTTTATAATCTGAAGGCGTTTGCAAGCAACATGTCACGGAGTAAACCGGTGAGCAAATGGCTTCAGGCCGGGATGGGTCTGTTGGCCTGCGCACATCTGTTCTCGGGCCAACTCAGACTAACCCAAGCGTTTTCAAAGAAATGTATACTACAAGAATGCGACGTCAAAGAAATTAAGAATAGTATGACGTCATTTGCAGTCTAGCGACGTAAATGTTTTTCTTTTTACCGTTGTTTCTTGTTTATTGATTCTTGTTCTCTCTGCACATAACAGCCTTCATGTTCTCTGCGGTCCTCCAGTGAGAAACTTTTGAAGGTTCCTAAAAGTAACTTGAAAACTGTTGGTGAACGCTCATTAAGATTCCCTGAACCTTCAGTTTGGAACTCGTTGCCTGTCAGTCTGCGAAATATCCCTACTCTCTCTCAGTTTAAGGCTCAGTTGAAAACTCACTTCTTCCAGCTTGCTTTTTTATCAGTCGTAGATCCGTGGTCCTGTTGTATTTATTTGTAGTGTTTCACATCGTTTATGTCAAGTTTGAATGTGTGTGTTAGTGCAACGAGTTTTTGAAACAAACAGATTTTGAACTATACAAGAACCATTTCCAGTATCACTAGGCAGGCATTGTCATGGAACCCCCAGGGAAAGAGGAAAAGAGGTAGGCCGAGAAACTCCTGGCGTCGAGACCTCCAAGCAGACATCAAGAGACTGGGAACCACCTGGAGTAGAATCGAAGGAGAAGCACAGGACAGGAGTTGCTGGAGGTCTCTCGTTGACGGCCTATACCCGGGTAGGGGTGACAGGCGTAAGTAAGAACCATTCATTATTATTATTATTATTATTACCGTCAAAATATGCCGATGACCTGGAATCTGTTTATACCAAAAGATCGTGTGGACAGAAAAGAGCGCCAGGTAGGTAGCATTTTGAATTCATTCCTTTCTTTCTCTTTTTAAAATTTCTTTCGTTTCGCGCAGCGCCATGTGTTTGTTTTGTGTGTGTGTGTGTGTGTGTGTGTGTGTGTGTGTGTGTGTGTGTGTGTGTGTGTGTGTGTGTGTGTGTGTGTGTGTGTGTGTGTGTGTGTGTGTTGTTGTTGTTGTTGTTGTTTGTTTTCTTTTTGGTTGTTGTTTTTTATTTGTTTGTTTTCTGTGTTGTTTTTTTTTTTTTGTTTTTTTTGGGGGGAGGGGTCACAGCAGGAGCCGCCAAGCGTTGTACTTTGGTTTGCGCTTGGTACACGAGCTGAACTCAGACTGACGTCGGCCGGGGAATTTTTGCTCACTGTGATTGCAGAGTCATATGAAGACCCGACGACCGCCTCCAGCGACTGAACACAAAATCTTGCCAGCATTTTTTTTTTTTTAATCCAAACCAAAAAGGTGACTACCAAGCGCGTAAAATGCAGCAGAGAAAAACCCAAACGAAGAAAGAAGTAGGCCTACTCTTAGAAAAGACAGCACTACTCTTAGAAAAGTCCAGCGCTGAGTAATTCCCCTTGGTTTGTTGTACAATTCTACCAGCGCTAGCCTCACCTATCTGGTTTGTGAGTATCTTAGAAAAGACAGCCACAACACAGAGAACTGATCTGATGAAGTTTCGGAAAAGACCCAATACTCAAAAGTTCATCGGGCCGATTTTGCGCACTGGGGAACAGTCACACTGACCACTGTGGCACAGATATGATGAATCTCCGGAGTCCACGGGAAATAAACATATGTATTTGTATACCGTCCAGTGTGAACGGAGCCAATCACTCCTTCGTTGACGATGAGGGTAGATCTGCAGCCCTGAAAAGGCAATAGACAGTACGTCTAGTTTTGCGTAAAACAAGATATAATACTCACAAACCAGATAGGCGGTGAGGCTAGCGCTGGTAAAATAGTACACATGCCAAGGGGAATTACTCAGCGCTGAACATACACACAGTTATGTATATGATATATACAGGGATACAAGGTTGTACATGATAGTCTTGATCTTTACCTGATTATTTTTCTGTGGGCTGGAGATTGGGTGCCTGATAGGAGGGGGCAGGGGATCTAACTGTGTGTATGTCCAGCGATGAGTAATTCCCCTTGGTATTTGTAAGATCTTCATAGTCTTTCTGCCCCGTGGAGGCAAAAGACAGTAAGTCCATTTTTATGAAAAGCGAGATTTTATTGCAGTTAAATGAAAATCGAGCTTTTCACAAAAATGATCTTACCGTCATTTGCCCTGACATGACAGTGTATCTCTTGCTGTTCATCATAACCAGTTCAAAAGTAAACATCACCCAACCGCCGTAACTTGAGAGGTATAGATCCTCATGAGCCCCCGCAATTGCGGGGGCTCATGAGGATCTATGCCTCTTGCTGAAATAAATTTATATCCACATTCTTTTAGACGGCTGGGAAGCTCTGACGTTGAATCTACTGACACTGAATGTCAAAAACAGAATATGCGGCGTCCATTGGCAGCTCAAGGGTTCATGGTCATATCGGTCACAACATGTCAGTCTGCTAGTCTGTGATTTAGGACCTCGCGGCTTGCAGCCGGCCTACACAAAAAGCTGGACGTTAAAACAAGTGCAACTTGTGTTTTAAAGTGACAACATTAACCCATACAGCCCTGACGCACTACAGCAGGAGATGGGTCGACCATGATAATTCAAGGGTAGTGCCAGATTAGCTTGGCGCCTGTCGGCCCGAAGCTAATCTGGCACTGCCCTTGAATTATCATGGTCTCTCCATCTCCTGCAACTGGTGCATAGTCATTAGATGACGCCTCCAAAATTTGGGAAATACGGCTGTGGGGCTGAATGAGTTAACATATTCATACTAGTTCTGTTTATATCGGATGAACTACGCACGCATTCGAAACCACACATGCTCTCACACACACGCACGTTGCACAAACCCATGAGCAGAACATCTAGTATAATTGGTAAAACAGCAAAAGATTTGTCCAGATTCCTTCATCAAATGTCCATTTAGATACAAGCAATCAATTAATATGTATCACTGAATCATGGGGGGGAAAATAAAAATAAAAACGACTAGAAGGTCGCACTGCTTTGACCATAAAATAAACAGTCTGTCGTTACACCTGACAGGGCGAGTCCTGCCACTGAACCCGCGAAGCCGCACGTGCAGCCGTCACATATTAGTGAGGTTTCGTTTACAACGAACGACAAGAAACGTGAGTGAAGTCAGTGTGTACCGTGCGTGTGTACCATAAGAAGGGGCGGATCAGTTACCTCGGGGGAGGGGGAGGGGGGAGGGGGGGTTCCAACTTTTTGTTTGGGACCTTCAACCTGACACAAACAACCTGACACAAATGCCCTCCCCGACGGTAGACGTGGCCGAAAATCAAACAACGGGAGGTGTGTGTGTGTGGGGGGGGGGGGGGGGAAGGGGGGTACAGGAAGAAGGCATGTGTGTGTGTGAGAACTCTCGCGCCACGCCAAAATATCAAACAACGGGGGGAGGGGGGGGGGGCCGGGTGGTTCCAAACACCCCATAACAGGACTATTTTGTGTGGGAGAGGGGGGGGGGCCGGAACCCCTAGGATTCCCCCTCCCCCAGATCCGCGCCTGAGTATTTTATATTGAGTATTTTATATACAACACTCCGAATATCTCCAAGAGGAATATATCCTCATGAGCCTTGTTCGGAGTCTTGCCTATTCTTATAACAGAAATTGGTTATCCGCCGGCATTACAGCACCGGTGGCATCATTCATGCACCCCAGGGCTGGGGGGGGGGGGGGGTGTTCAATGCATGGCAGCATTGTTCAGTCAAGCTTGAACATTGAACCTGCAAAACGTCTTCGGGCCGGCGTCGGCCATAGGGCTCAGTTGCACGAGTGAGCTTAGTCCTGCGCCAGCCACTAAGCAAGGTGCTCCGCGCTATAGCGGAGCACCTTGCTTAGTGGCTGGTGTAGGACTAAGTTCACTCATACAACTTGCCCCAGGCCCTTTTCTCACACGGAAGATGGCGGTGCCATTAAAACACCCACGGTAAGGCGGAATTGCTCCTTTATCCTCACTTCGTGCTTTCTCTTCTTTCTTTCTTTCTTTTTTTTTTTTTTTTTTCAATGTCGTTTCTAAACTCTTTCACTACCCCGCGGTGGTCGCAGATTTTGTGTCTGAAATTTCCGTTGGTTCTGCGCCAAATAGTCCCAGACGTCCGAGGACCGTGAATACAAAATGGTGTCGGCATAATGCATAGATCTTCATGACGCCCCACAACTGCTTGGGCTCATAAGGATCCATGTCCCTTGCGGTAAGTTCTGGGTCGTTTTTAGCTTTTCAGTCTCAGCGGCGAAGGATTTAAATATTATAAATACAACACTGAAACGACAGTGGGTCGTATTGGGGATTTAAATGATCCTTTGGCAACCCTTTGAGTTTAGTTTGAGTTTGTGTCTTTTGACGTCAGTCGCTCATTCAAATAAACATTTGTTGTGTATAGCATAAACATAGTTTGTGCGTTTACCAGTTCAACACTTCAGAGTCTAACATTAGACGTCAACATCCCAATGCGCAACAGGCCATCGGGCCGACGTCGGCCGCTGTTGGCCCGCGCACGGACGTGCGCACACCAACGGTGGCCGGCGTCGCCCCGATGGCCTTTGTGCACTGGGATACTGACACAAGTTTTCTTTTCACTGAATTTTTTCTTCTTATTTTCTTTAGCCTGGGCTGGCCCTTTAAATTCGACATTGTTTGAATGTGTGTTTTTGGGTTTTTTTATTTATATTTTTTTAAGGTTTGTTTGTTTGTTGGTTGGTTTGTTTGTCTATTTTTGTTTGTTTTGTTGTTGTTGTTTTCGTTTAGTTGTTGCTTTTTTTTTATAGCTTATTGCTTATTTAGTTAACTCCGCCATGGCCGGTCCCAAGCCCAGGTGAGAAAGGAGGAGGGTTGGGCGTGGGGCCAGCAACCCCACCCTGTAAAAATCCTAAAGCTACAGAAACCAAAGCAACAGAAGAATCCAGATGACGCGGGTTGGTGAAAGCCTCACGGAAGCCAACCATCCGACGAATCTCCTGACGATGAAAGCAACAGCAAAGATCGGGCTTATTTAGTTTGTTTGTTTTTTTAAATTGTGTTTATCAGTGAGACCAAAGGTGTTGACTCTTGTGTTTTTCAGTGTTCGAATATACAGCCGTTTGCAGTACGCTATCAATGGTAACAGACTAATTAGTGCTTTACAGCACAGATCTCTCACTCCAGCAGCAGGACGATATTTCAAGTCACACGTTTACGTACATTTTGTTCTACCTGGCGAGAGATGAGGCTGCCCGAACAGCTCAAGGGAAGTGCGTGGCTTAATTGGCGCCTCTAAGGACTAATCAGACGTCGATCCATCTCTTCAAACCAACGCTTAAGAAAGGAGTACATCTGCTCTTTATGAGCTGAAGCGGATTCGCCATCGACGGATATTTGTCATTTCTACAGCAGCTATTTCATGTCACGTTCTGAGACGCCGTAAACTACAGCCAAACAGATAACCTCCTCCACATGGGCAAATAAGGCGTAAAAGAGAAGTCAGCAAGAGGCATAGATTCTCATGAGACCCCGCGGATCGCGGGGGCTCATGAGAATCTATGTCTCTTGTCTTTTTTCTTCTTCTTTTTGAGTTTTTTGTTGTTAAGCCGGAGCAGTGCTACCGGGTTCAAACCCATTTTCCTCGCAAAAAAAAGAGAGACCTATCTATTTTTTTCTCACCAACAGGCATCTGACAGTGACTCGAAACCATGCTTACAACAGAAGGGGGCGTTTGTTTGTGTGTTTGTCTAGTGTGGTTGGTGTGTTAAGTCAGTGTGTAATGGTTTTTTTTTTTCGATTTTCTTTTCGGTAGGGAGGGGGGGTGGGTGGGTGGGGGGGGGGTGGGTTATGTCTTTTTCAAGCTCCCAACGTTTTCCTTTCTGGTCTTCGTGGTTCCTACCCCAAAAGTGTACAGTACTGTCCAGTGCCTGTGATCACACCTGCCGACAGGCGTTGCTAAAGTTAAAACAAACGGGGAGCGCAAACACTGGCCGCAGTACGTGACTGATGTTGACTCGTCAAATGAACTTGGGTTGTAACACTTGCACAGGTAAGCTGGCGCCCGCAGTACTCCCTTTCTTTGTTTTGCCCTCTCTGTCTCTCTCTCTCTCTCTCTCTCTCTCTCTCTCTCTCTCTTGCCCCCCCCCCCTCTCTCTCTCCCTCTCTCTCTGCAACGGCAGATTTGTAAAATGGCTGTGTCAATGACGATGTCAATGCCTTAACCGTTGTAAAATAAAGTTTTATTGATTCATTGATTCATGGGTTCTCTCTCTCTCTCTCTCTCTCTCTCTCTCTCTCTCTCTCTCTCTCTCTCTCTCTCTCTCTCTCTCTCTCTCTCTCTCTCTCTTTCTCTCTCTGTGCGTCTGTGTGTGTGTGTGTGTGTGTGTGTGTGTGTGTGTGTGTGTGTGTGTGTGTGTGTGTGTGTGTGTGTGCGTGCGCGCGCGCGTGTGCGTGCATGCGTGGCTTCGTCAGAGGATGCGAGAAAGCTGGCCTTACGTCAAACTAGCAAGCGGGCAGATAAATCAGCAAGAGGCATAGATTCTCATGAGCCCCCGCGGGTCGCGGGGGCTCATGAGCATCTATGTCTTTTGCATTTTGGTTTTGTTTTTATTTGTTTGTTGTTGTTGTTGTTGTTGTTAAGCCGGAGTTCAAACCCATTTTCCTCTCAAAAGTAGAGGCCTGTCTATTTCCTTGCAAGTGTGTACATGTCGAAGCACCGAGCAACGACTGGCTTAGGTCGACAAACTTTAACTAAAATTCAAAACTAAATTGTTTTATAGGCTTGTTTTCCCGCATTAATCACATAGATCGAGGCTACTACTGCTCAAATTTGCAAAATGCCGGAAAGTCCATTTCTACAAAAAGCGATAGTTTCATTTAGTCCATAAGCTAGCCAGATCTAACGTGCACCCCCCCCCTCCACCCCCCACCCCCCCAGTACTCAATAAGATGGGTTTCAAAATGTACCTTAGTATGTCCTGATATGTTTAAGCCATGTTCCCCGAAAATCCTTAGGAACACACCATAGATATAGCCGATGGCGCAAGGGTATGCCCATTCACGCTCTTCGCACATGCTAAAATGAGGTTGAGAAACATTTTCCTCTAAATAAATCAGAATTCATTCCAGAAGCCCAAATCATAAATATTATGTTAAGTCACACCTTCTGCATCCTCTGCAAAAAAACAGAATGAAAAAATATTGAATCTCTAGCTCACAGTGAAGGTATTTGTGCACCCAGTAAATGGCCATTTCCGTGAAATCACAAGATAAGACAAAAATAATGTGTCAGATGCCTTCAGACATTTTCTATAGCACTGACAGTCCATTTTAAGGCTTACAGCATTAAAACAGGATGTCACAATTATTATA
Organism: Semisulcospira habei; assembly: GCA_036245525.1. Lineage (NCBI taxonomy): Eukaryota > Metazoa > Mollusca > Gastropoda > Semisulcospiridae > Semisulcospira > Semisulcospira habei. Next base: position 36,039,643 of record BTPG01000008.1, read on the forward strand.
AACTTGACTAGGTGATGCTGTGATCACTGTGAGAGCCACAGTGGTTGATTTTGTTTCCCTACCCCCAAGTTTTAAAAATACACAAAATTCATTTTAAAAAATTACTAAAGTCATTCCATTTCATTTTGACCTCTCTTTACCTATTAATTTTTAATAATGTGAGCATAAAGTGCAGAAAATAATGAAAGTCGGCATTCTTTACGGTACGTTCGTGGTGAATGATAGCTTTTTAAAATTGTCGAATTGGGAAATGTACCTTGTTTCCGATGCCCTCAGAATTTTTTTTATACAACTGATAGGTCTTTGTTAGGTTTTATTGGTTAGTATTAAGTACCACAGTTACTCCCAACCTGATTTTATGATGCTGTGATGCATTTAGAGGCCAAAGTGACTGAATTTACTGCCCTACCCCCATTTTACCAGTACTCAAAGGAACGCAAAATGATCATAAAAATTGCTTACGTCATATTCCTCTGTTTAAATATTTTTTTTGTTGCCAGTTTTCTTTAAAAAGTATGCATATTGAGCATAAAAGTTTGTGATCATTTCATTAATTTCAATGTGACCTATCAATTTTTAATTGTAACTATTTTTAACTGATATTTTACCTAGCGTAAGGCGGGTGTAGTAAGGTCTCCCCTTTTCCTTTCATTTACTTTCGTCTAAAAATGTGTAAATATGAATATGCGTAATAAAGGTTCATGGTTCCTAACAACCAAAACAATGTTATCAAAATAATTACTTAGTTTCCACATGTCCACCACGAGATCACCACTTCCACCTTCTTCTGCAACGTTCAATTCCTTGATGGCCGTCTTTAAATCTATATTGTTCTGGCTGCCAATAAGTGAGCTGTCAAGAGCCCGGCAGCATGTTTTCAGAGTTTGGTGTACAGGGGCGTCTCTTCTGGTAAGAACTGCCAGCGGACCGCTTCTCTGTATGGACAGGGTTGGAGAATGTGCTAAGGAGACTGATTTTCTACGCCAAATTTGCATAGGGCTGTTTCTGCATGACCCAGTCTCAAGAGGAGAGTCCAGCAGGGTCCGTACGGTCTGTGAACATTTGTGAAGGTTGTTAAAAAATGACAAGGCTTTTTCAGGGCCTTGGAAAGTCTGCCAATTTCAGTCTTTTTCCTTAAAGTCTGTGAAAGTTTGTAAAAAAAAAAAAATGACAAAGTGCTGGCAACATTTTGTCTGCTTCTTCTTTTTTTTTTTCTTTCTCTCTAACAATTTGTGACTATTCCATTGCGAACGATCATGATGACGCTTGATGCAAGTGATCTATATTTAGCTCTGATCATAAAGTGACTGCAAGGTCGTTCTGCCGAACATTCTGATGGGTGGTTTATGCTTCTACCGAGCTCCGCCATTCGCTAAGCGTTCTTTTATTTTGGTATCTCTTCATGCATTAGGCACGAAAGCTTCAAATGAGCTGCTGATACAGAGTGATCTAATTAATTTAAAGTGTGTAAACCTTCAGGCTTCAGTTTGGGTTTGTGAAACGTTATGAAAAGTTTGTGAACTTCGTCCCTGCTTTCTGTACGGACCCTGTCCAGAGTAATCAGTGCGTAGATCAAAGATGGTGGCCTGGCTCTCCCTATTCAGCTTCTTGATGTCGTCTGCCCACGGGCTGCAGCCGCCATTCTGCTGTTGCCAATCACTTTGTTGCTGTATTGTCTTTGTTTCTTTACAGGAGGTTGTGATCTTGAGGTTGTCTGGCGCCTGCTTTGGCCAGGCTGTCGGCCTCTCCATTCCCAGTTAGTCCAGAATGCACTGGAATCCAGTGCAGCACTATTTTGTGGACAGGGCATCCAGTCTATCTTGAAGCTTCCTGGTGAGATCAGTGGATCAAGTTGCTGCCTTTCCCTAGCTAGTGCTCTGCTGCTGTGTTGAGCACCTGCAGATCTGTACGATAGTTGGAGCTGCTGCCACCAGCTGGTAAGGAGAGGGAGGTAGTAGTGTGGTCTGCACACGCCACTTCTTTCATTCCGCACGGCGACTTGTGCGGTACCACAGCTGCCGTGAGGGTAGCGCTTGTGTACAATCAATCTCCAGCGAGTTGGCTTTGTGCAGTGCCGCGACCTTTGGCAAAGAGTCCTGGAACATTGTTTATGTTGTCTAGAAGGCTCTTTCGAGATGTCCAGGTATCTGAAGGGTGCTCTTCACACATCTTTGGGCTTGGTTTCAGGACATCAGTTTTAACCCTTTGAGGGACCTTCAGTTGGCGGTTCAGACTTGGGCGTTTCTGACGGTTCTTGGTCTGCTCCTGTAGTCTCCCATGCTGTCGGTGTTTAGTAAGTCTCTTCATCGTGTGTGCTGTTCTGCATTCCAGTGGCTCCAATGTCCTCCATTTCCTAAATTGGGGTGCTCCAGGTGGCTCTAAGAATGTCACTGCATCATGAGAATGACCCATGTTCTGCATCTTGTCAAGCCTGGCTGTTTGGGTTTTGCAGGCAGTGTTTCATGTTGTCGATGTATCTTGGTACCGCACTACTGGTCTGACCTAGCTAGTGTTTGCTCGCGCCAGGATGCTGTAATTTGCGCCAATGTGGTTCCCACCAGTTTCTTCATCAGAGACTTTTTTCCCGCAGCTCTAGCTTCCATGGCTTCGATGTGAGGCCTCCACGTGAATCCAGTAATTTATTTGTTGCCAGTAAAGTTGGCCTGTCTGTCTTTGGTACTGGAAGGTCTCCAGTTTCAAGGTGGCCTCTTCCATCTGATTGAAAGAGATGGTCTAGCTCAGTTTGAGTGGCCATCTTTCAGTCCAGCTGCTGACTCTATTGGCAGCATCCTGGATTCTGCAGTGCTATTTCTTTATGTTCTGCTGCGCTCCACACCGCAAAGTCATCCGCATGGAGGATGTTCGAGATGAACCTTGGTACTGTTGGACGGAGGTCATTAATGCAGACCAAAACAGCATCAGACACAACATCTCCCTGAGGTACAGCTTCCCCAAGTTTGACAAGACTGCAGAATGTGCAGACGGTAGAAGCTTCAGCGGCAGCCCCTGTTAAACATGCCTTAACTAAAAATAATTACAATTAAATTGATGGGTACCATTAAAATTAATTAAATGATCACAGATTTTATGCTCAATATGCATACTTTGTTAAGAAAACTGGCAACAAAAATATTTAAACAGAGGAGTATGACATAAGCAATTGTTATGATCATTTTGCGTTCCTTTGCGTACTGGTAAAATGGGGGTAGGGCAGCAGATTTAGCCACTGTGGCCCGTAAATGCATCACAGCATCATAAAATCAGGTTGGGAGTAACTGTGGTACTCTATCCTAACCAATAAAACCTAACAAAGACCTATCAGTTGTATAACAAATTTCTGATGGCATCGGAAACGACGTACGTTTCGTAATTCCGCAATTTTAATTGGGAAAAAGCTATCATTCACCACGAACGTACCGTAAAGGATGCCGACTTTCATTATTTTCTTGCACTTTATGCTCATATTATTGAAACTTAATAGGTAAAGAGAGGTCAAAATGAAATGGAATAACTTTAGTAAAAAATTTAATTAATTTTGTGTATTTTTAAAACTTGGGGGTAGGGATACAAAATCAACCACCGTGGCTCACACAGTAATCACAGCATCACCTAGTTAAGTTTATAATAATTGTGACATCCTGTTTTAATGATGTAAGCCTTAAAATGGACTGTCAGTGCTATAGAAAATGTCTGAAGGCATCTGACACATTATTTTGGTCTCTTTTTTTTTTTTGTTGTTGCGATTTCGCGGAAATGGCCGTTTACTGGGTGCACAAATACCTTCACTGTGAGCCAGAGATTCAATATCTTTTTTATTCTGTTTTTTTTGTGCAGAAGATGCGGAAAGTGTGCCTTAACATAATATTGCCTTATTTGGGCTTCTGGAATGAATTCTGATTTATTTAGAGGAAAATGTTTCTCAAGCTCATTAATGTTCGAAGAGCGTGAATGGGGGTACCCTTGCGCCATCCGCTATATCTCTGGCGTGTTCCTAAGGATTTTCGGGAAACATGGCTTAAACATCTCAGGACATACCAAGGTACATTTTGAAACTCATCTTATTGAGTACTGGGTGTGTGTAGGGGGGGGGGGGGGGGGGAGTGGTGCATGGAAGATCTGGCTAGCGTATGGACTAATTGTTATGCTTTGAAAATCTCTCTCAAAAATGGATTTCATATTAACAATCACTTTCCGTTGTGTAGCAAAACGATGGCTTTGTTCAGATGCTGAGCATAACCGTTAACTCATTCAGCCCCGACACACCACATCAAGACATGGATCGACGGAGCATGATAGTTCAAGGGTGGTGCCAGAACAGCTTGGCGCCCATAGGCGCCAAGCTATTCTGGCACCACCCTTGAACTATCATGCTCGATCTGTCTCTTGAATTGTAATACAGTCCTTTATAGGGCAGCTTCAAAATTTGGGGATTTCGGTCCTGGGGTAGAATGTGTTAAAAGTCCTGGTCAGTACTGAAATCAAAACGGCACAGTTGCAGTGCGGCCAAAATTATTAGTGTTCAGGTCGTACTCCATAGGCTATCTCTGTCCCTGTGCCCCATAACCCGCCCTTTAACCCATGAATCATGATCACTCCGGTGCCGTGGACGTTAAACCACGAAATAACTCACCTTACGTTATTCGTGCTTGTTGCACTGTCTACACAACTGTTTGTTCAACCCTGAGTCCACTGTGACCTACGCTTCTTCTGTTATCAGGCCCCTCACGTCTGGAACTCACTTCCACTGCATATCACCTAAACTGACAGGATTCAACAAAATAGCCTTAGTCTGGATGGACCAGTGCCAAGAAAGGTTGGGTTAAGGTCTTCTGCTGACTGGTGCACGTGTATATACACTGACGAGCAAAAGAAAGTGTTTCCGATGATTCCAAAAATGTCACATTTCTTTTTGCTCATCAGTACAACGGATTTGGCGTTTTTCATATGAATTATATTACAAATTTCTTAACCTCTTGATGGCTACTGACCATATCGTTCGGCAGAAAAGACGCAATCTACACGTCTTTCCCGCTGAACGGTATCGTAAGTACCAGCCAAGGGGTTAAACTAGTTTTGCTTTAGGTTTGACCCATAAAACCCTGACACGTATGCTGCGACAGGACATCTGTTGATCGACCATAATAGTTCAAGGGTGGTGTCAGAATGGCTTGTCGCCTGTAGGCCCCAAGTCATTCTGACACCAGCCTTGAACTATCATGGCCGCTCTGTCTCCAGAGCCGTGACCTCAAAGTATATCTCCAAAAGTTTACAATTTCGGGTCCTAACCCGTTACATCCTGAGGCTGTTTTGAATTTGCTCATTGTCCTATGAAGGCTACATTACAGATTAGGAGATATATTAACCATTTTAGTGCAAGGATGGTGCCAAAATAGGTTATTGCCTCCAAGCTATTCTGGCACCACCCTTGAGCTATTGTAGTCAAGTTTATTTTAAACAGTAGTGTATCAGAATGAAAAGGGTTAAATGTTTTGAAAAGCTGGTCCTGGTTGGCACCAGGTACTATGGCCAACATTGGAGTAGTTGTAGTTGGCCCTCGAAAAGTCTAGTATGGCCGACGTCGGCCTAAGGGTGTTTTGCTGACCGAAACGTGTGCATGCATTGTCTTATGCAAGCAAACACACACAACCACGCACATTTAACCTAGCAAACTAGCCACACTCACACACACGAGTTATAACAGCCAAAAAACATTTATAATTTTTTACAGAAATAGATTTTATTTCTTGTATAAAACAGTTGCATACAAATTCTGTGGAGTTGTCACAGGAAAGAACAATGCACAATCAAATCTTTCTCTTCAATAAAGACAGATTGCAAAAATACCTAGAAGTATATAATATAAGTTATTGGTAGCAGGGGTTTGCTACATGGACCCTTGTAGACCTGAGGGAGGTCAACAGAACCATTGTACCCCGAAGGCCTGAGGGGAACAATGGTTCTTTTGACCTCCCTCAGGCCTACAAGGGTCCGTGTAGCAAGCCCCTGCTATCAATAACGCATTTTTTTTTTTTACTTTAGAACGTTTTGGTGATCTTTTATAAAACAAAACTCACATCCAAGATGCGTCACAAAGAGGGCTACAAGAAGTCCACCATTTGTCGCTACAAGGGTTTTTGTAGCTCGGTCATGTGGTACAGTTTGCGCTAAAGAGATTGGACGTGTGACGTAGGGATGAAAACAAATATAAATATATATATAATATCATACCATGAGACAAAGCAGTCAATTGATTCTTGGAATGTACGTAACAAACACAGAGAAGACACTTTTTTTTTTCTTCTTTCGAAAACAGCCATAAACAAGCAACAAAAACAGACGCTAGAAACCTATACATTATTATATTATCATAGCATTCTCTCATTGTGAGATGCTCAACATACAAATTGTCCACCTCCAAATAGCACCTTCTTTTTTTTCTGATGACACAAGCAAGGGGACAAAGAAAAAAAATATCGGAAGGGGTTGAAAAAAACCACAGCTTAGCTCATTAAGATCTGGAGACAAATCAACCATGATAGTTCAAGGGTGGTGTCAGAATAGCTTGGCGCCTGTCGGCGCCAAGCTATTCTGACACCACCCTTGAACTATCATGGTTGATCCATTTCCTATTTCAGCATACATGTCATGGCTTTATGGGTGATATACACTTAAGTACACATAACGGAATTGTAAGAGAGATCCGCGAAGGGAATGTTGGCATCTATAATTTTATCTTTTCAGAAAAACCAAACACTGGCCTCAAAAAAAGAAACTTCAGCGACCCACCCAACCATTTTACCCCCTAGTGCGTGCAGCCACCAGTACTGTTCACAACACAGTTGGCTGCATGCACAAGGGAATGAGCGTTTTCCCCCTCATGTGCATGCAGCCACCAGTACCGTAAACCAGTACCAGTGGCTGCATGCGCAAGGGGGTGAAACTATTAAAAAAAATTAAAAACTCATCATAGTGCTGTTCACGAAGTAAAAAAATAATCACAAATCAAACATTTCTCATATAAAAAAATCAGCAGTTTGTGGTTTTAAAAAACACGGAAATAAAAAAAAACACAGCAGTAGAGTTGTAAACTTGTGTCCAGAAAGAAGTCACTGAATCATGTGTAGAGCGAGAAGGTGAAAACGTCCAATGTCTTTGAAAGTGGCGAAACACACCAGGGGGGATAAATGTCAAAGTCATAGGGACGGGGGAATGTGATGGCAAGTTGTTTCCCTATGGCTCACAGGATCACAGTATTGTTGTACTCTCAGGGTAGCCAGCTTGCTGGGGTTGCTTTAAAGGTTGGGCTCCCTGTGGCTCACTGCAAATAGAAAAATAAACAGATATATAAAATGTTCAAAAATGTATTTTTCCTTAAAATGTATTTTGTTGAAAAATACTTACCGATGGTATTACTGTAAGGAATGGTTTCTTAGCTAGTCTAATTTTAGCCCAAAATTGTTGTGTACGAGTATGGTCATGATGGCAGGTGAGGGGCGCCATAGCCTAGGCGGAAACCCGGGTAGCCTCGCCTCCGGTTCAACCACGCATGCGCTACAGCACTTATACGCCAGTCAGTTTTCTTTAGCAGACCAGCGGCAAGCGGGGCAGGTGGGAGGGACCTTCGAGTAATACCATCGGTAAGTATTTTTCAAAAAAATACATTTTAAGGAAAAATACATTTGTTTTCTCAAAACACATTACCGATGGTATTACTGTAAGGAAGAATCCCAAAGAGGAGGCGGGTGCCGCTATAACGCCCCTACCCCCTGCCATCGATGCTATTAGACGCCATCCCCAAGCAACCTCCCTCTAATTTTAGCAAAGACATCTGCGGCGCCTAGGGCGCCGGGAGGGAGTGTTGCGCCACAAGCCGCCCCCCACCAGCGAGATCTGGCTCTGGCTGGATAGGTACCGCATGTAGAAGCGGGCAAGGTGTCTCCGCTCGACACTCCACTGTCGTGACAATGTCCTGAGAGCCGCGTTGCCATCAACAGCGAGGCTAGCGGCCATGGCTCAGACCTTGCATGCCCTGAAGAACATTCATTGGGCTTCTCCGGGGCGAGGTCGCGGTGGGTGGAGCGTATCCCCCAACGGAGCCAGGAGGATAAGGATTAGGGCTGAGTCGTCCTCCCCACCTGGGGCAAAGGGAGGGGTGGCGAGTGTCGCCTGCGTAGCGGTAAGGACCCGCACAGGTAACCGTGTCCGGCCCTCACCGGTTCCTGATGCCTAGTCTGCCAGGGGGCCTGGGTCTCTCACTACGTGGCGAGAACGTCGGTTCAGGTAGCAGTAGTGCCAAGCCATCCGTCCAGGTCCGCAAGCAGTGGGGCGTGTTGACTGGAGTGCAGCTTGTTGGCTTAGGACGTCGATGTGGGGGCCAGAAGGAAGCCGGTCCTCAGCAGCACGTCTGGTAGACTTGCCCACCCGAACGGTTGAGTAGAGGCGCGACAGGTCCCATCGTGGAAGGGGGGGGGGGGGGCGAAGGGAGGGAGGCCGGCGCCCGAAGAGCTATCAGGTTGGCAAGGCCGTGCAGATATCCGGGTCGTGACGTCCCAGGGACAGCACGTGTCCGCTCCCAGGACATGTAGAAGCGAAGGGTGATCGGAACTAATGCTGGCAGGAGAACCGCTAGGAAGGTGTCCGCCAGTAGGGGCCTGTCCACGCGAGGGAGATGCGCAAGTCGGCAACAGGTGTAGGGGCCGCACCTCTTTCCTCAGTAGAAGCGTCCGGTCGAGATTCCGCGGGCTGTAGTGCTGCTGCCACAGTCGCCCCCGCAAAGCTCTGGAGGCGATGGCGTGCCGCACAATCTCCGGGTGTGAAGGAGGAGCCATTCGGATCCCGGGCGGGACCCACAGAGGAGAAGTCGTGGCGCAGTGCAGGAGGCCGGTGGTCCACGCCTTGGTCCAGCCGACCAGGTCACCCGGAACGGAACGCGTTGTACCCGCTGAGCTGGACTAGAACCTAGGGAAGCGCGCTGTCAGCGTAGGTGCCTCCGCCATGGCACGGGATGGAGGAAGCGTTGACGCTCCAGGCAAGCGGGTCTGGAATCGGCGAGGAGAAGCGGGTAAGCTGTCCATCTCAACCTGTCGCGATCAGGGGAGGTGTCTGCTGCGCAGCACACCCGAGCGAAGTTAGGAGGCCTATCTGCTCTGCGCGTCGAAGCCGGCCGCTACACGCCGGGAGTCAGCCGGTCATGAGGCAGTCCCAGGAGGTCTCTGTGCAGAAGTGAAGCGACGAGTTCGCGCCAACCGCGATGCGGAGGAGGAAGTACCGGGAGAGGAGGCGTACCCCGTCTGCTTCTGATGTAGCCGGCCACTGGCGTCGTCGGCGGGGACGAGGAGCCCCCGGCCTCGTTGACGTGGCATCCGAAGCTGGACAGGCAAGACTGGAGGAGAGGTCGCCGCAGTGGTCGCACTGGAACCTGACGCTGGAGGTCGCCTGCCAGGGGCCGTCCGGGGGGAAACAGGAGGTGCAATGTGGGAGTAGCAGAGACATCAAGGGAAGAAGGTCCGCCGGGGAACTGGCCGGTCCCGACGTCGAAGTCCCTGAAGGAGGAGCACCTCTGGTCTGTGTACCGCCGCTGCGCTGGTGCGGGAAGAGCCGCGATCGCTGCTTCAGAGCTGCTCTACGAGGTCGGTGCGAGGTCTCATCCTCTGTATACGTAGCACGAAAGCGAACGGATGCACTTACCCATGGGACCCGAACCGCGTCAGCCAGGAGGAACCATAATTCGTCCCGATCCGTGTCAAGGAGGGTTCCACCCGAACCGCGAGGGATCACCTAGGGCCATCGATGGGGCGCAAGAAGACGTCCGATTGGTCCTGTCCGACATCCGCTGCTCCTTCCTGGGGAAGACTAGAACGCGACGCCGTCCGAGGAGGACTCCGGCAAGCCTGTAACCTCGAGCAAGTCTCCGAGACCGGGCTGAAGGCCCAGTCCAAGCCTGCACTGAGGCGAAGTCTCGGGAGGGCTCCCCGCCAAGGAAGGCGGTGACGAACTGGTGCCCGAGGTGGAAGCGGACAAGGTGGCAGGTCAGGAGTGGTAGGCAGCAGAGTAGGCAGCGAGCGGGAGGCCCGTAAGCTCGTGACCGCGGCCAGAGGAGAAAGCGTCTCTGCTGTGGGAAGCTCAGTCCTTACTTCTTCTTGAACCCGTCATGGAGCAGGGTCTCGAGAACTGCGATCTTCTGTATCGCTTCCGCAGGCCAGTACCGTTGCTCAGTCATGCGTAGTCAAGCGTAGTCTTCGCAGGCAGACCTGCCGAAGCCGGTGTCGGAGAAATGTGCCAACGGCCTGAGGTGCGGCCAGGCACCCTGTCATTCGCCGAAGCTACTAAGGTAAAAAGGCTCGGTAGCTGAACGCGTCTGACTTACCTTCCAGCTGACACGTCACCAACAGGAAGTGGCTGGACGCCGACCCGGAGAGTGGAGTCGAGCCGAGGATATCCCTGCAGCCTCGCTCGGGGCGACGGTACTTGAGACGGGTGAGTGAGTGAGTATAGATTGCTTTACGTCCCGCAAGCGACAAAGGCCTTCTCAGGACGTGCCTGCGCTAAATGAAGAAAAAAACTTGCAGGAAGCGCAGACAGGAGGGAGAATTTCAAAAGAAAAATACAGATGAATGGACCAGAAAGACGGAAATACAAACCCCCAAAAGAGTAGAACCCACCTTGCAGGGGTTAGACAAGGTGACCCTAGGAACTAAAAAGTAGACAACCCTACCAAGGTCCCCTAGGGCAGACCCGGAGTACTTGAGACGGACATGCGGCGGAACGCTGCCATTGGACATGTAAGGATCGGCTGTAGTCCCGACAGATGTTCGCTAGGTTCTTCACACCCCATGGTCCCGCTGACCGCCTGAAGGTAGAAGGGCGAAGACACGCAAGAGCCGCATGGCCCAGCCTTCTCGTCCCGCCGCCGGGGTAGGCACCTACCGCGGCTGGGGCATCCTGTCTCGTCTAAGCTGGTGCAACCCCCCAGTAGCAGCGGCCGTGTTACCGACGTGACGTCTTGTCGCAATGCTGCGCCGAGTCCACTGCTTCCACCCCGGGAACGGAAGCGCGTCCTGCCGAGTCCCCGAACGCCACTCTGGCGATCCGACTCTGCGCTGGTCTCCAGTCCAGGGTGAGGCGGTGGCCGTGACTGGACCCTCCAGTGAGGACTACCGGCGCTGAAGCCCGTTCTCGCGCCTGATCTCTAACAGAGCGTGGTGGCTACTGATGCTTCGCCGCGAGGCCAAGCTCCCGGCGCCCCAGGACCTGACCGCACGACGGGACTGCGAAGGGTGCCGGTACTAACGCCGGCTCGTGTACGAGTCGGCGGTGGCGACATCTCACTCCCACGGAAAGGGCCACTCGCCTGGGCTGTGGCGCGTCCGGTGTTGTTTCTTCCCCTGAGTTGGAGTCGGCCAGACGCCGCGGTCGACTCTCCATAACTGGATGCGCCGCCCTCCCATCAGGGGCATCTCCGCCGGGTAGAGACCACTCGCCTGGACTGTGGTGGCTACCATCCTTGTCTAGGGTGTCTTGTCTCGAGGCCTAATCCGTAGCGCTCGAGGATCCTCGACCGGACAGAGACCACTCGACTGGACTGTGGTGTCTGCCGGCACTCACTCACGCGGTAAGGGCCACTCGACTGGTCTGTGGCGCCTACCGGTGATGGATCTTCCTCCGTGCTGGTGTGGGCCATCGTGGTGGCTGACGCTCCCTAGCTGGTCCGCCGCCCCACCAGCCAGGTGTAACCAGGGGTAGAGACCACTCGACTGGACTGTGGTGGCAACCCTTTGCTATCTTAAAGGTGTCTAATCTCGAGGCCTAGTCCATGGCGCTCGAGAATCCTTGACCGCACAGAGACCACTCGACTGGACTGTGGTGGCTGTCGGCTGTAATTCCTTGACCGCACAGAGACCACTCGACTGGACTGTGGTGGCTGCCGGCACTCACTCACGCGGTAAGGGTCACTCGACTGGACTGTGGCGCCTACCGGTGATGGATCTTTCCTCCGTGCTGGTGTGGGCCATCGTGGAGGCAGAAGCTCCCTAGCTGGTTCCGCCGCCCCACCAGCCCGGGGTAATCAAGGGGTAGAGACCACTCGACTGGACTGTGGTGGCTACCCTTTCCTTATGTTGTCTAACCTCGAGGCCTAGCCCATGGTGCTCGAGCATCCTTGACCGCACAGAGACCACTCGACTGGACTGTGGTGGCTGTCGGAACTAGAGCTGGGCTCGCGCCTAGTCGCGGCAGTGCCAGCTCACTCCCTCAGAAGGGCCACTCGACTGGACTGTGGCGTACTGGATTGGAACTTTCCCCCGTGCTGGCGACGGTCGGTCGTGGCAGTAGATACTCCATAGCTGGGTCTACTGTTCTCCAGCCATGGGGCGCAGTCCAGGCATGGGTGTTTGATCTCCGAAACAACCTGCACCCTTTTCAGTGAATAAACATATCAAAACATTTTGCCAGAATAGTCGAGTACAGAATGTATTCCATAGAACATCAAAATACCACAATCTTTTTTTTTTTTTTTTTTTTTTTAACACACAAATTGCTATATAATGGGTAAACAGATTAACCCTTTTGCACATGCAGTTACTATTTCTACTAACCCCTTGGGTGTCGGCAACAAAGACCGCAGCCGACAGCCAAGGGCAAGCCAGCTGCAAACAGTACCAGAGGCTGCATCCACACGGGGCTTAACACTTCGACTGAACATGTAGAGGGACATCCGTAACCGAGCAGGCAACTGGCATGCTCGTCACTCGGCCAGTGGCACTGCCCACAACGCGAGCAGGTGCGGGCTCGCCTGAACTGCAAAACAAATATCACAAAGCCTACGAGGGAGCATGCCCCCAAGGGCCCGCAATACGAATCCACGTGTAAGAACGAAGATAAGAGTACGGCGCAAGCCAACGCCTGGCGCTCTAACCTCCCATGAGCGCCCGACGTAGGCAATAGCCGAGGTTTTACCTTGCCATCCGAAGAAGCCGGGTACCAACACCAGTCGAAGACCAACCAGAACACCGCGGCGTCCAAGACCCCCGGCTGAAGGCAGGCTCGACGCAATCCCGGTCCGTGAAAAGAGTCCATGCCGGCGCCGCTGGCACGCCCGGTCCCCGAAGCTAGAACCACCGCCGACGAATTCAGGAAGCGTCCACCTACACCAGACACCCTGAAATAGTCTCGGCGCCGAGCAGAGGAGAGGCCACACGACGAGCGAAGAGCCACGAACATTCCGGCACCGAGCCGTGCCGATCACACGAGCCAAGGTCACGTCAGGTCTAAGGCACAAACCGACGAGGAAAATCTCCCAGGAAGCATCCAAGCCTACCACCGGGCACTCCGAGGCCAGCAGAAGAGCTAAGGAGGGTACAGAACACACGCAGTGGGAAAACACACAACGGCCCGACCGGCCACGCGGTGCGTGAGCACAGTTCACAATGGCGCCGTCTCGACAGGTTACGTCCCAAGAAGACCGACGCAGAATTCCACCTGAACGCGTCCAAGCATAACGCCGGGTACTCCGAAGCTATCAGAAGAGCAAAGGAGGGGTCAGAACACACGCAAAGTGAAACAGTCTACGGCCCGACCGGCCACAAGGCGCGTGAGCACAGTTCACAATGGCGCCACCTCTACCGGTCTAAGCTCAGGGCCGACGCAGACCTAGTCCACACGAAAGCGTCCAAGCCTAACACAAGGTAGGCGAAGGGAAGGCCCTCCTAAAACCACACGACAGGTTACTCCTCTCTTCATTAATTCCACCACCAAACACAGGTCGAAGCTTTTTCTTAGAGTCGTAGACGTACACAACCTTCCGCGATTAGCAAAGAAAACTGACTGGCGTATAAGCGCTGTAGCGCATGCGTGGTTGAACCGGAGGCGAGGCTACCCGGGTTTCCGCCTAGGCTATGGCGCCCCTCACCTGCCATCATGACCATACTCGTACACAACAATTTTGGGCTAAAATTAGACTAGCTAAGAAACCATTCCTTACAGTAATACCATCGGTAATGTGTTTTGAGAAAACAAATTATTATTTACAAAAGCAGATATCAAGCATTGTCCACTTAGGTCTTTAAAAATTATTTGTAAATTGGAAACTAAAATTACTTATTGATATTTTTTTTAAAAAAAACATAAGTTGCTTCTAAACTCACCCCCAACCTCCTCCTGTAGGTGTGACTGTGTGGCTACCAGCAGTGTGTTTTCACAAGAGAGAAAGAGCAACGCTTGAAATTCAACAAAAACTTGTGTCGAGTTCACTTCAAATATTTGTACAAGTCTTAGTCATCAGGCCAAGGCTCTCCGCCTCATCAACACCACTAGAGCTCCGCGTCACTCCTTCTCAGTGAGTAAAGGTCCGCAGGCCAACGTCAGCCATAGTTGGCACGTGCATGGCGCGTGCCAACTATGGTTGATGTCGGCCCGAGGATCTTTGCCTTCTGGGTTTGTACTCTGTACGCACCTGGTTTCCTTCCTCATCCATAGTTGCTAGATTTTGGGGTGTTTTTAACTCTGGCTGAAACTAAATATATGCTTTGCTGTTCTGTATTTCTGAACTTCTTTGATTAGTAGTATGCTCTGTCGTAAGTGAATGCACTAAGCACTAAATGTGCATGTAAATTTCCAAATTTAGGCTGAAGTTTATCTAATTACTAATTATTTTTTTGTCTTTTCTTTTTCTGCAGTTTTTTTAGCATAATCTGCAAAATACGCATGTGTGCGAATTTTGCGAATTATCCTCTGAACATGTAGAAAAAGAAAAGACAAAAAAGCCTAACTGATTCATGGCGTGCCACATATGAAAACGCTACTTATGCCACGTTCCCATAAACAGCACATCATGAATGCATCAATTCCTTACCTACCTCTGATAGACCGGGTTGACGGCAGCAGCCACACCGGGGTCATGTGACGTGTGCTGTACGTCCACCAGACCATCACCTTGCAGACGCAGACCCACCTCACCGTAACTGTGGATGGCCTCATCGTGTGGCACGTACATGTTCAAACTCTGCAACATGAGTAGTCATAGTCAGTATAGTAAAATTTTGTTCATGCTAAATGTGACTACTAATGAAAAATAAAAACAAATAACGCACAAATAAACAAACAAAACACACAAATAACACATTTAATGATCAGTAAAATTACCCTTTTTTCAGACAAAAAAGAGTGAATGCTATGAACATAAAGTTTTTTTTAAAAAAATTAACAGGCATGAAATTGTAACTAAAGAGTTGGAATTATGTATGAGCCAAAAGTTCGTTAACCCCCTTGTGCATGCAACCATCAGTACTGTTTACAATACCAGATGTTGCATGCACAATGAGTTACAACAGAATAACTAAAAAGAATCACACATACACATTAGGGAACAACAGTGTTTTCGATCTTTCCTGGTTATCATATTTAACTTTTGGGGAACTGTTTTGTCATCTTATTTCTGGAACTTGGGAGGTGTTCTCTTGTGGACACACATCAGTTGTGGGTGAGAGATGGATCACGATAGTTCAAGGGTACACCTGCTTAGCTTGGTGCCTTTAACCCCACCCCTGCCAGTGGACGCGAAATTATGTCTTTGAAAGAATATCATCAATGCAAGGGACACAGACAAGACTAGGGTCAGCAAGAGGCAAAGAACCTCGTGAGCCCCCGCATATGCGGGGGCTCACGAGGCTCTTTGCCTCTTGCAGTTCCTGGCAGTGTAGGGGGTAAGGCACCAAGGTAATCTTCAATTAGCATGGTCCATCCATCATCTCCTACTGTAGTTTGCTAATCTTTTGGCTGCTGGTAGCGCTTTTGGTCGTGATTCCTGCAGGAATCTTTGCGAGAGAAAAAAAAGTGCTACCGACAGCTAAAGGGATAGGTATAAATGGGTTTGAAATTATCAAGGGACTTTGGGATTCTTACCTGTGTTTCATATTCTCTCAAGAAGCTTGGTGGCTCGACGAAATCGGGGTTGTCGTATGTACTCTGGTAGACTCTGTACTGGTTGATGAATTTCATGTACCTGAAAGAAAAAAAAATGACGTCACAATTATGGCTGTATGTCACGATTATGATGCTGGCAGGCTATCAAGTCCAAATCTCAGAGGAACGCACATACAAAAAGTTTCATCCAAACTGGCTAAAATAATACAAATACTAATAATACTAAAACTACTACAAATAATAATCATAATAGTAATAATAAATAAATTTAAAGCTAGGTTAGTCAAGAAGCCAGCCCAATTTTCCCCTCACAGAAAAAACAAGTTGCAAAAAATAAACAAATAAATTAATTTAAAAAATAAATCGACTGACCAAACTGACCAACTAATAAACAAACACCACAGTAAGCAAAGGTTCTCCGAGCCCATGACGGCTCCAGTGGGCCCACGCACGGCTGTGCGCGGGCTCACTCAGGCCATCGTGGGCCTGAAGACGTTTTGCTACTGGCCAAACAAACAAAATTATAAAAAATCTGACACACACCTAGAGTTGGAGAAGATGAGATAGATGATGGCGGAAATAGCCAACAGAATGATGATGCCGGCGAGGGCCACGAGGGCAGCCCATGGGTCGTCGGTGAACCAGATGTAGGACTTGGTGATCATGGTGCGCACAATCACGGTTAAAGTGAACGGGAGACGGATGTTGTCCACGTCACGGTTCAGGTCCTTCCCGATGGCAGTGGTGATAATGTCCTGCCGGCCCTCAGACAACAGCCTGCAGAAGAAAATGGATCCGTGTGTGGCAACTGATAACTGTACAAACATTCTCCTAAGCCTGGATCAAACGATCCACAACTACTGGTGATCACAGCTCAATAATCGTGTCATGTATAAAGACAATGTTAACCCGTTGGCTGTTGGAAGCCGCGTTTTTCGCAAAAGTGATTCAGGCTATTGGTAGTGCTTTTTGTCTATATGAATCCTGCATGAATCGCCTCAAAAAAAAAAAGCACTACCAACAGCCAAACGTGCAGGAATCACCTCAATTAAAAAGTGCTTTTGACAGTCCAAGGTTTAACATTTAACCCTTTGCGTGTCGGTAGCGGTTTTAGTCGCGACGATTCCTGCAGGAATCATCGCGACTAAAACCACTACCAACACGCAAAGGGTTAACATCCCCTTGTAGTTATCACCCACTGTTGAATCACCATAAGAAATGTTAACTACATGACAACGACAAAATCAAGACCCAAAAAAGTGAACATGAAGCGTGTGAAATGTTTAGAAATAAACCAAGATATAAAGGAAAGACACGCACCAATTCTCAGCACATTTTTGCAGCCATCAAACTTAAGAAAACTTGTACAGCAGCTAGCCGGGAGGGTAGGGAGATCTGAAAGAGGGTAGCTACTAAGAAGGGCAGACCCACAGCCAAAGCAAAACTGTTGCATGCCTAGCGTGAGCTGCCTACAGTGGACGAAACTGCATAGGGCAATAGTTTCAGTTCTGAAGCCCTGGTACTTTCCTCCATTGGAGGAGAAGAGAGGGGGGTTGATGATGCCGAAATGCTAACAACAAGCGGCGTAGATTTTCATGAGCCCCTGCGGCCGCAGGGGCTCATGAGAATCTATGCCGCTTGGAGACGGAAGAAAAAAGAATGGAAAAGGCCAGTGTCACCCCGGGACCTCCCTGTGTCAATAATAGGATCGGCTCGTGTCAACAGCTTTCTAAGGCCTAAAGCGTCTCTGCTACTGCTACTTACTTACTTACGCCTGTCACCCCTACCCGGGTATAGGCCGTCGACGAGAGACCTCCAGCAACTCCTGTCCTGTGCTTCTCCTTCGATTCTACTCCAGGTGGTTCCCAGTCTCTTGATGTCTGCTTGGAGGTCTCGACGCCAGGAGTTTCTCGGCCTACCTCTTTTCCTCTTTCCCTGGGGGTTCCATGACAATGCCTGCCTAGTGATACTGGAAGCTGGCTTTCTCAGACTGTGACCGATCCATCCCCATCTTCTTCGCCCAATTTAATTCTCTGCTGTTATCTGCTCTGTTCTCTCCCATAGTCTGACGTTGCTGATCTTCAGTGGATTTTCAAAATTCTTCTAAGGCAACTGTTCATGAAGGTCTGTACTCTGTTGACTGTGGTTTTTGTCAATCTCCATGTCTCTGCTCCATATAGGAGAACTGCTTTTACATTGGAGTTGAAAATCCGGACTTTGGTGTGTTGTGACAGCTCTCTGGAACTCCATACTTTTTTCAACTGGAGAAAGGCTGCTCTGGCTTTACCGATTCGTGCTCTGACATCTGCATCAGTGCCGCCTTTTTTGTCTATGATGCTCCCGAGATAGGTGAAGGACTCCACCTCCTCCAACGGGGTGCCAGCAAGCAAGACTGGTTCTTCCCTGGTTGCGTTCAGCCTCATTGTCTGTTTTCTGTTTGTGAATGGTGAGGCCCACTTGGGACGAGATGTCAGCAAGCCTCGTGGTCTGCTACTGCTACACTAACTCCTAATTCCCCTCCTTTACACGCTCTCCCCCCATCCAAAAACAGAACCCCTCCCCCCCCCCCCCAAAAAAACCAAACAAACAAAAAACAAAAACAAAAACGACCCCAAAAACAACTCTTTTGATCATCCTGTCTCGCTGTTGCTTGTGTTTATTTTGGTTTGTTTGTTTTGTTATTTGTTGGGGTTTTTGTTTTGTTTTTGTTTACTTTTGTTCTTGATAATTTGTTTGTTCAAAATTATCTCTCTCTCTCATTTCATTTAATTTCTGTACAAATGTGTACAGCATAAATCTGTACTATTACTGCTACCGTAACTATTTGTAAACCCCTCCTCTCTCTCCTTGTACATTCATTTCGCCACTGAAAACATTTTTAAAAGTCTAATCCTTTCTCCTTCTTCAAACTCACTTTTCTCTCCCTCCCTACAGGTCCCTCAGGCTTAAACTAAAGCGTCACTGTTACCAGTACAGTGACGCTACTGTAAAACCTTCCTTGCTGCACCCTTCTCAAATCCAAAACACTTTCAAAATGTACTTCCTTCTTCATCCCAGTAGGCAAAAGGTCATCAGGCCCATGTTGTAGACTGCTGGCCCACGCACTGCTGGACGGCGTCTTCCATTCACCATCTTTTCTCCTCCCTCCTCTTACCCTTCCACCGCCTCCAACCCCCACCCAACCAGCTTTCCTGTCCCTCCTCCAAATGACACCACCATCCTTGTCATTTAGAAGCAAACTGTAAAGGGATTCCACGCATGAAATGCAACTTTGGGGCCCTTCTGTTGAACGAGCAAACGGCCGAGGATAATTCCCAAAGAGCTAATGCCCCAGGTATGTACCAGACAAGTTCTAATGGTCTGCCACAGCGTTTTGAAGACTGAAGTTATGGAGAAGGCTATAGGAGCTTGTGTGAAAAAGGGCAGGGAAAGGGGGGAGGAGTGGGGGTTGGGGGAAGGGGTGGGCGGATGGGAGGGGGGGGGGGGCAGCGTGTCATGATTTAAAAACATCTTACATCATTTCAAAACATTTTTACAATGGAAAAAACACAGCAGGAGTTGGATCGGCATTGTTATTTCAAGAGCAGTGCCTGATTAGCTTGGCACCTCCATAGTTGCCAAGATAATATGGCACTACCCTTGAATGATCATGGTTGATCCATGGTGCTGGAAGTGATAACAGAAGTGACACATAAAATGGGAGATATAATGATTTACCAGAACAGAGTGGCACACAAGATGGAGCACAATGTGCTAAAGGTCCTTAGGCTGACGTCAGCCACTGTTGGCCTGCATGTGCGGGCCAACAGCAGCTGATGTCTGCCTGACAGCCTTGTGCCCACTAGGATCTGTTTTGCAAGAAATAAACAGTGCAACTTACAGATCATTGGCTTGGGCGCTGGTGGCGTTGATGAGGGTGTAGTCATTCCTGGGATGGCCCACCACAAAGACAATGTCAGTCCTGCAGAAAGACAAAGTAATGTGCTACAAATCATTCTTGTTTCTAAATCGTTATCTACAGCTTTCTTTTTGGGGGTCAAAGCTATCATGTGACTTTATTTCATACCCTCTTCCCCTTCCCTTGCATAAAAAAAGCACTGAATGTCATTCAAATTTCAAATAAACACAAAGTGCTCAACTTAGCGTAAAACAAATGACCTTGACCTTTTCATCCTGATACACCCTTAGCCTCAAATAAATTTGACTGATAGTTAAAGGGGAGGTGCCAAGCTATTCTGGCACCACCCTTTAGCTAAAATGGTTGATCTATCTCCTAATCTATAATGTGGCCTTCATAAGACAAAAAGCAAATTTTACAAAAATCAGCCTCAGAATGCAATGGGTTAAACTGGCAGACTGAATTTCACTCGACTTTCCAAGCGACAAACACTATCACATGGCCATACGTGATTCAGATTTCTGAGAAAGAAAGACAAACAAGGCTGAAAACCCTGCATAACTTACGAGTCTGTGACGGTCTCAATGTTGTTGTTTGACTGTCGGACACGCTTGCCCACCACTTCTTCAATGATGATCACCATATTGGTCTGTGTCTGCAGGGTTCTGCAGAAACACACACACACACACAAAATGAGCAAAACGTCCTAAGGCAAACATCAGCCACAGAGCATTATAAGGTCCTCAAGCCAATCTCAGCCTGTGCTGGTCAATGCATAGCCTTGTGCAGGTCAGTTTATGCTGATGCTGGCCTGAAAGACTAAATTAGACTATTGCAATGCTCTTTTGGCTGGCTGTTCCCAGTGTCTGATTGGCAAACTCCAGAAAATTCAAAACTCAGCTGCCAGGTTGATTCTTAGAGTCCCTAGATCAGATCATATCACACCCCATCTGTCTGCCCTACACTGGTTACCTGTTACAGCTAGGATTCAGTACAAAATTTCATGCATGACTCAGTTGTATTACCTGTTCCTGCCCACACTACCTTGCCTCTCTTCTCCAGCTGTATACGCCCTTGAGACAGAATTTGCGCTCTGCTGCCGACTTCTCGAGTTTTACGTATCCCTCTTGTCAAAACAAAGTCGTTTGGTGAGAGGTCATTCAGATACCAGAGCCCAGTTGTTTGGAATGATCTCCCACGCGAACTGAGATACGTGGATTCGAGAGAGGCATTCAAGCGTGCCCTAAAGACCCATATGTTTTCTGTCAGCTACAAATGACTTTGTCACACACCTGTCATGTTAAAGTCATCTCTATCTATTTATAGAAGTAGTGTGTGTGTGGGTGTGTGTGTGTGAATGCCAGTATGAGTCCATGAGCGTAGCACTTTTGAATGGTGACTTTATAGCTTGTTTACAGAGTGCGTTGTATTTTGTTTTTGTACTTTTTGTAAATTCCATTTTTGTAATTAGTTATTTTTTGTACATTAGTTTTTGTTAAGCGCCTAGAGCTCTAATCTGAGGTTAGGCGCTATACAAGTACTCATTATTATTATTATTATTAAAGACCTCATGCTGACAAGTTCCATGCAGACTGTTTATGAACATTCTGTCAATTCAGCGCCAAAGAGCCGCAGCCATCCAAAGAATGTGGGTACACAGTTGTGCCAGTAAGAGACATAGATCCTCATGAGCCCCTGCACTTGCGGGGTCTCATGACCATCTATGTCTCTTGGAGTGTGCTTTATTTTTTCGGCAGTGAATGAGTTAATAAAAATCAATCCTAAGGGACTATGGAAAAGTGATCGTAAAGTCAAATGGTCTCCATATGCAGAGACACCTAAGTCACAGAAAGAGGACCCTAGAGCTCAGAGTGAGCGGTCAGCTTGTATATGTGCTCGGTTGCCTTATACAGGTGGTCATACTGACAGGTTCAACTGTGACTTTGTGCCATGGTTACGACATCAAACCCGTTCAACTTATGACACAAAAGCATGAACTGTATCAACCGTGGCAGTCTCAGGATAGTGCGAGATCAGCTTAGGGGGCTCACAACATTCTCCGCCTCTTGCAAGTGCATGCTGTTCGCATTTATATCTAGCAGTAAAGGGGCTGAATTGATACCATAGCATATCACTCACTGTCGGATAGTTTCAAGTCTGGGCAGAACCTCTGCTCGGGACATTCCATTGACAGGCATGATGAAGCGGTTGACGTCTTCAATGATGTTGATCTGTGGAGAAAGAGATCTAATGAGTATGATAAACTGTAACTGAAAGGAGCCAATGACCATCTGGAAGGTGACAAACTCAGTACAACCAAGTGCTTCTGAGAAGTCTCACTTTTCAGTGTTCTAAAACAAAGAATATTTGTTTGAAAAAAAAATTACCACAGTAAAGAACAATATTTATTATCTAAGTGTGCAGACATTATATAGAGAATTAATGTACATGTGAAAGAACAAAACTTAAACTCATTCGCGGTAAGGCGCATCCGGATGCACAGCTTATGCCGCGCATCCGATGTGGCTGGCTGCGAATGAGTTAAGCTTCATGGGCCCATTTGCATGAATGAGCTTATAGTCCTGTGCCAGCTAGTAAGAAAAGTGACCTTAGTTCTGCCCGAGCCACTAAGCAAGGTGCTCCGCTATAGCAGAGCACCTTGCTTAATGGCTGGCAGAGGACTATAATGGCATTCATTTAACAGAGCCCAGCACATCAACATAACTTTAAAATATGCTCTTAATAATCAAAATCACACACACAACACACACAGAGAAAGCAAAAGGATGCTGGGCCAATGTTGGCTGAAATTCACCCGCGGGACAATTGCAGCTAACATCAGCCCAACAATCGGTTGCTCACTGAGACACACAGACAGACACAGACTTACAATGACATCAGTGGGGGTGGACTGTGGAGGTTCGCCTAAATCACGCGCTGTGATTTTGAACCTGTACTGATTTGGTGGGACAACGGCCTTGACAAACTCTTGCGTGAACTGATCGATGGTGTAGATGGACCCATCATCCAGAGCGATGTCAAAAGGAGCACTGAGCGGATTGGTCATCACATATTCCACCGTGCCATTTTTACCAAGGTCACCATCTGTGGCCTGTAGAACATAAAGACAGATTTGTGAAAATGAGGAATACATTAACCCACACTTTTGCTTTTTTTAAATTGCATGTTTCATGAGCTCCTGTGGACTACAGCAAGAGGAAAAGATCCATATGAGCTAATTTATGCCTTTTGCTGGCCTAATTTATATCTATGTGCCTGCAGACTTTACTATTTGGTAGTGACCTTCCGTGGTCTTGGGTAGATCATTTCCAGCCACTGGAGGTGAAAAGATCCACCCAGAATCTTAACCCTTTTCATCCTGATACACTACTGCTTAAGATTAATTTGACTATGATAGTTCAAGGGTGGTGCCAGAGTAGCTTGGGGCCTCAGGCGCCAAGCTATTCTGGCACCACCCATGAACTAAATGCAGCCTAAGGATGTAATGGGTTAATATTCATAATTTATCATCAAATGCTTACATGGGTCTGTATGACAGGTGTCTGAGGCTTGGCGTCACGGGGGATGGCCCCAATGTACTTGTCACGAGTGCCAATGGGGGTGGGTTTGTCCTGGACCGGGTACTGGGCGTACACCCACACAGGGCTTTGGTCGTTGATGTCCAGTACGTCGATCACAACGCGAGTCTCCTTCCACACATCTGCACATTACAGCAGCACTTAATGACTGACCAATGGAGTAAGTGAGTTAGTGAGCTATCGGCGAGGAGCTTTGGATTAGTGGTGCCGGTGGAAGGATCAGAGGGTGGTGAAACAAATAAACAGTACTGGTGGCCGCATGTGCTAGGGATTAAAGCCCAGCAAAGAAAAATTGAACTTCACCCAACTGCAAGAGGTATAGATCCTCATGAGCCCCCGCACTTACGTGGGCTCATGAGGATCTATGCCTCTTGTTCACACTGCTTCATATCTATGCTCCTTGGACGGGTGGAGTAAAAAAAAAAAAGATTTCAAAAACAACCTGTGCCCACTGGCAGTTAATCCTCCATTACTCGACGCACATAAACAGCAGCTGCCTCAGCAAGTAAATAATTTGGACATTCCCAAAGATGCGTTTTGTCCCCTCAGAAACATGGAGGGCTGCGGTCATTTTGAGGTCAGTATTCCCAAATAAAATTCACAGTGTGTTCGGTGTGCTTTAAAGGGCAATGGGACTGACACACGGGTTGACAGACAGACCAGTTGACAGGCAGAAGCACATAAAAGGTTACTCACTGAAAAAGTAGTAATTAGTGTTGTTGACTGCCTGACGCTTCCTCCTGCCCTGTCCATCGGCTCCCTCAAAGATGACATCGATGACCACTTCGTGACGCGGATGCGTCTCCCGGTCCAAGTTCTGACGCAGTGTCAGCTCGCAGTTCTTGTGGCCAACAGGATATGTGATGGAGAAGGTCGCTGGAAAGGAATCACCAACATAAGTAGATCATCGTTTTGGGGGTAGGCACAGAAAAAGAGGTAAATCCTTTCACTAAGAAAGGAAAATTCTACAGACAATAAATCAGTCCAGACCAAAAAGGTGACTGCGATAAATGAAGATAAGTAGCGACTGATCTCTCTATTTATTTGATTGTCTATTTTGAAATTTTCTCTAAAATATATTTTTTCGAGAAAATACTTACCGATGGCATTACTGTATGGAAGTAGCACCTAGCCTCACAATTTCAGCCCGGGATCGTTGTGTACAGCAACGCCACCGGGGAACCCCCCAAGTCAGCTGTACCAACGTCCCTGAATAGCTTCCCCTTACTGTGTAGTCTCCCTTACCTTATACGGCACATGCGCAGCCGTTTCCAGTTTTCGCACTTAGCTTACTGGCGGCGAGCGGGGCAGGTGGGAGGGCCCTCCGAGTAATGCCATCGGTAAGTATTTTCTCGAAAAAATATATTTTAGAGAAAAATAAATTTGTTTCATCAAAAAACATTACCGATGGCATTACTGTATGGAAGAATGGCGAATATGAGGAGGGCGCCGCCAACTACCCCGTGATTGTGGACGCATTAGTGAAAAATTCATTTTTCTTTAAAAGGTATTTTTTCGAAAAATACTTACCGATGACATGACTACCAGGAGTGTCCACTCCTTGCTCAATTCTAGCCTAAGAACCCGTTGTGTAAACACAACCCGGGAGGCACTCGGGGAACCTCCAGAGGGACCGAGAGTTGTCTCCCGCTCCTACCCACCAGCCCTATTCACCTGTGAACTCCAGTCACGAAATTAGGCTCACCAGCGGCAAGCGGGGCAGGTGGGAGGGTCCTTCGAGTCATGTCATCGGTAAGTATTTTTCGAAAAAATACCTTTTAAAGAAAAATGAATTTGTTTCTTCAAAAACATTACCGATGACATGACTACCAGGAGAATGCCGAACAGGAGGAGGGTGCCGCACCCCCAGATGGTTTTCTCTAGGCTCATGGCCCCCTCCTCTCTTCCGACACTCTGCACTCCCTAATAGGTGCATACCTACGGCGCCTGTGGCGCCGGGAGGGAGTGTTGTGCCGCCGTGACGTCCCCCACCAAGGCGAGGTTGTCTCGCTGCCCTGCCAGATCCCGTAGATAGAAGCGGGCGAAAGTAGATTCTGATCGCCAGCCCACCGCAGCCACGATGTCCTTGACAGCGCAGTTCCTGTCGAAGGCTATGCTCGTGGCCATGGCCCGTACTTCGTGCGCCCGAATCTTTAGGCTCTTCGCTCCTTGAGGGGAGAGATCGACATATGCTGAGCGAATCACCCAGCGAAGCCAGGAAGAGACTGTGCTGTAATGTCGTTTCTTCCTGTTTTTAAAAGGTAGGAAGAGGCGTGAGCGCCCCCTCCGGACGGTTTTGGTTCGTCGCAAGTACACTCCGAGGGCTCGTACAGGATCTTGTTGCCTGGTCTCTCTGGGGAAGTCTTTCCCGCGTAACGGTCGTAAGGTGATAACCTGTGGCGCCGTCAGTGGAGACCTAGTCTTGGCAATGAAGGCAGGG
Source organism: Semisulcospira habei (assembly GCA_036245525.1). Classification (NCBI taxonomy): domain Eukaryota; kingdom Metazoa; phylum Mollusca; class Gastropoda; family Semisulcospiridae; genus Semisulcospira; species Semisulcospira habei. The sequence goes on from BTPG01000008.1 coordinate 36,065,498, forward strand.
TCGGTCACCAGTTGGACCGAGTGATCAGCTCGAAATTGCAGGCATGTAGGCCGGACTGATAGAGCGTGTATCTCACTTACTCGTGCCGCGGTGGCGAGCGCCAGCAGGAAGCAGGTCTTCCGCGTCACATCCGCAAGACTGGCCAGCGGTAGTGGTTCGAAACGTGGTGAGTTTAGCCAGGTAAGAACCCATGGTAAATCCCAGCGGGGAAGAAGTGAGCGAGAGGCAGGCCTTTGTAGTCCGAAGTGTGACATAAGATCTGCCAGGTCCTTACACGCGCCGGGGTCCGCGCGGCCGAGATGCCGGTAGGTGTCGGCAATCATCGAGAGATATCCCCGAATGGTAATAGGGGCCAGTCCTTGGTCTCCGAAGAGCCAGAGGAAGAAGTCCGCAAGTTGGGGGTTTGTCAGTTCGGTGGGGGAGAGACGACGGTCGCTGCACCAGGTACAGAGTACCCTCCATTTCCCCTCATAGATAGGTCGAGGGCTTGCGAGCTGTAGCGATCGATTCCACTGCAGCACCCGAGAAACCTCTAGCTGAGATTGATTGTACATTGCTTAACGTCCCGACAGCAACAAGGCTTTCTCAGGACGTGCCTGCACTACTTGTGAAAAAAATAAATAAACAGAACATTGAATGTATGTCGCCAGCCGGTCAAATACATTAAATAAACCTAACACATGGGGCCTAAATAAAGCTAAGACCATTTAGCAACACACATCCAATATCAAGAGCTACAGGCAGTGCAGACAGTAGGGAGAGTTTTAAAAAGGCAAATACAGGTGAATGGACAAAGGGTAGACAGAAACACATGCCCCAGAATAGAGAGAAAAACCCACCCTGTGAGGCTGACCAGGGTGACCCTGGGAACTAAAAAATACCTAACCCCACCCAAGTCCCCCAGGGCAGACCCAGGTGGGGTTCTAGCTGAGAGGGCTTGCCGCACAACCTCCAGGCGTGTAGCAGTAAGCGTTCCGGGACAGGGGTGGAACAGCGCCTGACGTGGCTGCTTGAGCATAGTGCGGGGCGTGGGGAGCAGTAGAGGAGGGTGCGTGGCGAGGCTGATCAGGTCGGTGGACCCGGAAAGAGTCCAAGCGAATGGGGCGACCAGGAGCAGGATCGCATTGGTTCCTCGCAGCTTTAGGAGGACTTTGGGGACAAGGACTGTCGGGGGAAAGGCGTACGCTATGAGTCCGTCCCAGGGAATGGATAAGGCGTCGACCGCCCAAGCCAGGGGATCCGGTACTGGGGAAACGAAGAGGGGAAGCTGGTGATTCCACCTCGTGGCGAACAGGTCCACCATCGGGGTCTCCCAGTGAGAGCAAATCATCCGGAAAATGTCCTGGCGTAGCGCCCATTCCGTGTGAATGAGCTGTCCTCGGCGAGAAAGGGAGTCCGCTAAAACGTTCAGGCGACCGGGAATATGGCGAGCGCTGAGAGTCAGATCGCGGTCCTCGCACCATCGCATCAATCGGAAGAGTAGCATGCATAGATCGGGTGAATGAGTTCCTCCCTGCTTCTGTATATACGCTACCACTGTCGAGTTGTCCGAAAGGACGAGAAGATGCTGGTGTCTGAGTTGCTCTTCCCAAACGATGATGGCCTGCCACACCGCTTGCAGTTCCAACCAGTTGCTGTGTTTGTCTGCGAACTCCGGAGGCCAGAGGCCGGACGTCGTGGTGAACTGAGGAAGCAGGTGGGCTCCCCAACCAGCCCGACTCGCGTCAACACACAGGGAGAGGTGCGGGGATGGAGAGGAAATGGGGACTCCCAGAGCCAACCAGGCTCTGTCGGTCCACCGTAAAAGGTGGGGGCGTACCAACGGGGACACGGGGACGATCGTGGTCAAGTCGCCCGAGGAGGGACGCCAGAGCAGTAGGAGATGAAGTTGTAGCGGTCGAGAGTAGAGCCGCCCGAGGGGGATAAGATCCGCCGCTGCGTTGATCAGGCCCAGAAGCTGAAGCCAGACCCTGGCGGGGGCTGCCTGTTGCTGATCTACCAACGCGGCGAGAGCGGACAACTTCACAATCCGTTTCTCTGGCAAGAGTACCCTGTTGCAGTCCGTGACAAACTCCATGCCTAGATGGATGAAGTGGCGCGCCGGAGTGAAGTCCGACTTTCCGGTGTTGACCAGGAAACCCAACCGGTAAAGCAGCTGTAAAAGAGCGTCCCTGTCTGCCACAAGCGCGGTCTCCACCTGATTTCTCAAGAGTAGGTCGTCGAGATAATTCGAGGTCGGACTTGACGACGACTGCCTCGCCTTGGCCACTACAGCATCCATGATGCGGGTGAAGGCCCAGGGGCTGAGGTTGAGACCGAACGGCAGGGCGCGAAACTGGTAAATCACTCCTTCGAACGCGAAGCGCAGGTACTTCCTGGCAGAAGCGTGCATGGGGACATGTAGGTAGGCGTCGGACAGATCTAAACTGGCCGCGTAGTCCATGGGTTGAACCGCCGCACGAAGAGCCCTGGTCGTCTCCATCCGAAAGGAAGGGGCCGCGATGAAGGCGTTCAGCGCCGACAGATATATGACTGGCCGCCACTTGCCGCCGGGCTTGGGCACCACAAACAGTCGGCTGTAAAAGGCGGGCGAGTCCGGACGCTGCACTATCTCTGTGGCCTCCTTCGAAAGGAGAGCCGCGACTTCTCCTCGCAGAGCGGCGGCCTTGAGGGCGTCGGACGGAACCTCTGTCCAAAGAGGAATGGAGCGCAAGGGCGGAGGAGAGCGGAACGAGATCCGTAATCCTCTGGTGACTACGTCCAAAACCCAGGGCTCGTCTCGAAACAGCGAGCGCCACTCCTCGCTGAATCGTGCTAGCCTCCCGCCGACTGGAGCCCCGACGACGGTCGGCGGGGGTAGAATTGGGGACAAGTCAGGTGGCCCGCCCGCGCCCAGGGCGACGGGCGGGACGGGGCCAGGCGGGGGCAGGGGCGCTAGCTGGGCCAGGGCGACGGAAGGGCGGGCGACGGCGCGGCGCAGCTCGTGGTGGGGCAGACGGGTCCGAGGTGACACGTTTCCGGGCCCGCAAGGAGCGCCCCAGGGCCGTGCGGGCAGGAGAAAAGCGCTGCTTGACAGCCTTGCGAGGCCAACGGTCCTTCACCGTCTGCCAAGTATCCCCGAAGAGCAGAGACCCTCTCAGAGGGGCCCGACGTAGCTGAGTACTCAGGTCGACCGGCATTCCACTGCAAGTTTGTAGGACGGCGTCTCGTCGCATGAGGTCGCAGTTAGCCGCAGCCGCCATCGCGTTGACCGATGAGTGATAAGCAGCGCGGTTCCCAGCCTCCGCCATGAGTAGTAGGTCTCCCAGGAGGGGAGACAAAGCAGGTTGCCAAGTTTCCTCGAGACGTCGGATGAAAGCCTGAGTCAGCAAGTCCAAGAAACCGGAGCAGGCGAGCGTGTTCCGGACCAGCGACGCCGTCCTATCCAGTCCCCGTGGGAAAGACCGTTTCAACATAGAAGCCCCTCCGGCTTGCATCAGAGCGGCGGGATCCACTGGAGGAAGCGGGCAGAGGAACGACTGCGAATGGCCGGCGTACCAGTCCTGTTGAAAAGCGATGTCCAGAGCGGAAGGCCATCTCCCGTCCGCGAAGAAGTCCGAGTTCCGAGTCTCTGAAAGCAGGTGAGACGAAAAGGCGTCCCGCAGATCCAAAAAACTAGCCGGCTGTGGGAGGGACTTGAACCTCTTAACCGTCCTATCCGCGTCCACGAAGGCGGAAATCTTCCTCTTCACAGGCGGTGAAGCCGGACAAACATCCTCCGGTAAGGCGGCGGCGATGAGCTTGGCCGCTCCGTCCAGCGCCAGCCGCGTGTCCATCCGGGAAGAAGAAACCTGTCTGACGGAAGCTGACACACTGGAGGCCGAAGAGGGAGAAGCTGAAGGGCTAAAACCTCCAAGTAGCCAGTCCGAAGCATCCTCCGGCGCGAAACTGAGGGTGTCGAAGTCCCGCTGTCCGGAAACCGGCGACCGAAGAGGGCGACGAGGGCTCCGAGGCCGGGAATCCCGTCGGAGAACCGCAGCGGACGAAGACTCCGCAGTGGACAGCGGTAGTCTGAACGATGCGGTGAGGACCTCCTGCGTGCCGAAGACGGATCCCGACGAGGAGAACGGCTGCGACGAGAGGGAACGGAACGGTGAGTACGAGGGGGGGGGGGGGGGAAGTGGCCGGTCGCTGGGAAGAGGGACGGGACGAGCGGGAGTCCAACCGAGAGGGGGAACGCGAAGAAGGTGAAAACCGTCTGCGGCGAGGGGAGTCCCGGTGCGACGAGCAATGAGGCGAGAAGTTCCCCCTACAATCGTGCGAAGGAGAGCGGAAACGTCGAGCAGAACCCCTGTATCTACGTTCTTCACAACCAGGAGGCTCCGGACGAGTGCAAGTATGTCTCTCTGAACCAGGCTCTTGGGAGAGGCGGGTTACTGGCCGGCCAGGGGACCTCCAGCGGGATCCCGGCGGCTTCCTCAGAGACGAGTGGGGAACGACGGTGGAGGAGGGACGCCACGAGCGTCCCACCAAACCAGGCTCTTGGGAGAGGCGGGTTCTTTCCACCAAATGTGTCCGGGCGCGCTCTCGAACGGAGGCGGTCTTGACGGTCGAACTCCCACTCCGTGCACTAGTCCCTTGATTACTCAGTGGCGTTATCTGCGTCGGATCCCGTTGGTCTCGCACGTCCGGTGCCGGGGGCACAGCGGAAGGCGTCTCGGAAATCTTCAAGGTACCCGCGAGGGTAGGAGGCTCCCTCCTATAAAAGTTCCAGAGATTAGACCACCGCAGTTCCGGCCATGAAGCACAGATGTCACACGTATGGTCGGACGCACACCCAGCGCAGGGGAGACAGACTGCATGTTTATCCGACGGCCACTGGAAGCCTCCGCATTTTGTGCATGTCATCAGTAGGCCACTGCAACACACAAAACATGAAGGCACTCGGCGAGTGTCCACCAATCACCCTGTTAAGCTTTAGGCCCCCAAGCTACTGTGGTGTTATGCACCCAATTAACCAACGTACGGTCACCTGCCATCAACATTTAATTAAAACCACGGCGGAGGGAAAACAAACCCTGCCGGGACAGGTGAGCATCCAAGCCTTCGTCATAACGCGGGGCGTCTAAACCGAAAGCCGAAAAACGTTAGGTATGGCCTAGATACAGTAACGTGACTCACCGCTCGCATCTGGCAATGGCGCGAAAAACCCGCCAAAACCGGCGCCAAACATTCTTCAGCTAATCAGGCAACCAAACAGAGGTCAAAAAACCCCAAACGAGGGAGAAGCGACGCAAAAAGCAAGCTGCTCGTGCCTGTGCCCCGCCCGGGCAACCAGCCGAGGGCCCTCTAACTACCTTACCTGTCAGTCGGAGCGGTACGAGAAGGAGAAAGTTCCATGACACCCACAGCCCGACCGGCAAAGCCAGAGAGGGACCCTTGAACAAGACCGAAGCTGCAGTCGACCAACGTCGCACGCGTAGAATCCCAGGCCGGCGAAGACGAAGCAAGCAAGGCAGACCGAACCGGTCGAAAAACTTCTAAGTCCAGAGGCTAGAGACAACACGTCTGAACGCGTGAGCCTAAGAAGCGTGACTGGAGTTCACAGGTGAATAGGGCTGGTGGGTAGGAGCGGGAGACAACTCTCGGTCCCTCTGGGGGTTCCCCGAGTGCCTCCCGGGTTGTGTTTACACAACGGGTTCTTAGGCTAGAATTGAGCAAGGAGTGGACACTCCTGGTAGTCATGTCATCGGTAATGTTTTTGAAGAAACAAAGACTGGGATCAACACCTCACAATTTCAGCTAAGCGTACCTAATGCGCATGGTGTGCCGGCAGGGAGTGTTGAGCCGCTGAGACGTCACCTACCAGGGCCAGGTTATCCCGCTGGCCAGAGAGGTCGCGTAGATAGAAGCGTGCAAAGGTTGATTCAGCTCTCCAGCCGACTGCGGCAACAATGTCCTGGACTGCGCAGTTGCGGTCAAAAGCGAGGCTGGTCGATACAGCTCTGATTTCGTGCGCCCGAATTCGCATCCGCTTGGCCCCTGAGGGGGAGAGGTCCTCGTAAGCGGAGCGTATGATCCACCGCAACCATGAAGAGATAGTCTGCGCAGTAATGTCCGACTTGCCACGATATAAGGGCAGAAAAAGGCGTGATCGATTCTTTCGGAAAGGTTTTGTTCGTCGGAGGTATAATATCTTCAAGGCCCGAACAGGGTCCTGTTGGCAGGAGTCCAGGGACTGGGAAGCAACCTGCAGCGGCCGGATGGTGATTATTTGTGGCCGGGCAGAGGGGAGCCTGTTTTTGGCGAGAAAAGCCGGATTAGTGAGGAGTTGCACTGTGCCATCCGCCCGGAACTGAAGGCAAGCGGGCTCTGTGGAAAGGGCATGGAGTTCGCTAACCCTCGCGGCAGTGGCGAGAGCAAGGAGAAAACAAGTTTTTCTCGTAAGGTTGGCCAAAGAGGCCACTAGACGTAGGGGCTCAAAGCGTGCAGAATTTAGCCACGTAAGTACCCAGGAAAGGTCCCAGCGGGGCACCAGGAGCGTGGAACCGGACGACGGAGGTCAAAATTAGCCATCAGGTCCGAAAGATCTTTACACGCGCCTGGGTCCTCACGCCCCAAATGGCGGTAAGTGTCTGCAATCATAGCCAAGTAACCCCGTATGGTAATGGGCGCCAAGTGTTGGTCGTCAAAAAGCCATAAGAAGAAATCGGCGAGGAGCGGCATAGTCAGTGTCGTGGGGGAAAGGCGTCGAGCCGCGCACCAGGACTGGTAGACGCGCCACTTCCCTTCGTATACCCTGCGGGTGGAGGGTCTGCGGGCTGCAGTGATAGCTTCCACCGCTGCATGCGAGTAACCTCGTGCTGTGAGGGCCGCCCGCACAACCGCCAGGCGTGTAAGGCTAGCCTCTCCGGGCACGGGTGGAAAAGGGCTTGTCGGGGCTGTTTCAACATCGTGCGAGGCGTTGGGAGCCTCACGGATGGCTCCGTGGCGAGGCGCAACAGGTCGGTCGTCCAGCTCTTGGTCCAGTGGAATGGGGCGACCAGGAGGAGGACCGTGTTGCACCTTCTGAGTTTCTGAAGGATTCTGGGAATCAGAACCGTGCGAGGATAGGCGTAGGCCACGAGGCCGTCCCAAGGAAGAGACAGGGCATCCACTCCCCACGCTAGGGGATCCGGAATGGGAGACACAAAGACTGGTAGCTGTTTGTTCCACCTCGTCGCGAAGAGATCGATGGAGGGAGTCTCCCAGCGGGCACATATCTTGAAAATCTCCGGACTGAGGGACCATTCGGTGTGGAGAGGTTGGCCCCGACGGGACAATGAGTCCGCTAACACATTTAGATGTCCAGGAATGTGGCGAGCCCGGATAGAGATTCCGCGATCCCGACACCAAAGCATCATCTGGTACAGGAGCATGCAGAGAGGAGGAGATCGTGTCCCTCCCAACTTCTGGATGTAAGAGACCACTGTCGAGTTGTCGGACAGCACGAACACATCCTGTCCCTGGAGACGAAGTTCCCAATGACGGAGTGCCAACCAGACAGCCTATAGTTCCAGCCAATTGATGTGTTTGTCCGATAGGCTCGGCGGCCACTGTCCTGAAATTGAAGCAAAGCTCGGCAGGAGATGTGCGCCCCAACCCGATCGGCTGGCGTCGGTGCAAAGGGAAAGCCGAGGAAGGGGGGAGGACAGAGGTTCCCGTCCGAAGCCACACTGGATCCATCCAACGGAGGAGGTGGGACCTGATCAAGGGGGGGACGGGCACCAAGGCGTTGAGGTCGCCCGAGGAGGGGCGCCAATGTAAAAGCAGATGAAGCTGGAGTGGACGCGTAAACAGTCTGCCTAGGGGCAAGAGATCCGCCGCCGCACTTAGGAGACCGAGCAGCTGGAGCCATGTCCGGGCTGACACTGCGTCGGCACTGTACACTGTCCGAGAAAGATCGATCAACCTCTGGACACGAGGTTCGGGCAAACACACGGTGTTGAGGTCGGTCAGAAATTCCATGCCCAGGTGTATAAACCGACGAGACGACAAGAGGTCCGACTTTCCCTCGTTGACCTGGAAGCCTAGGCGGCGAAGTAGATCCCGCAGCGAGTCTCTGTCCGTCGCGAGGGCGATGGAGTCCTGATTCCGAAGCAGGAGATCGTCCAGGTAGTTGGACGAGGAGCTGGAGGCCGACCGACGGGCCCTGGCCAATACGGCATCCATAATCCTCGTGAACACCCATGGGCTGAGGTTGAGACCGAAGGGTAGTGCGCGGAACTGAAAAATCTGTCCTTCGAAGGCGAAGCGGAGAAAGCGCCGAGACGACGAGTGGATCGGGACATGGAAGTAAGCATCCGTGAGATCGAGACTGATCGTAAAATCGAGAGGTTGGACGGCGGCCCGAAGCGCCCGCGCCGTCTCCATGCGAAAGGGGGGAGCCGAAATAAACTTGTTGAGCGCCGACAAGTCTATGATGGGACGCCAACGGCCGCCTGGTTTGGGCACGACGAAGAGGCGACTGTAGAAAGCAGGTGAGTCGTGACGCGTCACCAGTTCCGTCGCAGCTTTCCGGAGGAGATCCGCAATCTCCAGCCGAAGAGCGGCCGCTTTGAGCGGGTCTGCCGGTGATTGAGTCCACAAGGGCGAGCGTCGGAGCGAGGGTGGGTGTTGAAAGGTCAGGCGCAGACCGTCTGAAACGACAGACTGTATCCAAGGGTCGTCGGGCAGCAGCGACCGCCACTCGGTGCTGTGCAGAGCTAACCTCCCGCCGACTGGCGACCCAAAAGGTGTCAGCGGGGGTGGAGACGGGGGAGCGTCATTGGATCCGACCCCGCCCGGACCGTCGAGAACGTCGGGGCCAGGCGGAGGCGGAGGCGGAGGAGGACGGGGCCGCAAGGGGTCGACCGAACTGTGGCTGTCGACTAAAACGAGCCGAGGATCAGGAGGGTGGGCGGAAGGTGGGTCTGGGAAACCGCAGGGCGTGACCCCCTGACCTGCGGGTTGGAGGAAAACGACGGCGGTCACTTCTAGGAGCGTTGGGCCACAGGTCCTTGGAGGATTCTCGCACCCGCTGCCAAGTCGGGCCGAAGAGGGTCGATCCACCAATGGGGGCCTGGCGGAGCTGCGTTTTAATAGATTGGGGCAAGCCGGGGCAAGAACGAAGGAGGCTGTCGCGACACATTAAATCACAATTAACTGCGCCCGTTAACGCGTTGGAAGAGGCGTGGTAAGCTGCCCGGTTCGCTACGGTAGCAATGGTGCGAATATCCTCCAATTGGGAAACGCTGGAGCGCCCAGACGCCGCAGCGCAAGAAACAATAGCCTGTGTCGCCAGTTCCAGAAAACCGGTACATGCGAGCGTATTTCGAATGCGAACCGCCGTAGTATCCAGGCCGGGAGGCAAAATACGCCGAACCGCAGCCCTGCCACCCACAAAGGCCTCCGCATCCGAATCCACTGACGGAAGGGGACAGAGGAAGTAGGGCGAGTGTCCATGATACCAGCGCTGCCGAAAAGTAAGATCGAAATTCTCCAACCAGCGAAAATCAGAGAAAAAATGCTTGTCGCCAAGACGACCCTGTCCGAGATGCGTATTAAAGGCCTCCGTAAGGTCGCGAAAACCGGGTGGCTGAGGCAGCGACTTAAAACGTTTCGGCTGAAGGTGGGCATCCACTAGAGCCGAAGACTTCCGCTTGATGGGAGGGGACGAAGGGCATATGTCCCGAGGAAGGAAGCCCGAAATCAGTCTAGAGGCCGAGTCTAAGGCTGCACACACATCGGACCCCAAAGTGCCACGGGCGGAAGGTGAAAGGGCCGCTAGGTCATGGTCAGAAGCGGAAGAGTGATCGTCAAGAGACCACACGGCCGAAGCGGAGTCTTCTGGGTGTAAGCTAAGAACGTCCTCAGGGGAGGGCACATTGGGATGAACGCTCGAGGGTGGGGAAGGAGAGCGGTAGGCAAGCAAAGAGGAGGGACGGGAAGGAGAAAAACCCGACGGAAGTCGGCGACGGTCTGGAAGGACGCGAGGTCCCTCTAGGCAAATGAACAATAGGAGAGGGAGAAGAGTCCCCCGCAGAACGCGCAAGACGTGAGCGAGAACGATGATGGTCCCCCGAAGATATACGGGAAGACGGGACAAAGCGGGGAGAAGAAGTCTTTCTAGAACGATAAGACGTGGAAAGACGGTGGCGCGGGCGGGAGGAACAGTCCCGAGAGGAAGAACGCCGAACCGAAGAAGCCACAGGACGGTGCAAAGGAGATCGTAAAGCCGGCCCGTCCCCACGGGCCAATGCCGAAGAACGAAAATGGCGATTGTCTGAAGAAGATGGAGACCGAAGAAGCCGAGGCGCGGCACGCGTAACCGTTGCGGAAGGTCAGTCGAATAAGAGATAATAAAGGTTTTGTACTCACGTGTGTGCCCGCTAAGGGTAAGGGGTCGCGTGGCCGCTGAGCAGAAGGGCGCCTCTCACCGCGGTCAAGATGTCCCGTCACTGGCGAGAAGATCGGGCGCAGAGTAATCGGCTGTTCCGAGCGGCTCAAGGACACCACAACATCCGATAACGCACGCCGTGGGCCGGTGATGGCAGAAGGCGGAGCAGCAGTAACGGTGTTCCTGACGGACAACCAGGCTGCAAGTGTGGGTCCTGGGGTTTAGCGGATCGTTCCCTGCGGTAAAACCCCCATAACTGCGACCATTGAAGTTCCCTCCATGAGGCACACACGTTGCACGGATGAGAAGAGGAGCATCCAGAACACGGAAGGCAGATGTAATGATTATCAGTGGGCCACTGAAAATCCTTACAACGCCGACACGTCTGAACTTGCATCCTGTAACAGAAGAAAGTACGGCGTAAAAGGAACACCGGCAACGGTCACGATGTCGGAACACGAAACGCGCCGAGAATTTTCGTTCGATATGAGGCAAAGAAAGATCCACAGATCAATGCTGTAGCCAGGCCGGAACGCGGGGACTCCGGGTGAAAATAGTATTATCCAAGATCGAACTACTACACACTAAGAAAAAGGCCGAAAAGAAAGCCAAAGAAGGGAGCCGTTAGGGCTGACAACCGATAACCGGAAGCTAAGCGCGAGAACTGGAAACGGCTGCGCATGTGCCGTATAAGGTAAGGGAGACTACTCAGTAAGGGGAAGCTATTCAGGGACGTTGGTACAGCTGACTTGGGGGGTTCCCCGGTGGCGTTGCTGTACACAACGATCCCGGGCTGAAATTGTGAGGCTAGGTGCTACTTCCATACAGTAATGCCATCGGTAATGTTTTTTGCTGAAACAAAGGATATTTACCTGAAATATTAATAAATTGTCTTGTACCTGTCTTTTCTAAGCATGTTTCTTTCTCCGTTGAGTACTTTTTTAGACAATAAATCATCGCTCCCCAAATAAAAAGTGCTACCAACGACCAAATGGCTAATGGCATGTGACAGGTGTCACGGAAGTCATCCAAGTTAATGTACAGCGAGTCCACTTACGCAAATCGGGGGTCTGCGACTTGATCCTGCACTGTACGGCTCTCTCTCCCTGGTTCTCCACCTTCAGGTCCTGAACCTTTGCGTTGGCTTCCTGGTTTTCTGGGATCTGCAGGCTGTTGGGCAAAACAAAAATACTGAAAAGTGTTTCACGCATTCTACTGTGACACCGCACAAAGAAAATGTTGAAAAATGGACAGATCCAGGGAATCTAATTTCTGTTTGTCCAGCACTAAGTGATCTCCCTCAATATGTATATTATAACAAATGATAGGATAACCACATATTTTTTGTTGCTATATCCAAAGATTGATATAATTATGCACAGATTTTTTCAGAGTTCTTCTTGTCCTAATCAAAGTTTGTTGTAAGCAACATTTAGGCCCAACACCCTGCAGCAGTTGATCGATCAGCCATGAAAAATCAAGGGTAGTGCCAGAATGGCTTTGTGCCATCAGGCGCCAAGCTAATCTGGCACTACCCTTGAATTATCATGGTCGACACATATCCAGGAACAGGTACATAGTTGTAAGGCGACACCTCTAAAATATGCAAAATGCAGCCTTGGGGTTAAATGCGTTATTTGTGCAGGCAGGCAACCCCACGTACACAGTACCAAGTGGCTATGTGCATCAGGGACTTCAAACCTTCTCTGCGCGTGGAAGCAGATTGTATTTTTCAACGATCCCAAACTGTCAAAGGAACGTGGATACAAAGCAGTGTCAGCAAGAGGTATAGATCCTCATGAGCCCCCACATTTGCGAGGGCTCATGAGGATCTATACCTCTTGCAGCTGGGTGGTGTTCAGATTTTCTTGGCAATGAAGGAGTTTAAGTACGCCGCATGTTGTTGGGACCTTTGAGAAGTAACCGATACATTCACATTTTACAGCCTCCAGCGCTGTTCTATAATACTGACTGTATTTGTATTCAGAAAAGAAGAAGAGAAGACTTACAAATAGATTGGCTGTGCAAAGCCGAGTTCGCCTGCGTTAACCTTGCTGACGGTGACGGTAATGGTGACATTGACCAGCATGAACTTTGGCTTCCAGCTAAGGTCTGTCACGTTCACCTGGAACTGTACACACACAAAAACATGATATTAATAAAAATTATAATAATAATACTGATAATGATACTACTACTAATAGTAACAATAACAAGGACTTTAATATAGTAAAAATGCACTGCCTAAACGGCCTAAATGCACTTAAATAAAAATTTTAATGTATCCACACACAAAAATATTAGGATTAAGTAAATGTATGTATGCATGCATGCATATGTGTGATGTGTGATGTGTGTGTGTGTGTGTGTGTGTGTGTGTACACAAATAGCATGGAAGGGAGGTCGCTGAAGAGAGCAAGTTCAATTCATGAACTGATCACCACATGGATGCTGATTTGTGAGCCTAGACCTTACCAGCTGTAATGTCCAAAACACAGACAAGCATCATGTATTGTTGTTGTTATGGTTCAACATCATCATAATTTAAAAAAATGCTCATGTGTAAAACTAGGACAGGCCTGCATTGAAAACTTTCACAGCCACAATTTGCTACTCGAGCTTATTCAAGAGATCTTCGGGCTGACATCAGCCACATTTGGCCTGCGCATGGCTGTGGGAGGGCCAACTGTGGATGATGTTTGCCCAACTGCTTTTTCTTCACAGGGACCTTCCTACCCTAGCACTGTCGCTCAAGAAAAATACAGTCTGCTTACAAATAGTTGCACGTCTCCTTCAGTGTTTCCAAAGTTGATGGTGGTCCGCTTGGAGATCTGGCCGTCGCCATCCACCTGGAAGTAGCGTGAGTTGGATCCCTCCACCAGAGAATAGCTGATCTGAGCGTTCGGCGTCTGCACACAACAAAAATACATGATCAGTGTGTGGTGTCGCATCTAGCTTTTGCATCCTCACGTAAGTCACACTGTTTTTTTTTTTTACATCAATTCACTACCACTTGTTCAGCAATAGCAAACTGAGGAAGACAACCAGTGTACACACAAGTATGAAGTTTTTACTCCTGCCCCTAAGGGTGTTTCATGACTTATAAAGACATTACTGAGAACTCTTGACCCACAAGAAGCATATGTCGGGGGGAGGGGGGGGGGGGCATAATATCACATGCAAATAAACAAATACAACAGTGATTTCCAAAAGAAAAAAATGGCTTCAAGTGATTCAAAGAAAACAAGTATAAAAAAGAAATGTTAGCCCATTACATCCTGAGGCTGAATTCCTTACAATTTGCTTATTGTCCTGTGAAGGCTACATTTACAGATTAGGAGACAGATCAACCGTTTTAGTTCAAGGGTGGTGCCAGAATAGCTTGGCACCTCAGGTGCCAAGCTGTTCTGTGACTACCCTTGAACTATCATAGTCAAATTTATTTCAAGCTATAGTGTATCAGGATAAAAAGGGTTAATGATCACAAGACACAACCATGGAATGTTTCGTCAGGTGTCTCATGAAAGCTTGGAAGAGCAAAATCGCAAACTCCGCCTCAGATCAGCCGTATCAGGAAATGATGACTACACAAGGTGATGTGCTTGGGATGCTGCATTGTATCAGCTGTGGAACAGACTCTTAAGCGTGGCTGGGGAGGTTTAGTCCAGTTCGGTAAAGTTAAAAAATGAATAACAGGGAGGGACGTTGTAAAATAGTGACATCTGCATTCTACATTTGCAAGAGGTGAAGATTCTCAGGAGCCCCTGCAACTGCAGGGGCTCATGAAAATCTCCGCCTCTTGCTTACAAAGACTGACCTAATTCACACTCTCCGAGAGAGGACATTCCAGGGTTTGCTTCGTGTATTATGCAGCATTCAAAATTAAAATGCAAGTTAGTTAGTTATTTGGGTTTAACGCTGAGCAGGTGATTAAGGCCATCTCACGGCGGTAAAATGCAAGTAACAAATTAATCTCCCCTTTAATTTTTATTAACGTGAAAACATCTTGGCTACTCACAGATTTGCTCAAAGGAACACTGAAATCGTCGTCCGTGGCGCTGACTTTGAGGATAGTAACGCCGAGACCAGTGCCCGGTGTCTCCCGAGCTGTGTAGGGGGTGTTGAGAAAGCGAGGAGTGAACATGTTGCGCACAACATAAATATCAACAGTTGTGCTGGCAGATCTAGCCTGCACAGCTCCGTCCACTGCCTCGATCACCAACTGTGAAGAAGGAAATATTTGTTACCCCTTTGCATGTCGGTAGGGGTTTTACAGGAATCATCGCAACAAAAACCGCTACCGACACGCACAGGGTTAAATTGGCTAGTTCTGCAAATGAAAGAGTGCAGGCAGTTACAAAAGGCAAAAGGAAATCTGGCACTAACACTGAACTGAAATGCAAATCATTTGAGACATGCCACCTCACGCCTCAAATGAGTTAACCTTTTAGCAGCTAGCCTCACCCAGGACCTTAGCAAGGCCACCACTTAGCGATTGAGTACATTTTTTTCAAGCTTTCTTTACACATATCTCTTTGCTTGTTGGTAGGGCTTTTTGTTGAGGTGATTCCTCAACATAAAGCACTACCAACAGCCAAAAGTACTGCTTATTAGTATTTTATAATTGGCACATTTTAATATTAAAAAAGCATTCAAGTTGTGTTGCATATATACATATATATGCATACCTATCTCACACACAAAACTTTTCAACTGGTTTTAAGTTTTTGCTCACATTTTGAAAATAAACATTAAAAAAATAAATCAGTCAAAGAAGAAACCTCTAATACCTGAACAGCAGAGGGAGCCTGGTCGGTCTTGAGATCTCGTGCCAGGAAGATGGTACCACTGGTGGGGCTAATGGTGAAGTAGTCGGTCTGTGTGAACTGATCTGGGGCAATCAGGTTCCTCACTGTCTTAATGCTGTAGGTGATGCGACCACTTGGGCTCTGTCAATGAAAAGAACGGAATAATTTGCTGACCGATACCAAACATGTATCTTAACAAATATCCCAACTAGGTACCTTTTTCAACAAACAAACAAACAAAATAAGCTTTTAATCCATTTAGCCCTGACACACTACAGCAGATGGATCAATCATGATAATTCAAGGGTAGTGCCTGATTCGCTTGGCGCCGACAGGCGCCAAGCTAATCTGGCACTCCCCTTGAATTATTATGGTCGATCAATCTCCTGGAACTGGTACATAGCCCTTAGGTGACACCTACAAAAAATGGCCCTCTCTTTGATAAAATTCGGGAAACGCGGCAGTGGGGTTAAATGGGTTAAGGTGAACCTGGGACATTGACGTGGACCTTTTGCTTATTGGCCGGTCTTTCATTTTAAAGCACCATTTCCCAAAAATGGATGAACCATGATACAAAATTTGGGCCTAGCAGCCTATGGGTTAAACGGGTTAAACATTTCAGATGAAACTCCAAGAGGCGCGTATGCTCAATAGCCTCTGCAGTCACAAGAGCTCATGTAGATCTATGCTCTTTGATGGTATCCTTGAAGCTTGTGCCACATTCGTACAGTAGTAAAGTGTGATGGTTTCAAATACTTGATTTTTACCTAGTGCACAAAAGGTCATTGGGCCGACCGCAGTCAGTGCTGGCCCATACATGACTGTGCGGGCCAATGGTGACTGAGGGTCGGCCTGAGGACGTTTTGCTTACTGGGTAGGTGGTGTTTGTGAGGAGACTAAAGCAACTGTCACACACTACAAAACAGAAATGGCTGGCCGCAAGGCCGACATTTGTAAAAAGAATATTATTAGGGCAAACCACTGATAATTGAAAGGGTTATGCCAGAATAGCTGGATGTCTGGATAAGCGTCGGGCTGAGCAGACACTACTCCATAACTAATGTGGTCAATCCATCCACATTTGTGGTCTTCAGGGCTGAATCAGCTAACCCCTTCCCTGCCACTGTACGTACATTTTTGTTTCTGAAATCTTGGTTCATTCAACGACCAAAAGCCAACACAATCCAAGAAACATGAATTCAAATCGAGTTCAGCAAGAGGCACAGATCCTCATGAGCCCCTGCAGTTGCAGGGGCTCTTGAGGATCTATGCCTCTTGCAGCTGGATGGTGTTCACTTTTACTCTTGGCCACGAGGGGCTTAAGCCCCTTGTACACACAGCCACCAGTACTGACGGCTGCATGCTCAAGGAGTTTGAAACTTGTATACTCACAGTAGAAGGGTCTGCATCCCTGGCAACAACCTGGTGAACAGATCCCATGAACGTATGGTACTCCGAGATGGAGACGTTTCTGTACTGTTCACTGAACGTTGGAGCGTTCCTGTTACGGGTGACATTCACAATGATGTTCGCCACAGCCAGCCCTGGTGGATTACGGCTGTCTGAGGCTTGCACTCGGAACTGGTAATCATAGACAAAAGACCAGATTGCAGACATGAGTACACAGGCTAGCTACTAGGATTTAGACAGTTCTACAAAAAATAGGCAATGTGACAAAACTCCATAATTCATAAATGACATTACCTCGGAATGAAAGTCATTTAGTTCTGGAAGTCAAAGGGTTAAACTCCATAATTAATAATTTACATTAACTTAACCCACTTGTTTACAGTATCAGTGGCTGCATGCACAAGGGGATTATATACTGGTCATTATAGGCGCTTTACCTAATTCTGTGAATCAACTCAAAGGGCCGCGAACTGAACCCAACAGCTTCTGATGTTACTGGCACTATACACAACGTATGGATCAACCTTGATAGTACAAAGGCGGTGCCATAAGTGCTTGGCACCTCCGGGTGCCAATCTATCCTGGCACCACCTTTGAACTATTATGGCTTATCTGTCCCCTCGACTGTTGTCCGCCATGAGATGGCCTTAGTTGCCTGCTCGGCGTTAAACCCAAATAACTAACTCCTTGACTGTTGTGTGTGTTCAGAGGATGACTCCTAAATTTGGGAAAAGTCTTTTATTCATTCTAGGGTGTGTCTTGTCTGTTAGAAGCTGTGGTGCTAGAGTTTCTTTTTTTTTGGCCATCATGTGCTGGCTGTAGTGTAATTTTATGATCTTATGATTTATAATTTTCACTGGGTGTTTAAGCGCAGAGCTGAAAGTCTGATTTAAACCAAATGTTTCTGTTAAGATGCTACATAGATCAAATCAGCTGAGCAACAAGCTAAACACCTAACATACCTCGTACAGCAGTTCAGGATCATTGAGGACGGACTTGGTCAGTGTGATTATGCCATTGGCATCAACATTGAAGTACAGGGCGATGCGAGAATCTTGCACTATGGAGTAGGTCACTCGGTCCTGAAAAATATAGTGAATAATTTCTAAGCCAACAAACAGCAGTAAATTGTAAACTGTAATTAAACCCCTTGCGTATGTGAACAGTACCGGTGGCTGCATATGTACACAGAGTTAAACCTTTGGCTGTTTGCAGCGTTTTTTGTCGTGATTATTCAGGAATCATTGCAACAAAAACCACTACTGACAGCCACAGGGTTAAATTCAAAGTAATTCAAGTTTTAACGACCACGCTACTATACCCTCATGAGACCCTGCGGTTGTCTATGCTATCTGTGGGGCAGGGTCATCTCTGGCAGTTCCCCAAAGACATCCTGGTTTATGCATGAGATGAAGAGCGCAATGTGTTTACTTACAACGCTACAAGCTGTCAAAATATTTTATGCGAAAGCATCCATCTGCAAGAGGCATAGATTCTCATGAGCCCCTGCAGCTGCAGGGGCTCAAGAGAATCTATGCCTCTTGCTAGCCATGGCTAAAGCATTGAGGTTCCACCAGCGCTGCCTGCGTACCATCCTGGGCATTCACTGGAGTGACTATGTCACCAACGTCGAGGTCCTTGAACAGGCTGAAACTGTGAGCATCGAGGCTTTGCTGCTGCGGACACAGCTCCGCTGGGCGGGGCATGTCTCCAGGATGGAGGATCATCGCCTACCAAAGATCACCCTGTTCGGCGAGCTTGCTACTGGACACCGTGACAGAGGGGCACCAAAGAAGAGATACAAAGACTGTCTCAAGAAGTCACTTAGTGCCTGCCAAATCGACCACCACCAGTGGTCTTCGCTTGCTGCGGACCGTGACACCTGGCGCTCCACCATTTACAAGGCAGCTTTCTCCTTTGAGGACTCTCACAGAGCTAGCCTTAAGGACAAGCGGCTCAGGAGAAAAAACAGAGATGCCGCAGCTCAGAACCCCGGCCATACCTTCCCCTGCAGCCACTGCGGTCGAACCTGCCTGTCTCGGATTGGCCTCCGCAGCCACGAACAAGCCTGCAGACGTCGTGGGCAACTCCTATAAAATCTTCGTTCGCGAAGTCAAGCCAAGAGACAAGCTGTCAAAATATTTTATGCGAAAGCATCCATCTGCAAGAGGCATAGATTCTCATGAGCCCCTGCAGCTGCAGGGGCTCAAGAGAATCTATGCCTCTTGCTAGCCATGGCTAAAGCATTGAGGTTTCGGAACACAGTGAATGGGCCGAAGCTGAAGGTCTTTACTTACACCATCAGCATCTGTGGCAGTGACACGCAGCAATGCAGTGGCAGGAGAGAAGTCTTCATTAATCTCCTTGTAGTACGAGGTTGCAGTGAACACTGGGATGCTGGGATTGCGAGCCACGTAAACAGTGACTTGAATATCAGTTTCCCTCACTGGTGTACCACTGTCACGAGCCTTCACGTTCAGCTGAAGCCACAACAAAATCAATCCATAAGTGAATACATCACTTAATCAATCAATCAGCCAATCCCTCCATCTGTCCAACCATCAATAGATTCATCCATCAACAGATTGATCCATCCATCCGTTTATCCATCCATCCATCATCCATCCATCCACCTACCCAACCATCCCATCCACTCGTCAGTCTCAACCCACATAAGAAATAAATTGTCATGGGACCTGAAAAACTAAAGCTGCAAACTGTAGGTTTGAAATTATTAAATCACCAGGGCACAACTAAAGCCTTCAATTTAACCCTTTGGGTGTCTGCAGTGCTTATTGTGGAATCACCTCAACAAAAAGTGCTACCGACAGCCAAAGGATGAAGTAAAGAAAGGTCAGAAAACTGTACTGACTCTGTAAACGGTGGCCTTGCTAATGTCCTGCGTCAGACTGGTCTTGACGCTGAGCTGGCCGTTGGTGGGGTTGATGTAGAAGTAGTCGGTAATAGTGCCTGCAGCCGTGAAGGAATACGTCAGTTGACCTGCAGAACCCTGTAACAGATGGAGGAAACAAATACTTTCAGCCTTACAAACTACAAGACATGGACTTTCCCAGACAGCTCAAAGAGTGGTGCCTGCATAGACAGGTGCTGACACAGGAATTTTTAACCCATTCAGCCCTGACACAATACAACAAAATATGGTTTGACCATGATAGTTCCAAGTGTGGTGAAAGAACAGCTTGGCGCCTTTGATGTGCCAAGCTGTTCTGGCACCAATCTTGAAATATCATGGTCATTTATATTTTTAGAGCTGTAATGCAGTCATCAAAAGACAACTCCCATATTTGTTATTTTGGACCTTGAATGCCCAGCTATTCTGGCACCACCCTTAACATAGCTGATGTGTCTCCTTAACTGAAGCTTTTCTGAAGATGGGAATTTTAAGCCTTTCACAATCAAGAAAAAGTGAACACAACACCACTGCAAGAGGTATAGATTCTCATGAGCCCCCGCAACTGCGGGAGCTCATGAGGACCTATGCCTCTTGCTGAGACCAATTATTATCCATGTTCCACAGACGGCTGTGGCTTTTAGTTGTTGAATGAACAAAACAAGCTCCCAGTGGCAGGGAAGCGATTCGTATTTCTCAAATTTTGGAGGCGTCATCTAACGACTATGCACCAGTTGCAGGAGATGGATCAACTATGATAATTCAAGGGTAATGCCAGATTAGCTTGGCGCCTATTGGCGCCAAGCTAATCTGGCACTACCCTTGAATTATCATGGTCGATCCATCGCCTGCTGTAGTGTCAGGGCTGAATGGGTTAAGTGTTTTAAAGTATTTTAAGTATGCTGACATACATGCATGCATCTTTGGGCCTAGTGGCACAAACAAATTATGACACTAGTTTATAATTTACCATGCACAATCCATCTCCTGCTACAGTGTGTCACTACTGAGTGAGATTAATCACAATATATATATATCGAGATAACTCACATCATCAGGATCTGTAGCGTTGACAGTGCCGAAGGGCAAGCCCAGGGTCCGTGTCTCGGAGATGTTGAAGACGAAACTGCCGAAGAAGAGCGGGGCTGTTGGATTGCGGTTGACTCGCACCTCCACGAAGCCGTAAGCTTTTGAGTCTTCATCGCCACACCTTATTCCCTTCACACGGATCTGTGTGAAAGAAGAATAAAAAGTAAGGGGTGGTGAAAATCCAGAGCCACTAAAAAACGATAGATTGGGGGGAAAAAATGCTTTTAAAAGAAGGCACTGAGATAGGTAGTAAAAATGAAAAGCTAGAAAGAAAGAAAGAAAAGGTAAAGTATGTAATCTATGAGCCATTAAATCCTGATGGTGAATTTTTCAGATTTGTGAATTTTCCTATGAAAGCTACATTACAGTTCAGAAGATAGAATGACCATGATAGTTCAAGGGTGGTGCCAGGACAGCTTGGTGCCTACAGGCGCCAAGCTGTTCTGGCATCACCCTTGAACTATCATGGTTAAATTTATCTCACGTTAGGGTGTATCAGGATTTAAAGGGCTAAGCAAATAATATGCTCAGGATATAATAAAAACTGCCTGAAAAGACTGTCATCATAAACCCTTTGGCTTCAGAATCACTTATTGTTGCGATGATTCCTGCAGAACTCCATGCAACAATACATGCTTTTAACAGCCAAAAGGCAAGAACAGCATAAAACCCAAAAGGAAGAAAAAAAAAGAAAAAAAGGCAGAATGGTGGAAGATTTACTTGGATGAACTTCCTAAATCAGAGGATACAAATGGAGCAGATGTTAGCCCGCAAACGCTATGGATTCTCAATAGCCCTTCCATTATGCAGAGGCTTTTGAGAATCTATAGCCCTTGAAGATAGAAAGGTCTGCACGAGCTACTGAGAAATGATGCCAGTTACACCGACTATGTAGAATGCAGCCTTGAGTTGTTCTGTACCAGCAAGAGCCACAGATTCTCATGAGCCCCTGCTTGCAGCAGGGGTCCTGAGAAATTATGACTCTTGCAGATGTTGGGGTCTACTCTAGATTAGTAAGTGAGAGATGAAAGTTTCACTGACCACATAGAGTGTAGCCTTAAGGGCGTCTTCGTCGAGTTTCCTGGTGATGTAGATGTCTCCGGTCTTGTTGTCAATGCGGAAGTAGTCCATGGCTTGGCCATCACCATCCAGACTGTAGCACAGCTCATTCTGAAATACATCAACACCCAAACAATAAGCGCCTCATTTTCTATACCAGACCAAAAAAGTGACAGCTAAGCATATCCAATGCCAGGAATAACCAACAAAGAGAGAACCATGTACTTCTTAAAAACAACACAGCAGAACTGATTTTCTCAACCCACATCATACTGAGGCTAAAAGCTTCTAATTTGTACATTGCCATCTGCAAGCTACATTATAGTACTTACAGATAAGGATATAGACCAATGGCTTTAGTTCAAGGGTAGTGCCAGAATAGCTTGGCGCCTAGAGGTGCCAAGCTATTCTGGCACAACCCTTGAACTATTTTACTCAAATGTATTTCACACACTGGTGTATTCCAAATGATAAGGGTTAACCACCCTGTGAAATGCGTCCACAGGCACTGTTTACAGTACCTGTGGCTGCATGCATAAGGTGATTTAACCCCATCACTGGGGTGTGTGACATCTCTGCTAAATCACTACCAAAGAGACCCAGCAGATCAAAGAACATTAAGAGACAAAGTGGTGTCATCAAGAGGCATAGATCCTCATGAGCCCCCGCAACTGTGGGGGCTCATGAGGATCTATGTCTCTTGCACTTGGATCATGTTCATTAGTGAAGGAATAATACACAAACAATATCGATGGCTGCATGCACAAAGGGGTTAGTAGCTGTGCTCACCTGCAGCGTATCCGTGGCCGTCATTTTGGTGACAATAACATTTATGGGCTGGTTCTCGTTGAGCGGGATGGACACGCGGTCAGGAACAAATCGGATGGGTGGGGTGGACGTGATGGTGAAGGTCACAGGGATGGTGGCCGTAAGAGGCGGGATGCCCTTGTCGCTGACCTCCACTGTGAACTGTAAAACAGACAAACGGTGTCGCAAATGAGCTAATTCAGCGTTGACACAACACATGGAAAATTTGTGTTGACCTTGATAGTTCAAAGGTGGTGCTGGAATAACTAGGAGCCTAGTGGCACCAAGCAATCTTGGCACTAGCCAAGATTGCTTGGTGCCACTAGGCTCCCTTGAACTGTTGTGGGTGATCCATCTCCTGCTGTAGTGCTCAGTGCACAAATACTGATGACTTTATTTATGTAGCTATGCAGTGCTTCCTTGGAAATAATGTGACAGAAGACAAACCCACAGACCCTGAAATTATTTTTTAGGTCTTCTTTGTTTGTTTTGTTTAGGATTGTTGTTTTTTCGTTGTTGCTGTTGTCGCCGACTTTTAATTACTGCATTTGCCTATCTAGCTATGCATCAGCTTTGAAATCGCATATTAGAGAAGACCATCCCCAAACAATATTAAAACTTTAAGACCAACCCCCCCCCCCCCCCCATTTCCTCTTTGTATGAAGACACATCAACAACTGTAAAAGTAGATTTACAATCCAGGTGGGCTGCATGATACCCATCATGGAGGGAATAGTGTGGCTGGTGCTTGTGTGCTATGAGAGTTCAAGGGCGGTGCCAGAATAGCTTGGCGCCTGTTGGCGCCAAGATATTCTAGCACCACCCTTGAACTCTCATAGCCAGTCTTGTAATGTGTGCCAATGTTTGCCTGAGTTTGCTTGAATTATCATGCTTGAATTATCATGGTCAGTATTTTTCATTGCAAATTTTTCTCTTATTTTGTCAAAGTAAAAGATGAAGCCAAAAGATTTAAACGTGAGCTACTAGGGGTATTTCCTACTGGCCATAGACTGGGTCATGAAGATGACCACAGAGCACAGACGAAGTGGAATACAGTGTACAGTGGACACTGTGGACACAGCTTGACGACCTCGATTTTGCAGACGACTTGGCATTACTGTCCCACACTCATCAACAAATGCAGGACAAGACCACGAGGCTTGCTGACATCTCGTCCCAAGTGGGCCTCACCATTCACAAACAGAAAACAAAGACAATGAGGCTGAACGCAACCAGGGAAGAACCAGTCTTGCTTGCTGGCACCCCGTTGGAGGAGGTGGAGTCCTTCACCTATCTCGGGAGCATCATAGACAAAAAAGGCGGCACTGATGCAGATGTCAGAGCACGAATCGGTAAAGCCAGAGCAGCCTTTCTCCAGTTGAAAAAAGTATGGAGTTCCAGAGAGCTGTCACAACACACCAAAGTCCGGATTTTCAACTCCAATGTAAAAGCAGTTCTCCTATATGGAGCAGAGACATGGAGATTGACAAAAACCACAGTCAACAGAGTACAGACCTTCATGAACAGTTGCCTTAGAAGAATTTTGAAAATCCACTGGCCAGAGAAGATCAGCAACGTCAGACTCTGGGAGAGAACAGAGCAGATAACAGCAGAGAATGAAATTGGGCGAAGAAGATGGGGATGGATCGGTCACAGTCTGAGAAAGCCAGCTTCCAGTATCACTAGGCAGGCATTGTCATGGAACCCTCAGGGAAAGAGGAAAAGAGGTAGGCCGAGAAACTCCTGGCGTCGAGACCTCCAAGCAGACATCAAGAGACTGGGAACCACCTGGAGTAGAATCGAAGGAGAAGCACAGGACAGGAGTTGCTGGAGGTCTCTCGTCGACGGCCTATACCCGGGTAGGGGTGACAGGCATAAGTAAGTAAGTACTAGGGGTATAGATCCTCATGAGCCCCTGCAACTTGTAGGGACTCATGAGAATCTATGTCTCTTGCATATATATCCCTAACTCCCTCTCATCTTTTGAAAAAATAATTCTTAACTTAAATGCTGCATTAAAGGGCGTAAATGTGTACTTACACTCCAGATGGGTTGAGTGATGTCCATCATGGAGCGAACAGTGTAGATGGCGCCAGTGTCAGGTTCGATGTTGAAGGTAGTGCGCACAGCTGACTCACGGATTCTGTATGTGATCTGTCCATTGGGTGTCGCCTGTTGACAAAATATGAACGTCTTTTTGTTAGAACAACATCTTACTAATCCCATAAGCAAAAGTTATCAGACCACTGGGCTTAGACAGTTAATGAAAGGTGATTCTTGCAAGGAGTCATCGCAACAAAAAGCACAACTGACAACAGGGTTAACCCTCTTACTCATGCAGACACCAGTAATGTGGCCGCATGCACAAGGTGATTAAAGCAATATCTTAGAAACTAAAGAAAAAGCTCTCAGGCAAACACTGGCACACATTACCAGACTGGCTATGAGAGTTGAAGGGTGGTGTCAGAATAGCTTGGCACCTCTTTGCAAGAATAGCTTGGCGCCTCTTGGCGCCAAGCTATTCTGGCACTGCCCTTGAAACTCTTATAGCCAGTCTTGTAATGTGTGCCAATGTTTGCCTGAAAGCTTGCTTGAATTGTCATGCTTGAATTATCATGGTCTTCAAAACTGGAATGTACTCCTAAGAGGCCAACTCCAAAACTTGAAAATTTTGACCCTAGGGCTAAATGTGAAAACTTGAGTGTATGTCCACACATCTGAGACTAATTGTGTCGGTGTTTCATCACCAATGTTAAATGCTGTCAATTTAAAGAAACAAGAATCAAGTCAAAGGAGGCCTTCAAATTGGAGGATAGGGCACATACCGCGTCATCATTGTCGGTGGCAGTCACACGGACAATCGTGGCCCCAATGGCAGTTTCATCACCAACGCTGTGGTCATAAAGCCGGCCCGTGCCAGGGAAGAATGGATTCGTGTTGCGAATGACATTGATTACCATTTGCACTGTTGCTTCTCGTGGCGTAGCACTGGTGTCACTTGCTGTGATGTACAGCTGCAGAAAAAACAATAAGTAAATGTAATTTTACGTTCATTTTTCCCTTTTTAAAAACAGTTTCAATTCTAGAACATTGCTAAATCGGATATAACATGGTCAGGTCTGTGGTTCCCAAGTTAACTCA
The DNA here is from genome assembly GCA_036245525.1 of Semisulcospira habei. NCBI lineage: Eukaryota > Metazoa > Mollusca > Gastropoda > Semisulcospiridae > Semisulcospira > Semisulcospira habei. The sequence continues at coordinate 36,091,119 of BTPG01000008.1, forward strand.
GTGCGCCCCAGGTACGAAATACCCACATTTTAGAGTTGTCCGCTCAGGACTGCATTACAATGCAGGAGACAGATCGACCATGATAGTTCAAGGGTGGTGCCAGAATAGCTTGGCACCTATAGGCGCCAAGCTATTTTGGCACCACCCTTGAACTATCATGGCCGAGCCATATCTTGCTGTGGTGTGTCAGGGCTGAATGAGTTAATATCCCATTAGCAAAATGCCCTCTGGCCAACTAAAGCCTTAGCTGTCCCGCATACTGCCAGAAGACCTTTAGCTTACTGGGTGTTTTTTTCTTCACAAGTTTATGAAAGTTTAGAGCCACATAAACGTGACCACCAACAATGTGATCTGACAAGGTAGCTCCCAGTTATCACAATACAATGAGGCTGACTTGTTCTGAGTGTATTACATTAGTCAGAAGACACCACTCGCCCATGGTAACTGCAACAAATGGAGTGTCTCAGAGGGCTGACGTAATAAACAATTTCCAGAAATCTGAAGTAACGGTAGGTCAAAATTGCAGGTTTTGATGAAAACAGTAGATTAAAAGACGGGTCAAACATGCCATATCACGTTTGTCAAAGCTTTTAATCCACTGTTCGGACAAACATCAGGCTTTATAATCCACAGTTGCCATCAAAACACATGCAATTTAGACTTATTTCTGATTTCCAAATGTCTAATGTATGTACCGTGTATGTAGCTGGTCTGGCCGGATCCTCGGAGACTCGCTTGGAGACTGTGACACGTCCGTTGTAAGGGTTGATGGTGAAGTAATCCAGAGGGTTGCGGGCATCAGACAGTCTATAGATAACAGTGCTCTCAGGTGGCTGTTGGAAAAATATAAAATAATTAAAAACTGTGATCAATAAGAAAAAAGAAAAACAGAGCAAAAAAGAAATGGCTTTTTTAACCCTTTGACTGCTACCAACAATACCACCAGGCGGAAAAGATGCGTAGTTATGGTCTCATCAGTTGCAATCAAGTGGTTCTTGTTTCCCTGTATAACAATAATAATATTTAATAATAATAATATTTTAATACTATTTCAGCAATGCAAAGTGGAAGCTGACATCTCTAAGAAAATGCACCAAATGAGTTCAAATAATGTTACCTGAAGATCATCATCTTGGGCAGTGACAACACCAACCAGCGTGCCTACAGGATCGAAATCATAGACGCTGCCAGAGTAGCCCTGGATGCTGAATTGCGGTGCATAGTTGTTGCGAGAGACGTTGATGTAGATGGGCTCCGAGACGACTTCATTGGGTACAGACGAGTCGTATGCTTCCACCAACATCTAAGAAAAAGAAGATGTGCATCAGCATCTTAACCCACAGGAATCACCTCTTCAAAAAAACGCTACCGAGTAGCCAAAGGGTTAAATGTGCATGTACAGACAATCTAGATACATCAAGCCATGTCAGGATCTTAACCCCCTTGTACATGCACCATGAACAGTACTAGTGGCTGCAGGCACAAAGTGGCTGCGGGCACAAAGGGGCTATGGGCACAAAGGGGTTAATTTGTAAATTTTAATACAGCCTAATCACTTCAAAACTAATTTTAATCTTTTGGTGACGGTAGCAATTTTGGTCTAGATGTTGGAATCAACTGGTTCAAAGCTTGATCTCCACCATGCATACAGCGCTAGTAGATGTATGCACATGGAGGTTAAGGTATAGTTAAAACGCTTTTCTCTTTCTTGTAACATTCCTGCTTTACAAATTCTTCAATCATCATCATCATTGTCAATATTTCTGACATCATCATCCAGGTATGCTTACAATGTATGTCTCCGGTCGGTCAGCATCGCGCGAGAGAGACTGTATGAGCGTGAGTACGCCAGTGGTGCCATCAAGCCTGAAGTAGTTGCCAGCCTGCTGGAGTGGCTTCAGGGTGTACACAATGCGGCCCTGTCAGAAGAATGAAAGAAAACATTAACCCATTCAGCCCTGATGCACTACAGCAGGAGATGGACCAATCATGATAATTCAAGGGTAGTGCCAGATTAGGAACATGGATTCAAAGTTGTTTGAGCAAGAGGCGTAGATCTTCATGAGCCCCTGCAACTGCAGGGGTTCATGAGGATCTGTGCCTCTGGCATTTGGGTGGTATGGTACTTAACAGTAAACAGGCCAAGGTAATCAGAATCTTAAAAGTGGCAGACAATACAGCCTTGTCCAGAAATGAAAGCAGTACTTAACCTCTACACTGCCAGCAAAAAGTGACCATCACACAAACATAAAGGGCAACGGCCGTAATAATTCAAGGGTAGAGCCAGACTAGCTTGGCACTATCAGGCGTCGGATGGGTTAATTCAAACCAAACCTGTTCAAGAAACATGGATACAAAGTGGGGCAAGCAAGCACTCTTGCGGTTAAATCATTTCTGCTTTTTTCTTGTCCCTGCAGTGAAGGGGTTAAAGACCTCATTTGTGTCCATTGGCAGTGAAATGGTTGAATTCCATTATCACATGTTCTCGAGTTCTCTTACACATGACCCTAGAGGTCTTATTTTCACACCATACAAAATTTTGATACATACAATAGGGTTTGGATCCACAGCCAAGACAGTCAGGATGGGGATGTTGTTGACATCACGGTCCAGTCGCACGGTCACTTGATACGGTGTGTTTCGGAACACAGGCGGACCACCAGTGTGTGTCACGGTGATGGCCACAGATGTGTCAGCCGTCTTGGCAGGGTTGCGGTCATCAGTGGCTCCTACTTGGAAGTTGAACTGGTTGTCAGTGCGAGAGAGGGGTCGAAGCAGGACGATGGCTCCATTGTAGTTGACATAGAAAGTGCGGAGGACATTGGCATCTGTGCTGAGCAACAGGAATCGTACCTTGTCCTATGGGAGACATAAACAGGACTATAATCATGAAACCAATTTTGAAAAGTACTTATCTATAGGGCATTCTAACCATCTTAAAGGGTCGGGCCCCAAAGGTACACCTTCGGCCATTGCCACAGCTTAGGTGGTGCTATGCGTTTACTGATTCAATGACGTGTCAGTACTGTGCTTGTGTTTATATGCCAGCCTATGGTCTAAACTTCGATACTGATTTTACTGAGAGAACAGTGATTGTAAGACTAAAAGAGACATGTTAAATTGACACAGCACAGGCAATACAGGCTAATTAGTTCATAATATCTCCATTTTAAATGTTTTGGGAATGTCTTACAATAATGGCTCAGAAAAAGGACTAACTTCACTTTTCTTTTGCCTATTTAGCAGGCAATGGATCAACCATGAAAATTCAAGGGTGGTGCCAGATTAGCTTGGCGCTTGATGGCGCCAAGCTAATCTGGCACCACCCTTAAATTTTCATGGTTGATCCATCTTTTGCAAATGGTGCACCTCCAAAATTAGGAAATGGGGCCATAGGGTTAAATTAGTTTATCCCTGGACTGCTACTGATGACACCATTCAGCAGAAAGAGTTTTCTGCCAAGTGATATAATCATTAGCAGTGATGGGGTTAATTGTGTAGTGCAAATTTTGTATTGCTGAGTGAGACCAACACAAGCTGTTCCTCAGGCTATGGGTCCACAACTTTTGATCCACAGCAAACTGCTACAGACTACACCAAAAGGCACAGATCCTCATAAGCCCCCAAAACTGCAGGGGCTCATGAGGATCTCTTGCTAGTACTAACCCCATCATCATCTGTGGCTGTGAGGTTGTAGACAATGGTGCCTGGCGGGATGGTGTCATCCAGGTTGAAGTTGATGTTGGTGGTGTTAAATCGTGGTGCGTTCAAGTTGCGCTGCACGTTGATGGTCAGTGTGCCCTCCACATAGTTGTTGGGCCAAGCAGTATCGTACGCACGAATGCGAACCTACAGATGATTGAAACGCTTGGCGTAAGATTACAGAATAACAACAAATGTAGCAACTTGAACTCATAGTGTGCATGCAAAACTGTTGTCATTAACCCCTTTGTGCATGCAGCTGTCAGTAGTGTTGACAGTACCATAGCTGCATGTAAAAACAGCTTCAGTTCAGACACTACCACCTTACTGAACAGTGAATCTGAAGGAAAAAAAAAAATGGGGGGAGTCTAATCCAAAGCTCTTAAGCCGAAGACTGAGTTTTTCTTTAATGTTTGTTGAATTCTCTTACAACTGAAAAACTGGAAGAGAGTGATCAATAGTTCAGGGGTAGTGCCAGATTATTAGCCTGCCTCCTTCTCAGGCACCAAGCTAATCTGCCAGTACCCTTGAACTGTGAGGGCCAATTCCTTTTATAATTACATCCAGTCACATGGTAACTCCATTGACAATAGAAGGCTAGTGAAGATGATGATTCACCACTATGCCGTCAGATAATTTTCTATTATCTTCTGCTGACGGTCCATCTGGTGTAAAAGGTTAACAAATGGTACAATTCAAGTGCCTGCCTGACAGCATATAACCCTACAGAGATATCTGCATCAGTACTTACCACGTACAAGCTCCTGGCCTCAGGATCGAGAGAGGGCTCACGAATAACACTGACACTGCACGTGTTGGGATCGACCGCGAAGAAGAGAGTGGAGGGATAGTCACCCACCATGTCACACCTTATCTGGCCCTGAAACCACACATATTCCATTTGTCACAAGCCATATTTCAACTTTTGTTTGTGATAACACAATCTGACGGCAAGAGACATGATCTATGCCTCCTGCTGACACCACTTTGTTTTTGTGAACACAATCCAACTGCAAGAGACAGAAAGCCCAGTGGATCTTGGTGGAATTAATCGTGTGCAGATGCCCTACTGAGCATCTGCACACAATTAATTCCACCAAGATCTATCTTTTCCACCACAAATCAGCTTGCAGATGGTTACGTGCAACTTCGTCAACAGCAGAGCTGAGACGCTGCTCACCTACAATGTCTCTTGATCAACTAACCTGTCGATCGTTATCCTGGACATTAACACCCAGCACAGTTGTTCCTGGCCTCGTGGACTCAGTGATGGTCTGGTTGGAGGGCAGGTTCAGGATGCTGGTTCTGAAGCTGTCGCGAGGCACGTTCACTGTCACAGTCACATCCGTAGTCTTGGGTGGCTGGCCGTTGTCAGTGATACGGATGGTGACCTGAACAAACACCACTTCATAATTAACCCCTTCACTGCCAAGAAAAAGTTAGCAGAATCCAACTGCAAGGGACATAGATCAGAGATGAGAATCCTAAAATGACATAAAGGAGGAAAGCTTGGTGGATCGACGGAAACGAAGTGAGAGCGAACCAAATGACAACAATCCGCATGGGAACAACGAGTGGGAATAAGCTGCGAGATCGAAAATCAACAACTCACCCTAGTCATATACACTAAAATTTTCTCACCGGATTTAAACCGATCTCAAAAATGACCCTGGGACCTTCCGAAAGAGCGGATTTCCGCTAAAAGACGGAAGATTCTCATCTCTGATAGATCCCCATGAGGAAGACCTATGCCTCCTGCCAACATTTTGTACGTTTCTTTAACCTATTACATCCTGATGCTGAAATTGCTTATTGTCCTATGAGAGCTACATTACAGATTAGGAGATGGATCATGCATTTAGTTCAAGGGTGGTGCCAGAATAGCTTGGCGCCTGAGGCACCAAGCTATTCAGGCACCACCCTTGAACTATCAGTCAAATTTGCTTCAAGCAATGGGTGCATCAGGATAAAAAGGGTTAATAGCTGGCACTCTTTGGTGTTGAATTATTTAAAGATTTCAGACGCATAATCTGCAACTGCTGGCAGTGATGGGGTAAACCCATTGGCTGTTGGTAGTGCTTTTTGTCGCAATGATTCCTGCAGGAATCATCATGACAAAGAGCGCTACTGACAAGGAATCACTGGCACAAAAAGAACTACCCACAACCAAAGGGTTAACCATCCACTCCAGAACTTTAAAGCCTAATGGAGAACTTTCAAACTGATGCTGATGACCATAGCCCCAGGATCTTGTCCTCGCTGGAATTATTATTATCGCTGTTATCATTATAGCTGACTTTGCTCATATCAAGGTCAGATGTTTAAAAAAGTTGCATATATTAACATTTTTGTATGTGTCACGACTACACTTTGCAAAAAAAAATACTGCTTACTTTACTGAACTTACCAAATATGGATTGGTCCTGTCGGGATCCAAGGTTAGGTTCTTGGCCAAGGTCAGCACGCATGTTCGGGGATCCACTCTGAAGTACTCCTGAGCTTTTAGGTTACTCACGATCGAGCATGTCAACAAATTCTGAAAAAAAAAGATACATTTTGTTTACATATGAAAAAATAACATAGTAAGATTACACAGTGTGTTACTCTGTTCATTCCCACTAAACAGTACAATGATATTTAAAAGAGTAGTGCCAAAACAGCTTGGCGCCTACAGCTGCCAGGCTGTTCTGGCACTACACTGATAAATTATGGAATTATTTTTTTAATTATTTTTTTTTAAATTGTCAATATTTTTTAACACTTTACATACACTGTCACGGTCTGTTGCATTGACAATGTATGACCATGTTGCTGGGTTGGTCGTCTCTGAGATGTTCAAGCTGACCGAGGTGGCAGTTGGCCCAAAGATGTTTCTGTCCACTGTGACTGTCACGTCTGCCGTGCCTCGGATCCCGGGGAATGCACTGTCGTAGGCCGCGACTCGCACCTGTGAATTTACATAGTGTTTATATAATATGTATTCCAGTGTAACTCAGCAAGAAGTGTAACTCGGCAAGTGTTGGTGCAAGAAGAATTCAACAAAATTAAAGACTGAAAATTGATTTCTTTCTTCAAATTATTAAATTTTGTGTTGTGTCCAGTCATGGATCCAGAGAAATTGCTTTGACAAATCACTGGCACATACATACGTGCACACAGACAGATCAGTTAGACTGATCAGCACTAATAAAGAAAATAATGTTTAAACAAATAAGAAATCAGCAGCAATACCACGTAGGTGCCGGATTGGAGACTGTCCAAGCGAAGGTCTCTGTTTATCCGCACCTCCCCGGTCAGATTATTGACAGAGAAGAAAGACTGTGCAGGGTACACTCCCACCATTTCGTACACCATCTGTCCCTGCAAACAGAACATATACAATCAGTCTTGGGCTAAGCTGGTCAATGGAAATGTGTGCTGGCCTGTGATTGTGTGCCTTATGGCTTCAGCCGTAATGCCCGCAATCGCAGACCAGCACACAAAGACACACAGGAGTTCACCAAAAAAATTCCATACATCAAACGAATCTGGCACTACCACCGAGTCAATGCAGTCAACCCAACTGCTGCTCAAAATAACATGAGCATCTGTTAGTTCTAGTATAGGCAATTGTAATCAACAGCTGCATTTTCTTCACAAGCATGATCTTTTTGGTAAGCATGATATTTCATTGCAATACATACCCTCACTTGTGTTGTCTTCTGTGCTCGCACGGTGGACACATTTGTGCCGACTGGGTCGTTCTCAGTGATGCGAGCAGAGTATGCAGTGGGAATGAACATGGGTGCACTTTCCGTGGAAACTGAAATTGTTACCGTGGTGCTGGCTGATTTTGGTGTGCAGCCGTCGTCAGTGACCGTGACTGTACACTGTAATAAAGTAAGGAGTAGGAATATCAATACATTACCACAACAATAATAACAAAGGAAGATGTTTAAATATTAACACATTCAACTTTAAGGTCAGAATCCCCAATTTTGTAAGCTGCCCTCTAAACACTTCCTGACAGTTGTCCTAGAGATAGATCGACCATGATAATTCAAGGGTGGTGCCAGGATAGCTAGAGGGCCGGTGCCAAGCTATGTTGGCACCACCCTTGAACTGTCTTGGTCAATCTACAATTTGGTGAAATGAGTCAGGGCTGAATGAAAAATAATTTCTACGCCTTTGGCTGTCCGCAGCACTTCTTGTCGTGATGACTCCTCATAATAATTCAACACATGGTGCGGGTGATTTACACCACATTTTATGCCAGGAAACATTGTGTTCATGCATGCAGGTTAAACACAGGATAAAAAGAGATTTCATGGGAGAAAATGCTTCCACACAGTGTATAGCATAAATAGCATTTCATATATACTGACTAGCAAAAGAAAAGCAACATTTTCGGAACCATCGGAAACACTAAGTGTTTCCGATGGTTCCGAAACTGTTGCACATCTTTTGCTTGTAAAATGACATTTTGGTGAACTGACATTTTCAGAAAAATGCATTTTTCTCTAAAAGGTATTTTTTCGAAAAATACTTACCGATGACATGACTCGGAGGTCCCTCCCTCCTGCCCCGCTTGCCGCTGGGAAGCTAAGTAGCCTAACCTGAGTAATCATCACATGACTCGGAACCGGATGGGCAGTCACGGGAGATCACTCTCGGCCCCTCTGTGGGTTCCCCGAGTGCCTCCCGGTTGGTGCAGGGGCACAACGGGTTCCTAGGCTAAAATTGAGAGTAAGTAGACACTTCTCCCTATCAGTCATGTCATCGGTAAGTATTTTTCGAAAAAATACCTTTTAGAGAAAAATGCATTTATTTCCTCAAAAACATTACCGATGACATGACTGATAGGGAGAATTACGAGCAGGAGGAGGGTGCCGCTGTCCGCAAACAACCCAGGGGGCCTGCAGAGCCATCCTCCCAGTCGCAAACTCCCGACAATTTTAGCTAAGTAGCGTACCTACGGCGCCTGTGGCGCCGGGAGGGAGTGTTGCGCTGCCGTGATGTCCCCCACCAGAGCGAGGTTGTCTCGCTGGCCTGCCAGATCCCGGAGGTAGAAGCGGGCGAAGGTAGATTCCGCTCGCCAGCCTACTGCCGCCACAATGTCTTTAACAGCACAGTTCCGGTCGAAGGCAAGACTCGTGGCCATGGCACGTACCTCGTGCGCGCGTATCTTAAGCCTCTTTGCTCCCTGTGGGGAGAGGTCCTGGTAGGCGGACCGAATGACCCAGCGTAGCCAGGAAGAGATCGTCTGGGCCGAAATGTCATGTCTGCCGGGCCTAAGAGGCAGGAAGAGGCGAGAGCGTCCTCGACGGACGGCTTTGGTTCTGCGTAGATAGACGCGTAAGGCGCGCACAGGGTCTTGTTGCCTGGTCTCTCGAGGGAAGTCCATTCCCCGCAGCGGTCGCAGTGTGATCATTTGTGGCGCCGTCAGTGGAGACCTGGTCTTGGCAAGGAAGGAGGGATCTGGGAGAAGGTGCACGGAGCCATCCGCACGAAATTGCAGGCAGGTAGGGCGCGCCGAGAGCTCGCTGACTCGGGCCGCTGTGGCCAGGGCCAAAAGGAAGCAGGTCTTACGAGTCACGTCCTGAAGGCGGGCCAAGGGCAGTGGTTCGAATTTGGATGAGTTCAGCCACGTCAGGACCCAGGGAAGGTCCCAGCGCGGGACGAGAGAGCGGAGTACCGGACGTCGCAAGCCGAAGTGCGACATAAGGTCGGCGATGTCCTTACAGGCGCCGGGGTCCGGACGTCCAAGGTGTCGATAAGTGTCGGCAATCATGGAAAGGTATCCTCTGATGGTGATAGGGGCGAGACCCTGGTCTCCAAAGAGCCAGAGGAAGAAGTCCGCGAGCTGGGGGTGAGTCAAACCAGTGGGGTCGAGACGGAGGTCCTCACACCAGGCGCACAGCACTCGCCACTTTCCCTCGTAGACGCGTCGTGTTGAGGGTCTGCGGGCCGAAGAGATCGCCTCCACTGCTGCACTCGAGAAGCCTCTAGCGGTGAGGGCACGCCGCACAACCTCCAGGCGTGAAGGAGGAGACGCTCCGGGCACGGGTGGAAAAGGGCCTGTCGAGGCTGTTTGAGCATCGTCCGGGGCGTCGGTAAGCACAAAGGAGGGCCCGTGGCGAGGCTGAGGAGGTCTGTGGTCCAAGAGCGGTTCCAGGAAAACGGGGCGACCAGGAGAACAACGGCGTTGGATCCCCGGAGTTTGAGGAGGACTTTGGGGACAAGGACCGTCGGGGGAAAGGCGTAGGCGATCAAACCGTCCCAGGGGATGGAGAGAGCGTCGACAGCCCAGACCAGGGGATCCGGGACCGGGGAGACAAAGAGGGGAAGCTGATGGTTCCACCTCGTGGCAAACAGATCGATCTGAGGAGTCTCCCAGTGGGCGCAGATCATCTGGAAAATGTCCTGGCGAAGAGTCCATTCCGTGTGTAACATCTGACCACGACGCGAGAGCGAGTCGGCGAGGACGTTCAGGTGGCCCGGAATGTGTCTCGCTCGAAGGAAGATGCCGCGGGTCTGGCACCAAAGCATCAGCCGGTAGGTGAGCATGCACAAGTCGGGAGAGTGTGTGCCGCCTTGCTTCTGAAGGTACGCCACCACCGTCGCGTTGTCGGAAAGGACCAAGAGCTCCTGGTGCAGCAGACTCGATTCCCAAGTGATGAGGGCTTGCCAAACAGCCTGAAGCTCCAACCAGTTGATGTGACGGGCAGACATCTCTGGCGGCCAGGCTCCCGACGTCGTTCGGAAGTCCGGAAACAGGTGGGCACCCCACCCTGAGGAAGGGGAGACGCGAGGGGAACTCCCGAAGCCAGCCACGCCGGATCCATCCAGCGCAGCAGATGGGGACGAAGAAGCGCAGTGACCGGTACCAAGGCTGCCAAGTCGGCGGAGGACGGGCGCCAGTGAAGGAGGAGGTGCAGCTGTAAGGGCCGATAGTAGAGACGCCCCAGGGGCAGGAGATCTGCAGCGGCGTTCATCGTTCCTAGAAGCTGTAGCCAAGTCCTGGCAGGTGCTGCGTCTAGCCGGCAAAGATCGGCGGTCAAGGAGGCTAACCTCTGAATCCGCTGTTCCGAAAGACGAACCAAGTTCAGATCGGTAGCGAAGTCCATGCCTAGGTGGACGAATCGGCGACTGGGCGAGAGATCCGATTTCCCTCTGTTGAGGAGAAAACCGAGTCGCGCTAACAGCCGGATCAAGGCGTCTCTGTCCGCTGAAAGAACGGTCGCCGATTGGTTGCGTAGGAGGAGGTCGTCGAGGTAATTGGAAGTAGGGCTGGACGATGACTGACGAGCCTTGGCCACTACCGCGTCCATCAGGCGAGAGAATACCCAAGGGCTGAGGTTGAGACCAAACGGAAGGGCCCGGAACTGGTAGACTGCTTCGTCGAAGGCGAAGCGCAGGTACTTCCTGGAGGCAGGGTGAATGGGAACATGTAAATACGCATCTGACAGGTCCAAGCTCACGGCGAAGTCCCTTGGCTGCACCGAGGCCCTGAGGGACCGAGCGGTTTCCATGCGGAAGCGAGGAGCCGAAATGAAGGAGTTCAGCTTGGAAAGATCGATGATCGGGCGCCACCTGCCGCCCGGCTTGGGCACCAGGAAGAGGCGACTGTAGAAGGCCGGGGAGCCGTGACGCACAACCACCTCCGTGGCACACTTCTGCAGAAGAGCGGAGACCTCGGAACGCAGAGCGCTGGACTTTAACGGGTCGGAGGGCATGGCGGTCCACAGAGGGGCCCGTCACAGCGGAGGAGGAGAGCGAAACGAAATCCGAAGGCCGTCGGAGACGGTGGTCCTGATCCAGGGGTCGTCTGGGAACAGCAAAAGCCACTCTTCGCTGAACCGGGCAAGCCTCCCGCCGACTGGAGGACCCAAGACGGTCGGCGGGGGCGGAGCTAGGGAGTCAGTGAGCCCGCCCGCGCCCAGGGCGACGGGCAGGTCGGGACCGGGCGGGGGCAAAGGAGCTAACCTGACCGGGTCGACCAAAGGCAGGGCGCCGGCGGGGGTTACGAGAAGGGAGGGGGTCTGAGGACGCAGGAAGTCCGGAGCCCCGCAGGGCGCGACCCGCGGCCTTGCGGGAGGAGCGAAAGCGAGAAGGCGCAGATTTGGAAGGCCACCGATCCGAGTTCGCGATCTTAACCGAAGACCAGGTATCGCCAAACAGAAGTGATCCACCTAGGGGGGCACGACGCAACTGGTTCTGCAGGTCCGAAGGCAAACCCCGGCAAGCCCGCAGGACAGCATCTCGACGCATGAGGTCACAATTGGAGGAAGCCGCCATGGCGTTGACAGATGAGTGATACGCCGCACGATTAGCTACCTCCGCGAGGGCGAGAAGATCTCCTAACAGGGGAGTGATGGAAGGATGCCAAGCTTCCTCTATCCGCTGTACCGCCGCTCGGGTGACAAGCTCGAGGAAGCCCGAACAAGCAAGGGTGTTACGAACCAGGGCCGCTGTAGCATCCAAACCTCGAGGAATGGCGCGTTTCAGAAGTGAAGAGCCGCCAGCCTGAAGAACAGCCGCCGGATCCACTGGAGGAAGAGCGCAGACAAAGGACTGGGAATGTCCAGAGTACCACTCCTGCCGGAAGGCGATGTCGAGGCCGGGGGGCCATCTGCGGTCGCCGAAAAACTGATGTTCCCTAAGACGGCCGACGCGAAGAGCGATGGGGCGAAGACCGCCGGTAGCGCGAAGAAGACCGCGGCAAAGCCGCAACCAGGCGAGGGGGGCTGGAGGGCGTCCGACGAGAATGATGATGCCGACGACGAGAGTCCCACGGCGAGCGAGATCGCGGCGAATAGGGAGAAGCCCTAGAGTCGTGAGTCCTTGGTCGCGTAGCACTTCGTCTCTGAGAGCCGGGCGCTAAAAGGCGGGCTCCCTGCCGGTAACTTGACTCCTCGTAGGAGCGCGCGGGCGTGAGAGACGAGCGAGAACTGACCGCAGACAAGGGGCGGCGAGGGTCGCGTCCCCTTGGGCCGAGCTCAGGGAGGACGGCACTTGGGGTCTGCAAGGTAGGGTCAGTTGTCCGAACAGTGCTGGGTGTACGCGTTCTAAGCGGCGTCGTATCCATGGGGTCCGAACGGACAAGCTTGGTCCCTGCTCCTGACACACTGGGGGACGCTCGGACGGGAGGGTTACTCACAGGTAACGGCCGGTCCCGCCTGTAAAAATGAATTTTTTTTCTAAAATGTATTTTTTTGAAAAATACTTACCGATGGCATTACTATCTGGGAATACACTCTATTGCCTATAGATTTCAGCAAAATTGTGTGTAGCACACAACTGGGGAGGAGACACCGGGGATCCAAGCACTATGACCCCGGGTGGCCTCCCCTTACTACCCTATCCCGGCGAGCACAGGGCGACCTCGTCAGTTTCACACATAGCCACAAGAGGCAAGCGGGGCAGGCGGGAGGGCCATTCGAGTAATGCCATCGGTAAGTATTTTTCAAAAAAATACATTTTAGAAAAAAAATTCATTTGTTTTTTCAAAATACATTACCGATGGCATTACTATCTGGGAGAATGGCGAACAGGCGGAGGGTGCCGTATCTAACCACAACCCAACCACTCCGCCGGCCCCCTCGAGAGAGAACTCCCGACGATTTCAGCTATGATGTGCCTAAGACGCCAGCAGCGCTCGGAGGGAGTGCTGGGCCGCGGAGATGTCGCCCACCCGTGCCAGGGAGTCACGTCAGCCGGATAGGTCTCTTAAGGTAGAAGCGTGCGAAAGTGGAGTCTGAGCGCCGGCCACCCGCTGCCAAAATATCTTTGACCGAGCAGTTGCGGTCCAGGGCTAGACTGGTGGCTACTGCTCTCACTTCATGCGCCCGGATTTGTAAAGGCTCAGCGCCGCGTGGGGAGAGGTCTAGGTAGTCTGACCTAATCACCCACCGCAGCCAGGATGACACGATCTGGGCCGAGATGTGGCGTCTGCCCGCGGACAAGGTAAGAAGAGGCGCGAGCGCCCCCGGCGCTGCGGCTGAGAGCGGCGCAGGTAAATCTTTAGCGCCCGCACTGGGTCCTGTTGCCGCGATCCAGGGGAGAGGTCCGCTCCACAGAGGGGCCGTATCGTTAGCACCTGAGGAGCCGCCGCGGGCGGCGGTTCTTGGCCAGGAAGGACGGATCGGAGAGCCTCTGCGCAGAGCCGTAGGAACGAACCGCAAACAGGCTGGGAGCATCGAGAGCGCGTGAAGCTCGCTGACTCGGGACGCTGTAACGAGAGCCAGAAGGAAATAGGTTTTCCGGGTCAAGTCTGAGAACCGAGCCAAGGGGAGGGGCTCAACCGGTCCGTATTCAACCACGTCAGTACCCAGGCAAGATCCCACCGGGGTACTAGGGAACGTGAAACCGGACGTCGGAGTTCAAAGTGAGCCAGAAATTCGACAGATCCTTGCAGGCGCCTGGGTCCGGAAGACACCGGTGACGGTAGATGTCCGCGAACGTAGCGCGGTAGCCCTTGATGGCGACCGGGGCTAAGCCCCGGTCGTCGAAGAGCCACAGGAAGAACTCCGCCAGTTGGTGGGAGGCTAGGTTAGTGGGAGGGTGCCCATGGGAGGTGCACCAGGTCTGAAAGACCCTCCACTTGCCTTCGTACACCTTCCTTGTAGAGAGTCTGCGGGCTGCTGCAATTGCCGCCACTGCTGCATCCGAGAACCTCTAGCGGCGCGGGCGTGCCGGACAACCTCCAAGCGTGTAGGCGGAGGCGTACGGGGCACGGATGGAAAAGCCGCTGACGGGGCTGCTTGAGCATCGTGGAAGGGGTAGGAAGCTCCAGAGGAGGGTCCGTCGCAAGCGCGAGGAGGTCCGTGGTCCAGCTCTTGGTCCAGTTGAAGGGGGCCACCAGCAGGAGGACCGCCGAGCATCCTAGAAGCTTCCGCAGTACCTTCGGAACGAGGACTGCCGGGGGGTAGGCGTAAGCAATCCGGCCGACCCAAGGAATGGGGAGCGCGTCCACTGCCCAAGCGAGTGGATCCAGGACTGGCGAGACGTAGACCGTGAGCTGGCTGCTTCATCTGGTGGCAAACAGATCCACTAGCGGCGTTTCCCAGTGAGAGCAGAGCAGGCGAAAAATATCCGGGCGTAGGGACCGCTCCGTGTGGAGCAATTGTCCGCGACGAGACAGGGCGTCCGCCTTCACGTTGAGGTGGCCAGGGATGTGGCGGGCTCGTAGGGCAATGCCTCGATCCCTGCACCAGAGGCGAAGGTGGCACCGAAGAACGCAAAGGGAGGGCGAGTGAGTGCCACCCTGATTCTGTATGTAAGCCACCACCGTCGAGTTGTCGGAGAGCACGAGGACGTCCTGATTGGCCAAGGTCTCCTGCCAACGTCGAATGCCAATCCAACTGCCTTCAGCTCCAGCCAGTTGACGTGATTCCCGAACAGCTCCCGAAGCCAACGCCCGAGGCCGAGAGAAATCCGGTAACAGGTGCGCGCCCCAGCCGGCCTGGCTCGCCTCTGTACAGAGAGACCACCGAGGCGGCGGGGAGTGTAGGGCACCCCCGAAGCCAGCCAAGCGAGGTCCGCCCACCTCTCGAGGTGAGGACGAGCCCGAGGCGTGACAGGTACTAGATCCAACAGAGCGCCCGAGGGTCGCCAGTGAAGAAGGAGACGTAGCTGGAGAGGCCGAGCATAAAGTCTGCCCAAGGGAAGCAGGTCCGCAGCCGCCCTGAGGAGGCCCAGGAGTTGAAGCCAGACCCTGGCGGTGAAGGAGGATCCCATCCCCATCGAAGTCGCTAAGTCGACTATCTTCTGTCGCCTGGCCAGAGGCAGGCGGGCAAGGTTGAGGTCGGTCAGGAATTCCATCCCCCGATGTAGAAACCGTCGAGAGGGAGAAGAACGGATTTCCCCAATGAGTAGGAAACCTAGACGACGCAGAAGGGAAAGCAGGGCATCCCTGTCCGTCTGGAGGGCTGCGGAGACCAAGTTGCGCAGTAGAAGGTCGTCCAAGTAATTGGAGGCCGGGCTCAAGGAGCGCTGACGGAAATTGGCTATCACGGCGTCGAGCAGTCTTGTAAACACCCACGGACTGATGTTGAGGCCGAAAGGAAGGGCGCAGAACTGGTAGACGATCCCCCCAAGTCAAACCGAAGGTACCGGCGAAACGACGGATGAATCGGGACGTGCAGATAGGCGTCTGACAGATCGAGGCGGATCGCAAAGTCCATCGGCCGGAGGGCCGCACGGAGTGTCCTGGCCGTCTCCATCCTGAATCGAGGGGCCAAGCATCCTGAATCGAGGCCAAGCTGATAAGCATCCTGAATCGAGGCCAAGCCTGAATCGAGGCCAAGCTGATATGAATCGAGGCCAAGCTGATAAGTCGATAACTGGCCTGGTTTGGGAGCTAGAAGAGTCGGCTGTAGAACGCCGTAGAGTCCTGCCGCAAAACCACCTCTGTCGCCGCTTTGGTGAGGAGGGTCGCCACTTCCCCGCGCAGAGCGTCCGCCTGTGTGCCGTCGAGCGGTTCCTGGGTCCACAAGGGTGCTCAGCGAAGAGGCGGAGGCGACAGGAACGAAGTTGCAGGCCTGCGGTAACGGTGGAAAGAATCCAGGGGTCGTCCGGGAACAGCGATCTCCAAGATCGCTGAAGAGCGACAGCCGCCCGCCGACGGGAGGCCCGATTAATGAGGCGGGGGCGGAGGCGGGGGCGAGTCAAAGAGCCCGACCGCGGCCCGATCTACGGGCACCGCGGGGCCAAGAAGGGCGAGGGGCGGGGCCGGCCTGAGTAGCCTGGAATGGACGGGCCCGACCTCGTGAAGATCCGACTGTAGAGAAGGAGGGCCTGAAAGACCGCTGGGCACGACCCCCGCCGTGCGGGGGGCGCGAAAGCGGGTCGAGGCTGGGTTAGATGCAGGCTTGGGCCACAAGTCCTTGGAAGATTCCTTAAAGGTGTGCCAAGTGTCGCCGAACAGCTGAGGACCCCCTAAGGGGGCGTGACGGAGCTGGGTCTTCACTGACAAGGGAAGGTCCGAGCAGAGGCGCAAAAGGGTATCCCTCCTCCAGAGGTCGCATTTGGCAGCCGCTGCCCTGGCGGTGGCGGAAGAATGGTAGGCGGACCGGTTGGCCGCTATCAGGATGGACCGCACGTCACGAAGCGGGGACTGAGCCTCCAGGTCCCACGTATCCTGTAGGCACTGCAGTGCTGCCTGGGTAGCCAGTTCCAAACCCGAGCACGCCAGCGAGATCCGCGCTAAGGAGGCGATCCTGTCGAGAGGCCGAGGCCACGAGTTCTGGACGAGCCTGCGGCCGCCCGCCTGTAGTAAGGCCGCCACATCCACCGCTGGAAAAGGTAAGGCGAAGGCTTGGGAGTGTCCAGCGTACTAGGCCTGGCGGAAGCTTAAGTTGATTCCCACCGGCGATCGAGCGGCGGTAAAGTATCCCGTGTCGCCGAAAGCGTCGTTACGCAGCTGGGCGGAGAAGCATCGGTGAGGTCCCGGAAGCCGGCTTGCGGGAGGGACTTGCGGCGCTGGACTTGCCTCTGCGCGTCGACCATGGCCGAAGCCTGTCTCTTCGGAGGAGGCGAAGGCGGACAGACGTCGGGCGGTAGGGACTTGGCGATAAGCCTTGAAGCCTCACCCATAGCGTGGACCGACTGTGATCCGAGCGAAGGGCCGGCAACGTCTGACGAGGCGGAGGCCGACGCGACAGCGGAAAAAGGCGGGAAGGAGAACCCGCCGCCGAGTCCTGCAAGAAGATCGCCGAGGCCGAGTCCGACGGATGAAGGCTGAGGACGTCCGTTCCAAACTGATCTTCTCGCGGCAAAGACGAAAGGGGCGAGCGGCTACGAGAGTGCCGCACCGCCGCGCGCGAGGTAGACGCAGCCGCCCGCGACGCACGCAAAGAGGCGCGCCGCGGCGACGGAGGGACCGTGGCAAAGCGACGGTCCACCTCGAAGTCGGGATCCGCACGCGGCAGCCGACGTGAGCGACAAACCGCGATCGGAATACCGAGGAAGTGGCCTGGTCACCCCTGGCCCGCCCGGGAGAACCGGTGCGAGGGGGGGGGGGGGGGGGGACCGCCAATAGTCTCCCCTAGCCCGCTCAGGAAAGGCGGAGCGGGGAGGGGACAAATACCGGGCACGCGGCCCCCCGTCCGATGTGTCGGACCGTGGAGGACGCGCGATGTCACACCGGGCCCGCCTGGTCGATACGAGGCGGGGGGGGGGACAGTCTAGGGTCACGCCAAGCCCGCTCAGGAAAGGCGGAGCGGGGAGGGGACGATTTATGAGCCCGCTGCCCCAGCTCCGAAGCCTCGGAGCGAGGGGGGGGGGGGGGGGGGCGAGGGTCCAAGTCACACCGGGCCCGTCCGGTCGATACGAGACGGGGGGGGGACAGTCTACGGTCACGCCAAGCCCGCTCAGGCGAAGCGAAGCGGGGAGGGGACCATTATGTGCACGCGACCCCCGCTCCGACTCCTCGGAGCGTGGGGGGCGAGAGTCAACCACACCCCGGGCCCGCCCAGGCGAGACGGGGCGGGCGGGGGGGGGGGAAGAAAGCAAAGCATGCCTTGCCCGTTCGGAAAATACAGAGCGGGGAGGCAGCATTACTAACGGTCTCGAGTCACGTTCCGAAGCCTCGGTGCGTGAGCGAGAGCATTTCTTATCACGTTTACTCTCTTTCTTATGCTTGCGTTCCGTCACCCGTCCCCGCTCCGGAGACCTAGAGCCGGGGGTGGCCGACGAACGCTCATCTCTCCCAGACCGCTCGCCCGAAGCAGAGCGGGGGGTGGGAACCAAAATGGGCTCAAGCCACGCGCTAACGAAGCAGAGCGTGGGGAGCGTGACTCCGAAACTCGCCTACCCTGCTCCGAAGACTCGGAGAGGGGAGGGAGAACCTGCGAGGTAACGGTACAAGAAGGGGACTTACCTGTGGGCCGGAAAGCCCGATGCGCCGAGGGAAGTACGTCCACCCGTGGAGGATCCCGTGGAGACCGAAGCGGGCGAGGGGACCGGTCACGCCTGAAGAAGTCCCACCTGCGCGAACACCGGTCTTCCGTCCAAGCGGCGCCACCATCACACGTTCCGTCCGAAGCACAGCCCGAACACGGCAAGCAAGAGTCGAGTGCATCAACCGGCCACTGGAAGTCCCCGCACGGCGGCAAGTCTTCGACACAGAAGAAGCCATAAGGCCCTAAACCAGCTACGCCGGCGAAGAAGTCCACCTTGCACAAACCAGCCGGGCACAAGTCACGTGCGTCGTCGAACCCCAAGGCCAAGCCAAGGGTGAACTCACAAGTCAGAGCCGGTAAAACCGGTCGGCGCACAGGTCACAATGAGTCCAATTGTCAAAGGAAAAACCACGAATGTAGTGAGTCCAGGGCTGAATCGAAGACTCCAATTCAAGCCCACAGTCAAAACCCACTGAAACCCGTAGAACGGAGAAAGGCAAAAACTCGACCGTCCCCGGTCGAGCTATGAGTGAAACTGACGAGGTCGCCCTGTGCTCGCCGGGATAGGGTAGTAAGGGGAGGCCACCCGGGGTCATAGTGCTTGGATCCCCGGTGTCTCCTCCCCAGTTGTGTGCTACACACAATTTTGCTGAAATCTATAGGCAATAGAGTGTATTCCCAGATAGTAATGCCATCGGTAATGTATTTTGAAAAAACAAACTCCAAAGCTGCGACCACTTCAGTTCTGGCCACGTGGAGCAGAGGTCACAAGAGCGGCCCGAGGCACAGCCAGAGCAAGGGAGGCATACAGCGTGGTTGTCCGTTGGCCACTGGAAGTCGCCGCAGAGGGTGCAGGTTCGCACTTGGCAACTGCAACACACAAACAAACAAGCGTACAAGCGAGAGCACGTGGCCGCGCCCAACCAGGGGAAAGGGGAAACTAAGGTGACAAAGTCAACATACCCAAAGTGAACACACAATTCACCCCCCAAGGTGCGAGCGCCGAGGCACGAGGCCGGCAAGCTAAGAGTCCGGAGCGCAGCAACGCTCCGCCAGCACCCGGCGACCCAAAGTAACCGCAACAAAAGACGGAAAGCCGTCTTGCACAACACATGTTTCATTGGTCAATCTCTGCATGAAAAACAAAGACAGTTTATGCGCCCGCGCTCGGTATTAAGCGACACGGCGTAGGCCCCAAGGGCCAAGCCGAGAAACAAAGCACGGCGCCAGGTTTAACAAACAAAGGCTGAGAAGAGCTCACGACCGGCGACCCGCTTGGAGGCCGGCCGAAGGCCAATCAACTACCTTACCTCTCCGCAGCCACAGGGGCTGGGGACGACACCTCCATACCACAACAGCGCCGAAGGCGGGAAAGGAGGCCAACCGAAGAGGCGAGAAGGCAGCAGAGGCAGAAGAAGAAGCAGCTGAAGGTAGCAGCATACGGCAAGAGTCCGCAAGCGAAGCAAGTCCCAACACAGGACAAAGACGGGTTCCAAACCGGTCGAAAGTAAGCGAGGCCGGAGGCTAGCAAAACACGTCTGCACTAGACGAGCTAAGTAGACTAAACTGGGTAATCATCACATGACTCGGAACCGGATGGGCAGTCACGGGAGATCACTCTCGGCCCCTCTGTGGGTTCCCCGAGTGCCTCCCGGTTGGTGCAGGGGCACAACGGGTTCCTAGGCTAAAATTGAGAGTAAGTAGACACTTCTCCCTATCAGTCATGTCATCGGTAATGTTTTTGAGGAAATAATGTCACATTTCTCTTGCTAATCAGTATATCACAAACATTTTTCTATATCTGATGCCGATATCAGCAGACTTGACTACAAGATGTATGTCATGGAGTACGCACCTGATAGCTGGACTGAGTGATACGAGTCTGTGTTGCGGCCAAGATCAGCTGTCCCGTTACTGGGTTGATGAAGAACACGCCCCTGCAAGCAGTATCCCCAGACAGCGAGAACCTCAAAGTGTCCTGAAATAAACAATACCAATCACGTCCACTGTGTCTTGCCTTGGGCCGTCTTTCCCATTTACAGGACAAACTAACCCAGTGCAACTCTTTAACCTTTGTCATATACGGATGAGCAAAAGAAATGACATTTCTGGAATCATCAGAAACACTAGTGTTTCTGACGATTCCAAACGTCGCATTTCTGTTGCTCATCAGTATAGATTGATCATGCCGTTCGGACACAATCTTTTTACCCCCACCTCCTCTTTTTAAAAAAGAAAAATAAATACTCACATTGTCAAGATCAGAAGCAGTAGCAGTAAGAATGATGTCACCAGGCACAGTCTGCTCACTGACACCGCCATTGCCGACAGACAAGATCGGCACGTTCACGTTGCGTTGCATTCGCACAGCCAAGGTGAATGTATTCCTGACGT
Organism: Semisulcospira habei; assembly: GCA_036245525.1. Classification (NCBI taxonomy): domain Eukaryota; kingdom Metazoa; phylum Mollusca; class Gastropoda; family Semisulcospiridae; genus Semisulcospira; species Semisulcospira habei. The sequence continues at coordinate 36,112,097 of BTPG01000008.1, forward strand.
CAGGGAAGGCATCGTCATAAGCTTCCACCAGCAGCTGAAAGGTGATGAAACAGACAAAAATTTGAAAAATGGGATTAACTTCAAGTGTGATCTATCAACCCCTTCCTTGCAGCTGTGCATACATTGTTTCTAAAATCCTTGTTCAGCCAACGACCAAAAGTCCCAACAATACAAACAAACATGGACACAGATTGGTCTCAGCAAGAGGCATAGGTCTTCATGAGTCTCAGCAGTCACGGGGGCTCATGATGATTTATGTCTCTTGCAGTTGGATCACATTGACTTTTTTATCAGCAGTGAAGGGGTTAATGCCCTTGTTCATGCAGCCACCAGCATTGATTTTTTATATTCAAGGGTAGTGCCAGATTAGCTTGGCGCCTGTCGGCGCCAAGCTAATCTGGTACTGCCCTTAAATAATACCATTGGCTGCTTGCACAAGGGAGTTAACCCTCTGCGTGTTGGTAGCGCTGTTTGTCATGATTCCTGTAGGAATCATCGCGACAAAAAAAACGCTACCGACAGCAAGTGGGTTCATATTTAACCCTTGAAATGCCAAAAGCCAGAATTCAGAGTTTCAAGATGTTTCCTTGCTAGAGTACGATGACCAAACACAAAACAATAAAATAAATCTTACAACACAAGTTTTGTAACCAGTAAGCTAAAAGTCTTTGGGCCAACATCGACCTTTGTTGGCTGACACACCGTTTTGCCTGGTCCAGCAAAGGTTTACATCAGTCCAAGAACATTTTGCTCAATTGGATACTGACTGAAAAGGTGTCATCACAGCTGGTTGTCAGAGGGTTTCTGACAGAGATCACTCCAGTGTTGTTGTCGATCTTGAAGTAGTACGTGCCCAGGCCATTGCCGATTAGTCGGTACCTGATGTTGCCCTGCAAGACAAGAGAAAAATAATACATTGCACTGTGCATAATCTGGTACATTAAGCTGGCCAGTGTTGTGTGATAGGCTGGCATGCTTTGTCTCTCGTCATGCTTCAGTTAACCTTTAGGAAGGCTAAACAGCCCCTTTTACAAAGCCAGTAACAAAGCCCAACTCTCAAACGTCTGAGTGCACTCTGCCTCCAGAGTAAAGGGCACCGTGCTGATCATGGTTTATCACTCGGTTACAGTAGTATACTGATGAGCAAAAGAAATGCGACATTTTCAGAGCCACTTTCTACATATTTCTGCAGGAATCGCCTCAATGAAAAATTGCTGCTGCCAAAGGGTTCAAATGGGAAAAAGATACAGGGTTCACGCTATGTCCAACAAAATAAAGCAAATATTAACTTCCGCAAAAACTCTGTCAAGATTATCATGAGACTGAGTTTAACTTCTTCACTGCCAGCGTCTGGTATTTATGAATTATTCTGAAACCACTGCAGTCTGAAAGCCTGAAATAATTTCCTATGACTTATATAGATATAGAATAAATAAAGCCAGCAAGAGGCATAGATCCTCATGAACCCCCGCAGTTGTGAGGGCTCATGAAGATCTAGACCTCTTGCAGTTAAGGTGTATTTAGTGTTTTTGACAGTCAAGTCATTTAGTTATAGCACGGGCAAGCACAGTTACTAGTGTGTCTCTGCAGTGAAGTAGTTAAAACTTGCTTATTCCATCTAGCGTAGTTTTACTTACATTAGTTGGGTCCGGAGTCTTGGTGGCATCCACATCATAGACAAAGCGGTCGATGGGACGATTTTCATCCACGTCTACAACATCAGTGGTGCGTACAAAGACTGGAGGGCCCACTCTGGTGATGAAGACGGTTGCTGTCAAATCGACGGATTTGGGCGGACGTCCATTATCGGACACACGTACAGTCATCTGGAAAATCAAAATCAACAATTGACTTTTACTTTGAATAATGCAAAATCACATTTTGATCAACGGAAAATTGACTTAAAATTGAACAATAAACTTTTAACAAATGAATTTTCATTTAACTCTTTGGCTGTCAATAGCACTTTTTGTCCAGGTAATTCCTGCGGTTTTGCACCTTTCCCTCCAAAACATATTTCTTTCATTCTCTTAGTTATTTCTTTGCATCATATATGCTTGGCAGTCAATGTTTCCGTGTAGATTTAGTGCCAGTGGCTGGATGCACAAGGGGGTTACATGTCTACTCACATCATATTTGGGCTGCGTTGCCTGTTCGAGACTGCGCCAGATGTACATCAGCCCGGTCTGCCGCTGAACGTAGAAGTACTGCAGTGCATCTTGGCCATTGTTGTCACTCAGCAGTGTGTAGGTCAGAGTGTCCTATAGAAACAAAATTTATCACCACCATCATCATCCACACATCAAACGTCAATACAGAACTGTCCATCACTCCATTTCCTACTGCTGGTACAAAGACTCAAAAGCTGAGTAAGTCATTATTAGGTTGAAGGGAGTTCAGTGAAAATCACACCAATGAGTAAAGCTATACTGGTAATAATGAAATACCAGTGCGCAAAAGATCACCAGGCCGACCTCGGCAGCTGTTGGCCTACACATGGCTGTGCATGGGCCAACAGCGACCAAAGTTGGCCTGATGGCATTTTGCGCACTGGGATTCATGCAACCCAGCAGTACTTATTTTACAGCGATATCTATTTTTCTTCTTGGCATAACATCAACCCCAGCAGATTTTTTACAAACTCCCTTGTGCATGCAGCCACCAGTAATGTTTACTGTACTGGTGGTTGCTTGCACAAGGGGTTTAATGGCCTTTGTTGTCACAAAGAGCTTTATGTTGTAAAATCTTACTGAACTAGATATACATACCACATCAGCATCAACGCCGGTGAAGTTGAAGATATAAGCACCAAGTGGCCACCTCTCGGAGATGGTTCGTGAGAAGGGGCCACCCAAAACGGTTGGGGTGTTGGGGTTGTGCAACACATCAATGGTCACAGTTGTCTCAACCGTCTGGGTGGGGAAGGCACTGTCGTACGCGATAACACGCAACTATGGAGAAAATATAGGATAAGTATTCAGAACCACATGATTCAATTGACTGATCGTATGTTGTTTAACCATCTTGTACATGAAGCCACCAGTACTCTTTACAAGAGGTAGTGGATGCATTGCACAAAGGGGTCAGTTTAACCGATTTAAATTATGATCCATTTCATTTTATTCCAAAACTATTTATTTCAACTCACCACATAAGTGCGACGTGAAAGCTCGTCCTGCCGGAGATCATTGGCTACGGTGACCGCACCAGTACGAGGGTTAACCGTGAAGAAATAGTCAGCTGGGTAATCTCCTTTCACTGCATATGTCAGGTTACCCTGTGACATAAAAGTTCAATACATACTGCAGCATTTCAAATAAAGGTAGTGGACGGGCATAACTAGTCTATCAGTTATCTACTGTTATCTACTGCCGTCTGCCCCGAATGCAGGGGCTCATGAGAATATATGCCTTTTACTGGCAGATTGGTCAATCTGCATCTTTCACATTAGGGTATCATTTGGGGCCAAGTCAAAAACTGTTACCTCTTTAATAACTATAGAGTGTAGAGTAGAGAGAGTATTTTTCTGATACCAGACGACATTACTACTAGGAAACTGTCCTGGTAGAGGAAACAAAAATATTTTCTTTTCCCAATACTCACCAGATAACATTACCACTAGGTCAGTCTCCTAGAAGTAATGTCATCTGGTCGAGTAGGCGGAAAAATCTTGGTGCTGCACAGTGTATGCTTACAGCAATAAGCCACTTAGCTCATTCAGCTCTGACACCCTACAGCAGGAGATTGGTCGACCATGATAATTCAAGGGTAGTGCCAGATTAGCTTGGCACCTGTCAGTGCCAAGCTAATCTGGCACTGCCCTTGAATTATCATGTCGATCCATCTTCTGCAACTGGTGCATACTCTTTAGATGACACCTCCAAAATTTGGGAAATACTGCCTTCGGGCTGAATGAGTTAAAGTGTACTCGAATGAAAAAAGAGGATTTAAAATTTTGAAGTATAAAATATATATTTATTTTATAGGCAACGTTGTATGCCCACACACACACACACATGCAGACACACACAAGCATGTGGCAACACCCACCCACCCACACATACACACAAACACCTACTAACACACCTTTTCACCCACCCATCCCACCTATGCCCACAGTTATCTCATTCATTTACCTGCAAGTCTGGGTCTGTGGCAGACACCTGTGAGAAGATAGTGGTACCGATGGGTGTACTCTCCACAATGGAGTTGGTGAGGCGATAGGGTGGGTTGTTGAGGAAGCGTGGTAGCAGAATCTGGAGGTTAACAGTGAAGGTCAAGTCTGCCTCGTCCGTCAGTCCCAACAGAGGTCGATCTTTGGCTTGCACCCGCAACTGTAATCAAATATAGAGAAAACTTTTTAAACTCACTTGCACATGTAGAAACTGACATTGTTTAATATCAAAGAACAGAACAGAACAAAAAACACAAGATGAAAAACACACACACACACGTAAACATGACACAAACCAAAGCAGAACAAAACAAAATGCATTTTTCTTTAAAAGGTATTTTTTCGAAAAATACTTACCGATGACATGACAAATGGGAGTGTCTACTACGTGCTCAAATTCTAGCCTACGAACCCGTTGTGTGCACACACAACCCGGGAGGCACTCGGGGAACCCTCCAGAGGGGCCAAGAGTTGTCTCCCGGACCTGCCTATCCGGTTCCGAGTCACCTGACTCGCCAGTCAGATACTAGGCTCACCAGCGGCAAGCGGGGCAGGTGGGAGGGTCCTCCGTGTCATGTCATCGGTAAGTATTTTTCGCAAAAATACCTTTTAAAGAAAAATGCATTTATTTCATCAAAAACATTACCGATGACATGACAAATGGGAGAATCACGAATAGGAGGAGGGTGCCGCCCCGGTACTACCGGAGACCAAGACCGTCCTCCCATTGCTAATTCCCAGGTAACGAGCTAGGTGCGTACCTACGGCGCCTGCTGCGCCGGGAGGGAGTGCTGTGCCACCGTGAGGTCCCCCAACAAGGCGAGGTTGTCTCGCTGTCCCGCCAGATCCCGAAGGTAGAAACGAGCGAAGGTAGATTCTGCTCGCCAGCCCACCGCGGCCACGATGTCCTTGACAGCGCAGTTCCGATCGAATGCGACGCTCGTGGCCATGGCGCGTACTTCGTGTGCGCGGATCTTCAGTCTCTGCGCTACGCGTGGGGAGAGATCCATGTATGCCGATCGTATTACCCAGCGCAGCCAGGAGGAGATCGTCTGGGCTGTGATATCAGTCTTGCCCTGGCGTATGGGCAGGAAGAGGCGGGAGCGCCCTCTACGGGTAACTTTGGTACGGCGCAGGTAGATGCGTAGGGCACGCACGGGATCCTGTCGCCGAGTCTCCGGAGAGCAGGCAGGCCCTCCCAGGGGCCGCAAGGTGATGATCTGTGGAGCAGTTAGGGGCGACCTTGTTTTGGCAATAAAGCTGGGGTCCGTTAAGAGCTGCACGGAGCGATCTGCCCTGAACTGGAGGCAGTCTGGGCGGGTAGAAAGAGCGTGTAGCTCGCTAACTCTGGACGCGGTGGCCAAGGCTAGAAGGAAGCAGGTCTTGCGTGTCACATTTGCCAGAGGGGCTAGAGCGAGTGGCTCGAACTGGGAAGAATTCAGCCACGTCAGGACCCAAGGTAGGTCCCAGCGAGGAACGAGAGAACGCTGAGTCGGACGTTGGAGGCTGAAGCTGGACATGAGGTCGGAGAGGTCCTTACAGGCGCCGGGGTCTGGAAGGCCGAGATGACGGTACGTGTCGGCGACCATGGATAAGTATCCCCTGATGGTGATGGGCGCCAAACCTTGGACCTCGAAGAGCCATAGGAGAAAGTCCGCTAGCTGTGGGTTAGTCAGTCCGGTGGGTAGGAGGCGACGGGCGTCGCACCAGGCACACAAGACGCGCCACTTCCCTTCGTAAACACGCCGGGTGGACGGCTTGCGGGCTGCAGCGATTGCCTCCACTGCTGCACCAGAGAAGCCTCGAGTGGTGAGGGCGCGCTGCACAACCTCCAGGCGTGAAGAGACAGGCGTTCGGGACAAGGGTGGAAGAGAGCCTGCCTGGGCTGCTTGAGCATGGAACGGGGCGTGGGCAGGCGCAGGGGAGGAGAGGTGGCGAGGTTGAGTAGGTCGGTGGTCCAGGACCGGGCCCAAGCCAGCGGGGCGACCAGAAGCAGGACTGCGTTGCTCCCTCGAAGTTTGTGGAGGACCTTGGGAATGAGGACTGTCGGGGGGTACGCGTAAGCGATGAGGCCGTCCCAAGGAATCGAGAGGGCATCGACTGCCCAGGCCAGCGGGTCTGGAATCGGGGAGACGAAGAGGGGAAGCTGGCGGTTCCACCTCGTAGCAAAGAGGTCGATTAAGGGAGTCTCCCAACGGGCGCAGATCATCTGGAAGATATCCGGGCGCAACGTCCATTCTGTGTGGAGCAACTGGCCGCGGCGAGAGAGCGAGTCCGCCAACACATTCAAGTGGCCAGGAATGTGTCGTGCGAGGAGTGTAATGTCGCGTTCCTCGGCCCAGCGCATCAAACGGAAGAGGAGCATACAGAGGTCGGGAGATCGGGTGCCCCCCTGTCTCTGGATGTAGGCCACCACCGTCGAGTTGTCGGAGAGGACGAGAAGCCGCTGGTTCCTGAGCTGGTTCTCCCAAACGAAGAGGGCTTGCCAGACTGCCTGCAGCTCTAACCAATTGCTGTGCTTGTCCGCAAACTCCGGGGGCCAGAGGCCGGAAGCCGAGGAGAATTGAGGAAGCAGGTGGGCTCCCCACCCCGAGAGGCTCGCGTCGACACACAGGGAGAGGTGCGGGGGGGGGGGGGGGGGAGGACAAAGGGACTCCCGAAGCCAACCAAGCCGTGTCGGTCCAGCGTAGAAGGTGAGGGCGAACCAGGGGGGAAACCGGGACCAGGTGGGTAAGGTCGCCAGAAGAGGGTCTCCAGAGAAGCAGGAGGTGCAGCTGAAGGGGGCGGGCGTAGAGGCGACCCAGGGGGAGAAGGTCCGCCGCTGCGTTGATCAGTCCGAGGAGTTGAAGCCAAACTCGGGCGGGAGCTGCTTCCTGCTGAGCTAGCTGGTTGGCGAAGGTGGCCAACTTCCGAATCCGGGGATCCGGGAGGCGAACAACGTTGAGATCGGTGGCAAAATCCATTCCGAGATGAATGAAGCGGCGCGAGGGCGTGAGATCTGACTTCCCGACGTTGAGGAGGAACCCCAGTCGCGACAGCAGACGCATCAGAGTATCCCTGTCCTCTTCCAAGACGGACTCGACGTGGTTTCTCAGGAAGAGATCGTCGAGGACATAGGGCTGAGAGACGACTGCCGTGCCTTGGCCATAACTGCATCCATCAAGCGGGTGAAGACCCAGGGGCTGAGGTTGAGGCCGAAGGGTAGGGCTCGAAACTGGTAAACGGTTCCATCGAACGCGAAGCGCAGATACCTCTGGGCGGCCGGATGTATGGGTACGTGTAGGTAAGCGTCGGAGAGATCCAGGCTGACGGCGTAATCCATGGGTCGCACCGCGGTACGCAGGGCTCGGGCCGTCTCCATGTGGAAGGAAGGAGCCACGATGAAGCGATTTAGGGCTGAGAGGTCGATCACTGGGCGCCACTTGCCGCCAGGCTTGGGGACGACGAAAAGTCTGCTGTAAAATCCCAGCGAGTCTGCGCGGCGCACAACCTCTGTGGCATCCTTCCTCAAGAGAGAGTCGACTTCCCCCCGTAGGGCGCACTCCTTGAGCGGGTCTGCGGGGATCTCGGTCCACAGCGGAGTCGTACGCAGAGGAGGAGGGGAACGAAAGGAGATCCGTAGGCCGCCGGAAACAGTGTCTAAAATCCACGGGTCTTCTGGAATCAGTAATCGCCACTCGTCGCTGAAGAGGGCGAGCCTGCCGCCGACTGGAGGACCCGAGACGGCCGGCGGAGGCGGAGGAGGGGAGGAGTCACTGAGCCCGCCCGCGCCCAGGGCGACGGGCGGGACGGGGCCAAGCGGGGGCGGGGGCGTTAGCTTGGCCGGGGCGACCGAAGGCGGGGCGACGGCGACGCAGGGACTGCAGCTGGGTTGTTGACGTCGGGGCGACGGGTCTGGAGATCCGCAGGGGGCGACCCACGGCCTTGCGGGCTGACTGAAAGCGCCGAGGAACAGACTTGGGAGGCCACCTGTCCGCATTGGAATCCTTGACGGCTTGCCAGGTGTCACCAAAGAGAAGGGGTCCCCCGAGGGGGGCCCGACGCAGCTGGGTCTTCAGGTCGGCAGGCATTCCCCGGCAGGCCTGCAGGACAGCGTCGCGGCGGAGTAAGTCACAATTGGCGGCTGCAGCCATAGCGTTGACCGAAGAGTGATACGCGGCGCGGCTGGCCGCTTCAGCGAGGACGAGGTCGCCAAGAAGGGGGGTCAGGGACGGGTGCCACGAATCTTCCACGCGCCGGAGGAAGGCTTGCGTAAGGATCTCCATGAAGCCGGCGCAGGCCAAGGAATTCCTGACAAGCGAAGCTGTCTTGTCTAAACCCGCGGGGAGCGCGCGTCTGAGTGCAGAGGCCCCACCCGCCTGAACCACGGCGGCTGGATCCACCGGAGGGAGAGGGCAGAGGAAGGCCTGGGAATGGCCGGCGTACCACTGCTGGCGGAAGTACATATCGAGGTCCGGAGGCCATCTGTGGTCCGAGAAGAAATTACTGTCTCTTGAGTCAGACAACAGGTGGGCCGAGAACACATCCCGAAGCTCACGAAAGGAGGGGGGCTGAGGGAGAGTCTTGAACTTCTTTACCTGTCTACCCGCGTCGACGAAGGCAGAAGGCTTCCTCTTCAGGGGGGGGGATGGAGGGCAGTCCGCTGCCGGAAGCGTGGCGGAGATGAGGCGAGCGACCTCGTCGAGGGCCAGAAGAACCTCTGTGCGGGAGGAGGCCGGTAACCCGTGGGCTGTCGACGCATCCGAAGGAGAGAGCGGCGAAGGAGAGCGGCTGAGACCTCCGAGGAGAACTGAGATGGAATCATCAGGGAGAAGACTCAACGAATCGTCGTCCACGCCGCCGAGAGCCGTCGAAGAGGGACGGCGACCGTGACTCCGAGAGCGAGCAGCTCGACGAGGACGAGGGGAGCCATAAGGCGCCGAAGCACGCAGGGGAGAGCGACGTCCGCGACGGCGACGCAACGCACTAGAGGAGCGGGAACGGCGGCGGCGACCAGACGAGCGACTACGAGCTGGAGACCGTGATCCCCGGGAACGAGGAGGAAGGAAAGAGGCTGGGCGAGGGGAAGGGGAACGGGCGGGACGAGGCAGACGGCGGGGAACGTGGGACGAACGCCGCGAAGAGGTAGAGCGCGAAGGTCCATGGTCCAGATGACGAGAAGAATCCCGAACTTTACGACGCTCACACGAAGGAGCGCGAGAGTGGTGGTCAGACTTCGATCGCAAGGAGGAACTGGACACAGGTAGTGGTGTGGTGAGTGTGCGCGAATGTCTCCGCGAGCCGGACTCTGTGGCGAGGCGGGCACGCAGCGGCCGAGGGGGATCCAAGGCCTTCCTAGGAGACGAGTGGGGACCGGTTGACCATGGACGGCGCGAGGCACGTCTCTCCGAACTGACCTCTGTCTCGAGATGGGTTCTCTGCCTGTCGTAAGGCTTGGTCCAAGCGCGTTCCCTCCTGGGAATCCGCGCCTCGAACTCCCGACTCCGCACACTACCTTGCTGTGTCCGCTGTGGAGATCTTTCCAGACTGGGGCCATCGGGGGCAAGAGCGGTCGGTGTGTCTGAGATGACAGCCGGCACTTCCGCAGGTCTTGCAACAGGCACAGGTGTCGGGCGTTCACGTCGGTAGAAGCTCCAAAGTTGGACCCAGCGGAGCTCCGGCCAGACGGCGCAAACGTCACAAGAACGCTCAGATGTACAGCCGACACACGGCAGGCAGACCTTGTGCGAATCCGAGGGCCACTGGAAACCTCCACACTGCGTGCAGGTCATCAGGAGGGCACTGCAACACACCAAACAAACAACGTGCCGGTACGTGGTCGAGACCAACAGGGCTCGTCCTACCAAGGGGAACCGTACCGAACGATATGGACAAACGGGCTGTGCCCCCAGGCTATACTGTTATAGCGCCCGAAGCTAAGCTTGCGTCTTTAGAACAAAGCCTACCCCAGCCAGGCTGGAGAGGAATGTGCGCCAAACGACAATAGGTTTAGTTTAGTTTAGTTATTTGGGTTTAACGCCGCGCAGGCGACTAAGGCCATCACACGGCGGGCCAAACGACAATAGGGACGAAAGGCCGTGCCCCCAGGCAATAATGCTGTAGCGCTCTAAGCTAAGAGCGCGCTCTCGAAACAAGCATACCCCAGCCAGGCCGGAGATGCAACATGAGCCACGCGCCGCAGCTGGTTTAAACAATGCTCCCCGAAGGCTACCAGGGGAAGCCAGTAATTTCACCCCCAAAAGGGGAAAGGCGAGGGCACCAGGGCCCCGCCGAGCTAAGAGTCCCCGCTCAACGAAACCCACACAACACGAACAAGGTAGAGTCCAAAGGCACAGGCCGGTACCCCGCCCGGGGACCGGCTCCGGGCCCAACTAACTATCCTACCTCTCTGCCGAAGCGGTAGCGGGAGAAGAGACGTCCATGTCGCCACCGGCGAAATGGCGGGAACCAGCAGGTCCGCCAAGCGAAGCCAACCAAGGAGGACGCCAAGCGAAGAAGCGCAAGCGAAGCTGCAGCGAAGCAAGAAGCGAAGCAGAAGCGAAGCAACAGGCGAAGCCAAAGTCACGGCGAACTCGAGCACCAAGACCGACCGGTCGAAGGGAGCGCGAGGCTAGAACACATCCGAAGGTCGTGAGCCTACGTAGCTGACTGGCGAGTCAGGTGACTCGGAACCGGATAGGCAGGTCCGGGAGACAACTCTTGGCCCCTCTGGAGGGTTCCCCGAGTGCCTCCCGGGTTGTGTGTGCACACAACGGGTTCGTAGGCTAGAATTTGAGCACGTAGTAGACACTCCCATTTGTCATGTCATCGGTAATGTTTTTGATGAAATAAATGTAATAGAATAAACAACACCACACAAGACCACACAACACCATACTCACAAATCAGATAGGTGAGGCTAGCGCTGGCAGAATTGTCAGTACTCAAACCAAGGGGAATCACAGCGCTGGACAGACAACAGTTAGATCCCCTGCCCCCGCCTATCAGGCACCCAATCGCCAGCCCACAGAGAAATACGCAGGTATAGAATAAGACAATCATTTCCATTCCTAATAAGAATGGATCAGGTCTCTTATATAACCCATGTCTTTCTCCGGAACTTAGGAAGTAGGCAGGAGAAACATACATACACAAACATGAAGGTGCGCTACTATATGTGGTCGGGTAAATACCCTGATTTCCCACAGTAGATGCACAGAACATTACACAACAATGTAACGATACAAATTTTGCCTCGAGTTATACATGATACTCACAAACCAGATAGGTGAGGCCTTGGTTTGAGTACTGACAATTCTGCCAGCGCTAGCCTCACCTATCTGGTTTGTGAGTATCATGTATAACTCGAGGCAAAATTTGTATCGTTACATTGTTGTGTAATGTTCTGTGCATCTACTGTGGGAAATCAGGGTATTTACCCGACCACATATAGTAGCGCACCTTCATGTTTGTGTATGTATGTTTCTCCTGCCTACTTCCTAAGTTCCGGAGAAAGACATGGGTTATATAAGAGACCTGATCCATTCTTATTAGGAATGGAAATGATTGTCTTATTCTATACCTGCGTATTTCTCTGTGGGCTGGCGATTGGGTGCCTGATAGGCGGGGGCAGGGGATCTAACTGTTGTCTGTCCAGCGCTGTGATTCCCCTTGGTTTGAGTACTGACAATTCTGCCAGCGCTAGCCTCACCTATCTGGTTTGTGAGTATCATGTATAACTCGAGGCAAAATTTGTATCGTTACATTGTTGTGTAATGTTCTGTGCATCTACTGTGGGAAATCAGGGTATTTACCCGACCACATATAGTAGCGCACCTTCATGTTTGTGTATGTATGTTTCTCCTGCCTACTTCCTAAGTTCCGGAGAAAGACATGGGTTATATAAGAGACCTGATCCATTCTTATTAGGAATGGAAATGATTGTCTTATTCTATACCTGCGTATTTCTCTGTGGGCTGGCGATTGGGTGCCTGATAGGCGGGGGCAGGGGATCTAACTGTTGTCTGTCCAGCGCTGTGATTCCCCTTGGTTTGAGTACTGACAATTCTGCCAGCGCTAGCCTCACCTATCTGGTTTGTGAGTATCATGTATAACTCGAGGCAAAATTTGTATCGTTACATTGTTGTGTAATGTTCTGTGCATCTACTGTGGGAAATCAGGGTATTTACCCGACCACATATAGTAGCGCACCTTCATGTTTGTGTATGTATGTTTCTCCTGCCTACTTCCTAAGTTCCGGAGAAAGACATGGGTTATATAAGAGACCTGATCCATTCTTATTAGGAATGGAAATGATTGTCTTATTCTATACCTGCGTATTTCTCTGTGGGCTGGCGATTGGGTGCCTGATAGGCGGGGGCAGGGGATCTAACTGTTGTCTGTCCAGCGCTGTGATTCCCCTTGGTTTGAGTACTGACAATTCTGCCAGCGCTAGCCTCACCTATCTGGTTTGTGAGTATCATGTATAACTCGAGGCAAAATTTGTATCGTTACATTGTTGTGTAATGTTCTGTGCATCTACTGTGGGAAATCAGGGTATTTACCCGACCACATATAGTAGCGCACCTTCATGTTTGTGTATGTATGTTTCTCCTGCCTACTTCCTAAGTTCCGGAGAAAGACATGGGTTATATAAGAGACCTGATCCATTCTTATTAGGAATGGAAATGATTGTCTTATTCTATACCTGCGTATTTCTCTGTGGGCTGGCGATTGGGTGCCTGATAGGCGGGGGCAGGGGATCTAACTGTTGTCTGTCCAGCGCTGTGATTCCCCTTGGTTTGAGTACACACAACACCACACACAACAAACACAATGCAATGCAATGCAACACAACACAATGCAGTGGAAAACAGCACAACACATCACAACAAAATTTCATCTAAAAAATGATTTTTTTTAAACTGCGTACTCTAAGAGTAGTTGGTGTGTTGCTGTCCAGCTGTCTGATGAGGGTGATGGCACCAGTGACAGGATTCAGCACGAAATAGGACATGTCACCGCTCAATAGAGCATAAGTAGGCACATCCTGCAACAGAGCGACATAATCACCGACACTGTCAGAACAAACACAACAGTAAAATTCTCCAATATCATTCACATCTGTCAAACGCAAATTTGTAAATCATAAACCCCCTTGTGTGTGTGTGTGTGTGTGTGTGGTACTGTTAACTCATTCGAGACATGTTGCCTCCAGATACATGGCCTAAGCCTTGTATCCAGAGGTGGCATGTCTTGAATGAGTTAACAGTTCTGGTGGCTGCATGTGCATGGGGTTAACTCATTCAGGATGTGCTGCCTACGGATACGCAGCAAACAGCCACATATCCCTAGGCAGCACATCCTGACTGAGTTAAACCTCTTCAATGGGTGATGTATTTAATCATTCGTTTCTGCTGAGATGTAAAGCACTACAGACAGGTCTCGATCATTCTCAGGTCAGTAGTCCCTACAAATTATCGCAGACAGATCGACAATAACAATTCAAGGGTAGTGCCTGATCAGCTTGGTGCCTTTTCAAGCGCCAGACTAACCAAGCACTACCCTTGAACCCTTGTGTGCAATGGGGCTGAAAGATTTCAGATCGAAAAAAAAAACTCAGAAGTAAAAGACAAGTTAGCCAAAACAGTTGCAGAATGTTGCTTGATGAGCATGATGCCTGGCAAGGTTCCAAGCTAATCTACTATGTTTAACCCTTTTAGCCCCAAGGTCCCATTTCTCAGATTTTGGAGGTGTTGCCTAAAGACCATGTACCAGTTGCAGATGGCTTGACCATGATAATTCAAGGGCAGTGCCAGATTAGCTTGGCGCCTGAAGGCGCCAAGCTAATCTGGCACTACTCTTGAATTATCATGGTCAAGCCATCTCCTGCTGTTTGGATCCGGGGCTAATATGGTGAACTTGTTATGAGCATCAGGGCAGAAATTTTCCAAATTCAACAAAAAACAAGAAAGGCAAAGCCCTTTGGCTCACGTGTATGACCGATCCACACATCTGACAAGAAGTAAACGGATGGCTTCTGCACTAACAAAATCCATGTTTTCTAAAAGTTTAATCAGTTTTTACACATCTGTCAAACCCCCTTGACCTTTGCATTGAGTCGACTAAATTAGGATACATAGGAAGGTTTTATCATCAGCTACCTTTGTGCCAAATCTGATTGAAAAGTTTGCAAAAATATTGATAACTACAATTATTGGCATTTTATACACATTTGTTGACTTCTTGTGACCCTTGACCTTTTCTGAGGGGTCATCCAAATTAGTATGTATAGATAGGTCTCACCCCCCCCCCCCCCCCCCCCCCCCCCCAAGAAAAAGCTTGATGTTGCCAGCCTTCAGCGTGACGACAAGAAAGCTGCCCTTCAGGCCGATTTACAGCGCATGCTCAAAGACACAGTTGATCCAGCAGACTCCTTCCCTGAAACACTCTGGGAACAACTGAAAACTGCTATTGTAAAATCCTCTGTGGAAGTCTTGGGCTTTGCTAGAAAGAGGAACAAAGACTGGTTTGACGAAAATGACGTAGAGATCCAGGAACTTCTAGCAAAAAAAAAGAGCCGCCCACCAGGCCCACCTAGCCCAGCCTTCCTGCCCTGTGAAGAAGTCTGCCTTCCGCCTCATCTGCAGCAGTCTCCAGCTCAAGCTTAGAGAGCTCCAGAACGAGTGGTGGTCCAGACTCGCACAGAGGACCCAGCTCTGCGCTGACAACGGTGACTACAGGGGCTTCTACGAAGCACTGAAAGCAGTGTATGGCCCTAGGCACCTGGTACAAAGTCCCCTGCGAAGCGCTGATGGACAGGCACTCCTCACAGATAATACCTCCATCTTGAACCGCTGGTCGGAATACTTTCAGGACCTCTTCGGCGCTGAACGCACTGTTCAAGAAACAGTCATCCTCCAAATCCCGCACCTTCCACTAAAGGTTGAATTGAACTACCCACTGCCGAAAAGACCCTCACAGCCATCCACCAGCTCAAGAGTGGCAAAGCAGCAGGCATTGACGGAATCCCACCAGAGATCTGGAAACATGGAGGCCCAGCACTGCACAACAAACTCCACAACCTCTTTCTCTGCTGCTGGGAAAAAGGAACACTACCAAAGGATCTCCGTGATGCAGTCATCATCACCCTGTACAAGAACAAAGGAGAGAAGTCTGCCTGCTCTAATTATCGTGGAATTACCCTGCTGTCCATTGCCGGGAAAATTCTCGCAAGGTTGCTCCTGAATCGGCTGGTACCTGCCATCGCTGAAGACCACCTCCCAGAGGGCCAGTGTGGCTTCAGAGCCAACAGGAGTACCACCAACATGGTCTTTGTGCTGAGACAGCTTCAGGAGAAGTGCCGCGAGCAGAACAAAGGGCTGTACGTAACGTTTGTCGACCTAACAAAAGCGTTTGACACTGTGAGCAGGAAAGGTATGTGGCAGATCCTGGAGCGATTAGGTTGTCCCCCAAAGTTCCTCAACATGATCGTCCAGCTCCACGAGGACCAGCAAGGCCAGGTCAGACTAAACAGTGACCTCTCAGAACCATTCCCCATTCGCAACGGCATGAAGCAAGGCTGCGTGCTGGCACCGACCCTCTTCACCATCTTCTTCAGCATGATGTTGAAGCAGGCCACAGTGGACCTCGACGATGATGACGCAGTGTACATCAGGTATCGTCTCGATGGCAGCCTGTTCAACCTCAGACAACTGCAGGCCCACACGAAAACCCTAGACCAACTGATTCGTGAGCTGCTCTTCGCTGATGACGCTGCCCTCGTTGCACACACAGAGAGAGCCTTGCAGCGCATTATGTCCTGCTTCGCAGATGCTGCCCAGCTCTTTGGACGTGAGGTCAGTGAAAAAGACAGAGGTCCTTCATCAGCCGGCACCCAAGGAAGAGCATCGCCCTCCCAACATCACCATCGGCGAGTCCGAACTGAAGTCTGTACACCAGTTTACCTACCTTGGCTGCATCATCACGTCAGACGCCAAGCTGGACAAGGAGCTGGACAACAGGCTGGCAAAAGCGAACAGTGCTTTCGGGCGACTATTCAAGCGGGTGTGGCACAATCAACAGCTGAAAAAAGGCACCAAGATCAGCGTGTACAGAGCTGTCGTCCTCACCACCCTGCTGTACGGTTCCGAGTCCTGGGCCCTCTACCGCAGCCAACTACGACTCCTCGAACGCTTTCACCAGCGCTGCCTGCGTACCATCCTCAGCATTCACTGGAGTGACTATGTCACCAACGTCGAGGTCCTTGAACAGGCGGAAACTGAGCATCAAGGCTTTGCTGCTGCGGACACAGCTTCGCTGGGCGGGGCACGTCTCCAGGATGGAGGATCATCGCCTACCCAAGATCACTCTGTTCGGCGAGCTCGCCACTGGACACCGAGACAGAGGGGCACCAAAGAAGAGATACAAAGACGGTCTCAAGAAGTCACTTAGTGCCTGCCAAATCGACCACCGCCAGTGGTCTTCGCTTGCTGCGGACCGTGACACCTGGCGCTCCACCATTCACAAGGCAGCCGTCTCCTTTGAGGACTCTCGCAGAGCTAACCTTAAGGACAAGCGGCTCAGAAGAAAATAAAACAGAGTTGTCGTAACTCAGAACCCTGACCAGACCTTCCCCTGCAGCCACTGCGGTCAAACCTGCCTGTCCCGGATTGGCCTCCGCAGCCACGAAAATGCCTGCAGACGACGTGGGCAAGCCCTATAGAATCTTCGTTTGCGAAGTCAAGCCAAGACTGAAGACCATCAGGTATCTTCTCTATCAAGTTTGGGTTTGAAGTTGTGAATAGTAATTGAGAAAAAAACATTTCTTGTCAAAATATGGCTATTTTTTTTAACCTATTTCCTGAGCTCTTATGACCCTTGACCTTTCAAGGGGTCATTCAAATTAGTATGCATAGATAGGTCTTATCATCAGGTATCTCTGTAGCAAGTTTGAAGTTGTGAATAGTATTTGTGAAAAAACATCTTTTGTAAAAATATGGCTATTTTGGACCCATTTCCTGAGCTTTTGTGACCCTTGACTTTTCCAAGGGATCGACCAAATTAGTGTACATATAAAGGTCTTACCATCAGGTATCTTTGCACCAAGTTTGGGTTTGAAGTTATGAATAGTATTTGAGAAGAAATAAATTATGTCCCAAAATAGCTATTCCTGATCTCCTGTGACCTTGACCTTTGTGAGAGGTCACTGAAATTGGTATGTTTAGAAAGGTCTTGCCACAAAGTATTCTTGTAGCTTGAATAGTCTCCGAGAAAATGCCAACAATAATGTTTACCACAGACGACGGCAGACATGCGACAGACAACGGACGGACGACCACTGGCACAGAACATAGACTCACTTTTGTTCGCATGTGAGCCAAAAAGGAAGAGTTCTGATGGCTCACTCCATCTGGGTCAGAATCAAGCACTATTCCTGAACTGCTACGGCATCAGAGCTGAAAATTTCAAATCGAATGAAGAACAGTGAAAGAATTCTGGCAACTCACTCCATCTGGGTCAGAAGCCTGAACTGTGACCACGACATCTCCAGGTTGTGTGCGAATGTTGATGGCAGCATTGTATGGATCATTAACAAAGTTCGGTGGGTTCAGATTGCGAGCCACGGCAATGGTCACAGAGCATGTTGCACGGTTGGCCGGAATGTAGCTGTCATGCACAGTCACCACCAGCTGAAAATAGAAAGAACAAGTCCAAACACTGTTACTCTGTAAACTGTCAATGTTCAAGGTAAGCATCACGCTATCTGGCACCAGTTTAACACTTTCAAAAAGTGTTGCATCCAGATTCGCGGCTTTCTCACTTCAAGTGGATGCAGACTGCGTTTCTGAAATCATTGTAAATTCAATGTCAAAGATCCCGAACCATCCAAGAATCATGCACGCAAAGTGGTTTCAGCAAGAGGCATAGTTGCGGGGGCTCACGAGGATCTATGCCTCTTGCAGTTGGATGATGTTCAATGTTTCTCAGCAGTGAAGGAGTTTAACTTTGCAACTGAACAAGTCTGACTTTGAACATGTTTTACATCACGCAATCATACCCAAGTATTGTGGGGGATAAAAAGCCAGAAAACAGACAGCAGTACATGGCAAAGTGCATGGCACTTGTTGCATTCCTGATCAAGCTTTTCCATGGGAATACAGTTTTAACCAGCATAGGAATTAAGTAAATAAGTGAACAACAGAACACTGATCAACCATGAAAGTTCTAGAGTGGTGCCAAAATAGCTTGGCACTGCAAGTGCCAAGCTTTTCTGGCACCACCCTTGAACTATTATGGTCGATATATCCCCTGTACTGATATAGAGTCTTCAGCAGAGAGCTCTCAACACTTTGTAGGAAGAATCCAACAACAGAAAGATGGTGTCGGATTCTCCCGACAACAGTAGGCAATGAGTTAAAACAGGCATTTCATCCTTCGTGTTAATATAATCAAGCTCAACATGATGGCTGACCATAAGGGAAACATGCAGCAGTGGCAGCAAAATGATTACATGCCGACAGGATTTTAATTTTGCACTGGGCCTGATCAAGCCTTACATACACTAACTCAGTATCAACCCCTGTGCATGCAGCTATCGGTACCGGTAGCTGCATGCACAAGGGGGTTAAGTACATAACTGAAAAGCAGGAGGCTTACATTGTATGAGCGAGTGGTGTCCAACATGAGATCAGCCTTCACACTGACATAGCCAGTAGCGTTGACGTTGAACATGCTGGGTGCAGCTGCGTCACCGATAGCGTTGAACACCAGGGAACCCTGCGACATAACATCGACAGTTGTGTATGCAGCCACTGGTGCAACTTACAGTACCAGCAGCTGCATGCGACAGGCGGCTAATACAGATTACTTTCCTGAGAGAGGATGCAAATTGCATCCACCTATGTCAGCAAGAGCATAGATTCTCATGAGCCCCTGCAGCCAGCAGGGGCTCATGAGAATCTATGCCTCTAACAGATGGCATAAATGGGCTGGCTTAGAAACTATCATAAGCAACTAGAGAACTTCAAACACTAGAAAAAAATTAATACCACACCCCACCCAACACGGTTAACAGAAACACAAGAAAATCTTCAGTAAAGACAATGTTGGAACTCACGACATGGCAGCTAAGATTCAAGAATGACAAACTATTTCAGCTTTGAAAGTGAAAAAAATATTTTAGCCAAATGTGAAAAAATAATTAACTTACAATGCGGTTAGCATCTGAAGCCACGAGCTGAGCGACGAATGTGCCTGCAGTAGTTTTCTCGTTCAAGGAAACTGTACCAGGGAAGTTCGCGCAAGATGGCAGACTGTCTCTGCAGACATTCACGTTGATTGTGGCTCGGCCTGAATTGCTCACGCCCAAACGGTTGTCGGTGGCAACTACCTCAAACTGAAACACAACAATAATATGAGAAATAATTAATATTATCATTAAGCCCTGATCTATTCTGGCAAAACCCTCAAACTATCACAACCTTTCCTCTGAAAGCAAATGCAGCCTTCAGAAGACGACTCACAAACTGGTGAAATTTGGCCTCGGGGCTCTATAAAATAAGTTGTGTCAGCATCATTAACTTTTTCACTGTGAACACAACCAAACTTTAAGAGCCACTGATCCTCATGAGTCCCCACAGTTGCAGGGGCTCATGAGGAACTGTGCCTCTTGCTGACACCACTTTGTATTCATGTTCCATGGACAACTAAGGTTCTCTGGCCCTCAATATGCAAAGATCTGCGAAACACAATCAGCATCCACTTGCAGTAAGAGGGTTAACCTCCATGAACTGGTGGATGCATACAAAAGAGGTTAACACATTCAAGACATGCTTCAGCTGGATATGTGAATGTGGCACATCTTGAACGAGTTAAGCAGCTGCATCATAAGCATTATTGAAGTGTTATGCATTTTAAACTTACCGTGTACAAAGATGTGAAACTAAGGCTGAGCTGTTGACGGAGATACAGATGACCAGTGTCGCCATCAACTGCAAAAAACTGATAGTCCTCAGGGTCACCAAGGATCGCGTATGTCAGCCGGTCCTGTGTAACAATAAAATGAAACAAATATTTTAACCTCTTTGTGCATGTAGCCACCTGTACTGTAAACAGTAGCTGTGGAAGCACGCATAAAAGGGTTAAGGTTTACAAGACTTCGGCGTATAGGCAACATACATGAGAGTGTCCATCTCTCACTTCAACAGGCACAGGACTCACAGTTTAGAATCCTATCATGCATCATGTAGCAGTCAAGGGAGATGGACTGACCATAATAGTTCAAGTGTAGAACCTGACAATCAGACACTTCTCTTCACCTACCATAGTCTGTTTCCAATGAAATAAATGCACGCATGCACTTTTGTTTCTGTATAATGTGTACACAAAAGTTCACACAAATTGCAGCATATCCTTTCCACCACTCTCCTGACACTCTTCTTGACCCCCCACTCCCACTGCATCTCTTCTCCTCATCTCTACAGCTATGATGCACAAAACACTGTGCAAGAAAAATAAAAGCCAGACTCACGTTCTCTGGATCTACAGCAGTCACATTGAGGAAGTTGAAACCTGCGGGTACGTACTCGCACACCGTCAGCGTTTGGCTGGCTGGGGAGAAGCTCGGTACGCCAGTGTTGTGAGTGACGATGATGGTCACACGGCAAGTACCAAAGTTTCGGGGGTAGAAGGAGTCTACCACTGCCACTTCCAGCTGGAAACGAATGTGCGCTTTATTTTTTAACCATTTATTTAATCTATGCAGCCACTGGCACTGATTACAGCACCTGTGGTTGAACATACAAGGGGTTGAAGACCCTTCTACAACCGATCTTGAGAACTAATTCCAGGTGCCCTGCATCAATATCTGCCAAAGTGTTGCCTGCGGCAATGCTAAATGACACTTCTGCAGCTATTGATGTGCGTCTCTTTGAATAAGTTAATGAGAATTCAGAGTTAAACCCTCTGGCCCCCTTCACAGCCAGAGGCACTGATTATGTCTCAAAAAGTGTTGTTTAGGAAGCAAATAGTCATGTGCTCTCTCTAATTTGAACACACATTGTTCACAGCGATACACACATGCTTACTCTCTCTCTCTCATGCACATACACACACACACACACATGCCTCCAGCCCCTGTCATTTGTTTTTTTTTAATTTATCTTTTCTTTTTTTAATTTTAAGAAACAGACTATTCTTAAACTAATGAACATCTGTAACAAACATCTTGCCAAGCTCACCTCGAAGCGTTGCGTGAGTGTGGAACTGAGAGGTCTCCTGATGAAGACTTGGCCGTCAGATGACAAAGTGAAATATCCCCAGGCAAGGGCATCTCCGGTTTGGCTGAACTGGAAGGTTCCCTGTAAAAATAAAAAACTTAACAAACAGCACTGAGCACAAGCCGAACAGATATATTTCCTAACTAAGCCCCATTTGTAAGAGGTGAAGACCTACATTAACTCCTCATGCATGTGTGCTGAATGCAGTTAACTCATTCAGCTCTGATGCACTACAGCAGGAGATGGGTCGACCATGATAATTCAAGGGTAGTACCAGATTAGCTTGGCACCTGTCGGCCCCAAGCTAATCTGTCACTACCCTTGAATTATCATAGTCAATCCATTTTCTGCAACAGGTGCATGTCGTTAAATGACACCTCCAAAATTTGGGAAATACGTGCGTCGGGCTCAATGAGTTAAGCATACGTGCATTTGGTGTGATTGGTGATTGTATACTTTGAATAAAGTCACTAGTCAGGGATTTCCAACAAACACCAAAATCTTGTGCTGAGTAACAGTCTTTCCAAGAAGAAACCCACTTACAATTCAGTAAATGTTAATGTAAGTTATTTAAAAAAAAAATTAAAAACTTTTTAAAAAGTACATTTACCTTATCTTAATCTCTTCTCTGCTAAATAAAGCTGAACATCATCTACAAGAGGCATAGATCCTCATGAGCTCCTGCAGTTGCGGGGGCTCATGAGGATCTATGCCTCTTGCTGAAACTATTTTGTGTCCAAGTTCCTCTGACGCTGAATTCATAATGGTTTCAAGAACACAATCTGTGTCTGCTGCCGATAATGGGGTTAACCCACTTGCCCCGCAACACACTGGTGGCTGCATGCACAGTGGGGTCGAAATAAAGAATTTAGAACACGGAAAGCTCCTGAAAAAGATACTTGCCACTTGGTTGTTGTCAATCCCCTGGAAGGTGAACACGCGAGTGTTGTTGGCCTGGTTGTCATTAATGGTTATCTGCTGGTTGTTGGTAGCGCAAGTCGGCAGGCTAGTGTCACGCTGGATGGAGATGGTCACCGGCACATTTGTGCGTCCGCATTGAGGGATGCCATTGTCAAATGCAGACACGCTGAACTGTAGAAAGCACCCAAAAAATTAGGTGAGGAAAAAGACAGAAAGCAAGAAGACAGAAAGCAAGAAGGCACATTAGTCCCTTGGCTGTTGGTAGTACTTTTTGTCACGATGATTCCTGCACTTTTTGTCATGAGGATTCCTGCAGGAATCATAGCGACAAAAAGTACTACCAACAACATATTGCTTAACCTCACTAACTCAAGAACAGTGCCAGAACAGCGTTACACCTTGTGCTATCATAGTTGATCTGTCTCGTCAACTATCATGTAGTATTTTGATGACAACTCCAGACTTTTGGGATTTCAACTTGAGGGCTGTTGCCCATTAACCCACTGGCTGTTGGTAGCACTTTTTGTTGTAGTACATCTGTGCTAAACTGCATGGTTGATCTCAAATGAAATAACCAAACGATACAAGGTGTAGAAAATTTATTATCGTGATGTACTTTTAACTTGAAAATTCTTTAACTTAAATGAATGTCAAATGCTAAGTTCACCTACTTGTAAATTCACTTATGAGAATTCATATCAATATGTAAAGAAAATCGACAGTCAACAATCTATTCATCCCCCCCCCCCCTCCCCCCACCCCTCTTGATCTCCAACCCTCACACCTTGTTTTCCTACTTTATATCTCTTATTTCTCTTTGAAAGATAAATGCAGATAATCAACCGTTTGGCTGTCTGTTTGTAGCAATCTTTGTCGCGATGATTCCTGCAGGAATCATTGTGGTCAAAACTGCTACCAACACCCAAAGGGTTAACCACCTTTTGTTTGCAACCACTGGTACCATCAACTATACCGGTGGCAGCACATGCAAAGGGGGGTCAACTTACAGCATAAGGTCCGGTGGCGGTCTGAAGTGAGTTCTTCACGTAGATGGAGCCTGTGGAAGAGCTCAGAGAGAAGAACTCTGAGGCGGCCACACCTCCTGCGGCATTCTGGTCAATGTAGTAGCTCACAATGTCCTATGAAAAATCAAAACAAATTCTTCAAAACGTCAGACCCCTCACTGAAATGACTGCAACTTAAATGGAGACCAGCTTCAAACTTGACATATGTTGACCTGGTTCGATCCAGGAATAAGCGTGCAAGTGGGGAAGGGTGCAACAGTGTACAAAATGTCTAGTGCCTGCGAGAAAATGGAAGACAAAATATTTAAGTATCTATTCAGGACAAATTGCTGTTGCTATGGGTTTTTTTTTTGTTTGTCTTTTAACTGGGCTAATAAAGTATTCAGTATCCTGTATCTTTGATTAAAAGAAAAATGTCTTGTTGGCATGGGACAGTTAACCATGAAGCCACGACGACAAAGTTATCAAATTTTGCAGAGATCCTTGGAGGTCCGCATCACAGTTGTAGAGACAGATCAACAATGATAGTTCAAGGGTGGTGTCAGAACAGTTTGGCATCTCCAGGCGCCAAGCTGTTCTGACACCACCCTTGAACTATCATGGTCGATCCACATCTGTTGTAGCAATTCAGGGCCTTTTTATGGGTCAAGTATTCTGAAGCTGAATCTCACTAGGCCTAACCAAAATATGGAGTTGTACTTACATTATCAGCATCAGTAGCATTGACTTGCAGAACAAATGCAGGTGGCAGGAAGTTCTCATTAATGTTGATGCTGTAGAATCCGCTGACAAACCGCGGACAGTTGGGATTGCGATTAACAGTGATGAAAACAGTCTCGCGAGCCTTCAGGTCAGGATTCTGAATGTCGTAACATTCAACCACCAGCTGCAAATAAAAATACCAGTCTTAGATATTTTCAACACATCAAAAAAACTACGATCAAAATTCCCACATGTACTGTACTGTAGATTTCAGGTGGCAGAACAACCATGTAGTTCATGGGTGATCTCCAATGACTTCCCTCAATCTGACGAAGCCAATGAGGCAAATCTCTGTCAAAAAGAGGCATACATTTTCATGAGCCTCTGTGACTTCAGGGGCTGATAAGAATCTATGCCCCTTGCATATGTTAGTAAGAGCAAATGCCTTACCGAGTATACGCGAGTTCCCTGGATGTCCTGGTTCAGTGAGCGGAGGAGGGTGACTGTACCGGTGTCTGTGGTCAATCCAAAGTAGTCAGTTCCTGGACGGAATCCTAGCAGGTTGAAGCGAATGCGGCTTGGGATCTGAAGATCAAATGCATGATACAAGTAATATTAAAAATTAAATTAAATAAATAAATAAGTGAATAAATCAATAAATAAGTAAATAAATAAAATGATCAAAAGATCAATCAATGATCAGTCAATCAGTCCTTTCATCAATCATTCAAGCAATCTTACAAAAGGCGTAGATTCTCATAAACCCTGGCAGCTACAAGGGCTCATATGACACCTACAAGTATTTAGGTGTTCTTTTTGACAACGCGCTCAACTGGAAACAAAACACAGATGCTATTGTGAAAAAAATGCATACCCGTCTTTACTGTTTGAGAAAGCTCAGATCATTTCATGTAACTCACAAACCAGATAGGTGAGGCTAGCGCTGGCAGAATTGTCAGTACTCAAACCAAGGGGAATCACAGCGCTGGACATGAATGGAAATGATTGTCTTATTCTATACCTGCGTATTTCTCTGTGGGCTGGCGATTGGGTGCCTGATAGGCGGGGGCAGGGGATCTAACTGTTGTCTGTCCAGCGCTGTGATTCCCCTTGGTTTGAGTACATTTCATGTAAGCACTCAGCTTTTACAGATGTTTTACTGCTCCAGTATTGTTAGCATTTTAACTTTTGGACTGACGTGATGGGGGAGAAATTTATGTAAAAGAGACCAAGATCGCCTTAACAAAGTAATCCGGAAAGGGGGTGGGGTGATTGGTAGGGCACAGGATAATTTGGACACACTGTACAACAGACGGATTACGAACAAATTGGCCGACATTCTTGACAAAACACATCCACTTAGATATGAATTTGACAGCAGACGTATCGAACGAAGTGGCAGACTCCGAGTACCCAAAAGTCGTACATCACGTTATGCCAACTCTTTTGTCCCTCAGGCTGTTACCCTTTTCAACACCTGCAGGAGGCCGATGTCTGTTTACATGAAGCATAGATTCTCAGGTGCCCTTGCAAGGGCTCCTGAAAGTCTACGCCTGTTGCAGATGGCTGAAAATTCTGAAGCATACATACCTCAAGAGGACTAAGGTCAGGGTCTGTGCAGCGAAGAGTTCGCAGAGTGACGCTAGGTGTCTGATACACATCAATGTTGATGTCATATGGTGCTCCCTCGAACTGCGGTGAACGATCACCTGGTAAACGCCTTACGTTGATCGTCACCGTCGCGTATGACCCAGTGCCTCGACCATCAGATGCAAACACTTGGAACTGTAACAGGAAGATGGAGAATTAGTTGTAAACAGATCCCTATTGTTCCGTTATGTATACAGGCATTCATTTGATTGTTATTCAAATATGTAACATCTATGTTTCTAACCTTTTTTTTATTGTTTGTTTGCTAATTTTCTCTTCATTCATTTGTCCATCTTTCTATTCATCCATCCATTTTTTAATTTCTAAACCCTTTAGCTGTCAGTAGTGCTTTTTATTGCGATCATTTCTGCCGGAATCACTGCAACAAAAAATACTACCAACACTCAAAGAGTTAATTTGTGCATAATTTCCTTCATATAATTTAATTTTCTGGTTCATATATACAGAAAAAAATTCCTCAAAGGAAAACTTCCACTGATCTTGGCTGTGTGTCTGAAGTACCTCAAACTTACAGAGAAAGCAAACTTCGGGGGTTAAAAAAAAACAGTCATAAACTGCACATGCTACATGCCATTTACTGGTCAGCAAATGAATTTTAACTCATTCGAGACATGCTGCCTTAAGCCACGTATCCGGAGGTGGCACGTCTCAAATGAGTGAGGTCTTACATTGTAGGTGTTATTTGCTTGTCGCAGATTCTTGCGCACGCTGATGTCACCAGTGGCAGGATCTATGTAGAAAAATTCTGATGCATTTTGGTCGTTAGGTTTCACAATGCTGAAGGTGACAGGGTCCTGAAAAAAACCAACAGATAACAATAGCAATAACACCAGTCAATTCTGTGACTCGGCTCAAAGCCCTGCAAACTGAACCCAACACGCACGCTCATGTGAAATACACGCATTCACTCTGAAGGCAAACACAGTACAAGACAAACACTGAACATTAACCCATTCAGCCCCACGACCCTGCAGCAGAAGATGGATTGATCATGATAATTCAAGGGTATTGACAGATGAGCTTGGTGCACCAAGCTCATCTGTCACTACCCTTGAATTATCATGATCAATCCATCTCCTGCAACTGGTACATAATCATTAGACAACACCTGCAAAAGTTTAGAAATGCGGCCATGGGGTTAAGGGGTTAAATCTTTGCTGAATGAATCCAGTAACCTCACCCCCCACCCCTCCCCCTAAAATGGGTGAAAATACACAATCACTTACATTGTCTCTGTCAATTGCTCGCACTTGCACCACCACAGTGCTGATAGGGGCAGTTTCGTCCACCGTCGCCACATAATTGGCGCTGGGCTGGAACTCGGGATTGTTGGGGTCTCGTGTCATGGTGAAGATGACTGTAGTGGTGGCTCGACGGGCAGGATGGGCCGAGTCATACGCAAGCACCCGCAGCTGCAAGCAGCACAGAATCCATGCAAACAAACAATACTGTCAGGGTCATTTAACCCGTTTTTGCTGCCAAGAAAAATTTAACACTGCCTACCTGCAAGAGGTATAGATCCTCATGAGCTCTCGCAGTTGAGGGGGCTCATGAGGATCTGTACTTCTTGGTCAAACCACTTTGTATCTGTTACTTTGACGACTGGTGACCTCTGGCGTTGAATTAACCCTTATCATTCGGAATACTCAAGTGTGTGAAATAAGTTGGACTAAAATAGTTCAAGGGTAGTGCCAGAATAGCTTGGCGCCTCTAGGCGCCAAGCTATTCTGGCACCACCCTTGAACTAAAGCCAATGGTCTATATCCTTGTCTGTAAGTACTGTAATGTAGCTTCCATATGGCAGCGTACAAATTTGAAGCTTTTAGCCTCAGTGTGATATGGGTTAACAAAGATTTGAGAAACACAATACAGTAACCCCGCTGGTCATGCAGCCACCGTTACTGTAAACAATACCCATGAGTATGCGTGCACGCGCACATGACTGTGTCACCATACCGTCCTTGCAAACAAAAAATTATAATCAAAAATGTTTTTCTAATCCCTGTAGTTTTATGATTTTATCTTAACCCATTCAGCCCTGACACAGTACAGCAGGAGATGGGTCGACCATGATAATTCAAGGGTAGTGCCAGATTAGCGTGGCGCCTGTCGGCGCCAAGCTAATCTGGCACTGCCCTTGAATTATCATGGTCGATCCATCTCCTGCAACTGGTGCATAGTCATTAGATGACGCCTCCAAAATTTGGGAAATACGGCCGTCAGGCTGAACGAGTTAAGTCAGGACGTGTTGTACAAAATCTTCACTATGGTTTGACTTGTGTACTTTAATGAAAAAGCCATTTTGTTTTTGTGCGAAAATGAGTACACTACTTCTCCCTATATTTTAATGACTACACTTTGAATGAACGTTGAATCACAGAATCAGAAGAAGGATGAATTTCCACTAACCCTTTGACTATCAGCAGCACTTTTAGTTATGGTGGTGCCTGTAGGAATCACCTTTAACCCTATGGGTGTCTGTAGTGTAGGAATCATCGTGACTAAAGCCTCTCCTGACACCCAAAGGGTTAAAAAAAAAAAGCCTTATCAACAGCAAAGGGTTGAAAATAAAATACTTCTGGAAAATTACAAATTGCCAGTGTCATGCTCAGTCAATCTCCTGCTCGTGCATCAGAGATTATTATAATAAAGCTTATACCAATGTGCGAAAGGATATTTGGGCAATGTTGGTCGCTGCTGGCCCAGGCATGGACATGCCCGCACAACGGCAGCCATTGTCGGCCTGGTAACATATTGCACAATGAAAACGCATTCATTGGTGCCCACATACCGTGTACTGTTGTAGCTGCATTGGATCCTGTTTCAGATTGCCAATGACTGAGACTATACCAGTGGTCTGGTTCACAGCGAAGAAGGACTCCGAGGGATACAGTCCAGAGGCTTCGTACATGATCACACCCTGTGGAAAACGGCATCATATTATTGAGCCTGTTCAGCCCTGATACACGTACAAGAAGATAATAATGGATCAACTGTGGCGCCTCTCTTTTCCTGTTATGAGTACATTACGGTTCTTTTGACAGTTTGACCATGGTAGTTCAAGGGTGGTGCCAGGATAGCTTGGTGTCCCTTGAACTACCACAGTCAAACTGTCAAAAGAACCGTAATGTACTCATAACAAGACAACCTTCAATTTTGAATGGTGACTCTAAGGCTCAATGTGTTATGTGGTAACACATCAAGCAATATGGTTGATTATTATGGTAGATGTCATTAAAAGGCTACAGTAACAATAATAATAACAACATAATATACTAACAAAACTCATGATAATAATGATAAATAATAAATGGTTTCATATAGCACTAAATTCACTTTTTTCTGTAAACATCATCCTTACCTCTCGATCATTGTCAAAAGCAAAGACACGTGTAATGGATGGGGTCAGGGACTGAGTTTCCTGCAGAGGGACGGTGTAACCATTGGGCTGGAAGTATGGGTACTCATCCAGGTCCACAGTGATGTACACAAACACAAAGTCAAATTTTGGGTTGGTGGGGTGGTTGTCGACTGCCTCCACAGTGATCTGAAAAACAGAAGTAACCACAACATAAGAATCTCAAATAAAATAAAATAAACATTTGACACACATTCCTGAAAATGTATGATCTCAAAGAGATCATACATTTTCAGGAATGTGTGTAAAATTTTTATTTTATTCTGAATATCACAATCACTAATTAGTACAGCAGAAGCAATTGGATGCTGCTTATTGTGTTCCAGTAAAGATGGGGTTAAACAAACTCACGTTATAGTAGGTGATGGCGGTACCGTTGAGGGATTTTCGCAGGTAGAAGACACCAGACAATGGGTCCAGGTAGAACACGTCACGGAAGTTGGGCTGGTTCGAACCTCTCATGGAGTACACAACCCTATCCTGCAGGTCAAGAAGAGAAATACTCAGCGAAGAGAACAAACGAACATACAAAACAAACAAATATCTAACAATGTTGAAATTACTTTTTTTCTTTAACCCTTTCGCTGTCGGTTGTGCTTTTTGTCAAGGCGATTCCTGCAGGAATCACCCCCACTGACAGCCAAAGGGTTATTTTTATTATGTTCATACTCTGAAATACATTATAGATGGGCTTGATATGAAAATATTTACACATAGTTAAACAAAGACAGCAAAACGTCCACATGACTGCTTCGGTCTTGATTAACTCATTCAGCCCGACGGCCATATTTTCCAAATTTTGGAGGCGTCATCTAATGACTGCACCAGTTGCAGGAGATGGATCAACCATGATAATTCAAGGGCAGTGCCAGATTAGCTTGGTGCCAACAGGCACCAAGCTAATCTGGCACTACCCTTGAATTATCATGGTTGACCCATCTCCTGTTGTAGTGCGTCAGGGCTGAATGGGATAACTCAAGCACAGAATTTATGCCTGATTATAGGGTTTGTAGGTTATGCAGCAGTTAATAGGAAACCGATATGTAACAAGTGATGGACACCACACATAATTCTGTGAAGGTGCTGAGCAAGTCTGGCACAACCAGCAGTGGGTTTTGTCTTGTTTCTTTTTTCATCTTTTTGTTATTACGCTGTGCAAAATTTCCCTTAGGTAAAAATAAGTATTATTGTCTTTAAAGACTCGACTATTTTCTGTCTTCTACCACTGACTGATGCCACAGGCTCAGTAGTCACATGTAGCAGAGAGAGAGAGAGAGATTGTGTGTGCGTGCGTGTGTGTGTGTGCGTGTGTGTGTGTGTGTGTGTGTGTGTGTGTGCTTGTGAGTGTGCTTGTGTGTGTGTGTGTGTGTGTACGTGCAACATTTCTTTTGAACGACATGATTTGTAGATGAGTGCATGACTGTGTCTACATCAGTGTCTTAGGTAATGCAATTTTGTTTCTCATTTTTGTCTGTTTTGTTTTTGTAATCTATGTTTTGAATACACAAGTAGTTTGCTATGAAGTGCCTAGCGCTGTGGTTGGAGGTTAGGTACTATACAAACACTCATTATCATTAACCCATCACATCCTGAGGCTGATTTTCTAACATTTGCTTATTATCCTATGATGGCTACATTACACATTAGGAGACGTATCAACCATTTTAGTTCAAGGGTGGTGCCAGAATAGCTTGTCGCCTGAGGCTATCATAAATTAATTTCAAGCAGTAGTGTATCAGTATGAAAGGGTTAAACTATCACGACTGAGCTGTCGTCCACTGTACTTTCGCACGGGTTAACCAGCAAACCCACAGCAAACTACGACAGGATAAGGAATGACCACGAGATTCTCGTAAGCTCAGCTTGCACTTCAGATTCTCATTAGCCCCTGTGATCTGCGATAACTTTTTGGGCTTGTACAGAACTGTAGATCCTCAAGACCTTCATCATAAGTTTTTTCAAGAACTGTTAGAATACAGGGGCTCTTGAGGATCTCTCAGGGTGCATGGGTTCATGAGGATCACACAGTGTGCATGAGCTCTTGTGGATATTTCAAAGTGTTTGGTACACTCTACATGTGTATGCATTCATAACTAGGAGTTCACAGTACAGCCCATCTCACAATTCCATGGTCTCCTAGCCACAGCACGAGATTAGGAAAGTCAGACACAGTGTACCACAAGACACTGTACAGCGCATAAAGTGGAACACAAGACAGTGTATGTCCTATACACTGTAAGACAAGATACTGCAGGTCACATACACTGTGTCCTAAACAATACACGACAGTGAGCACTTCAGCCACAGTATATGGATATATAGCTTTTATGACACATATCCACATCTGGCACATCTTGAATGAATTAATGAGCTTAACCCTTTGTGTGTCAGTAGTCATTTTTGTCACGATGATTTCTACAGGAATCATTGTGGGAAAAACCTCTACCGACACGCAAAGGCTTAATAATACATACCCCATCACCATCGACAGCGGTAACGTTGATGACTTGTTGCAGCAGTGAGTGGTATTCGGAGATTGTGACTCTGTACTCCCTCTCTCTGAATACCGGTCCCCAGCGGTTGCGACTGATGAAAAGGGTAGCATCACACTGTATTTTTCGTTCAGGCTGGGCACGGTCGTATATTTCCACTTTCAACTGAAACAATTTCAATGACAGATAACAATCAGTTGACAGCTTGCAATTCTTGTCGAACTGCGAGACAGATTTTTTAAATTTTATTTACAAATAATCGTTTTGTGTCAAGTCTTGCTATGTCTCATCATATTTACATGTTATCTCATTTTCATTTTTTATATTAAAAATAAATGGAATTTGTGATGAGTTATGAGTACATTGAAAAGTATCACTTATTAACCCTTTGCATTTCAACAGCGAATTTTGTAATGATGATTTCTGCAGAATCGTCATGACAAAAACCACTATTGACATGCAAAAGGTTAGAAACAAACATTTTGTTAATTAATGTTATTATTCACCCTTTGGCTGTCTGTAGTACTTTTTTTGATGCGATTCCTGCAGGAATAATCTCCAAAAAAAAAGCCACTGACAACAAAAGTGCTGAGCATGTAAACACTAGTATAATATGTTACATGAACGAGGGAGCTATCAATTCAGACGACATTATTCAGATCCACATTACCATGCCATGGGTGGAAGCTGACAAGTGTGAAAATACAGAATGGCATCCTGGGGTCAAGTGATTGTCAAGGCATTGGTGGGGGCTACACATGTTTCTGTTTGTTTTTTGTGCGTTTTTTTGTGGTGCATTTCTTCAAAGCATTTGTGTGTCTTCTCCCATAATCTGTCCTTGCGATGTCTACTTTTTGCCATTAGCGTTTGATGTTTTTTTTCAAAATGGACATTGTTGTGTGTGAGACTTCCATCTTTCTGTCTGCCAACTTTCAGCCATGAATTTGCTAAAGTGCATTAACTCATTCAGCCCGGCGCACATATTTCCCAAATTTTGGAGGCGCCATATAACGACTATGCATATGTTGCAGGAGATGGATCGACCATGATAATTCAAGGGCAGTGCCAGATTCAGGCGCCAAGCTAATCTGGCACTACCCTTGAATTATCATGATCAAGGCATCTGTCAGCGCCAAGCTAATCTGGCACTACTCTTGAATTATCATGGTTGACCCATCTCCTGCTGTAGTGCGTCAGGGTTGAATGGGTTAATGAAAATTATCCAGTTGGATGCAAAGGCTGTTTGTTATGCTGCTTCTAACTGGCACTGGTACAATTACCTCCAAATTTCAACCCCTTATGCATGCTGTCACCAGTATTGTTTACAATACTGGTGACTGAATGTACCAGGATGAAGGGGGCAGAGGGGGGTGGGGGCAAAAAGAATGTAAACTGCATCTTACCGCGACCGTGACCTCACTGTCGTCCTTAATGCTCTCAGCCAGCTGGATCTGGCCTGTGGTGCTGGAGATGTTGAGAGCAATGGGGTTGGGGTAGATCAGTTGGTACACCAGCACATCCTGCAAACCAACAAGCTGAGATCATATCTTTACTAACACAGTCATACACTGCTACTCCACTAGCAATTCATTTCATACACCCTTGTGCTTGAACAATGTAAATAGCACGCGCACAAGGGACTAAATCTCTTTACTGCCAGTGGACACGTGTCTTAGTTCATCAGCAAACAACAAGGTCAGCAAGAGGCATAGATCCAGCTGCAAAAGATATAAATCCTCTTGAGCCCCTGCGACAGCGGGGGCTCAAGAGGATTTATGTCTCTTGCAGCTGGATTGTGTTAACTTTTTCTTGTCAGTGAACAGGTTAACTTTTAATGAATCATACAAGTTTCCAGAAGAAAATGACTGCAACTTCCTGTCTGGATTCTGTCTTCAAACAAGACAGAAATCCCACTAATTTGTAGAGAGTGGGGTACAGAAACCCCATTGTGCAGGCACCCACTGGCACTGTTGACATATTCACCCTTTTTAGTGTATGCAGCCAACAGTACTGCTTACATTACCCATGGCAACACGCACAAGGGGGGCTAATATAGTGGGCACAAATCTTTTAGGCTGCATGCACAAGGGGATTCATTCTCTTATTTCTGAAAAATTACCTGAAGTGCGTTGCTCTGGCCATCCACGTCCAAGACGACGGTGCCGATGGGTGCGTCCTCGTTGACAGTGTTGGTAAGATTGCCACCACAGGAAATGACAGGTCGCACACGCGTAATAGTGATGGTCACCGTCGTGTTGATGCATCTCTTGGGATTGCCATTGTCGCATGCCTCCACCACAAGCTGGATAAGACAGAAATTAAGTATCACTTAAGCCCCTTGTTCATGCAGCCATTGGTACAGTGCACAGTACCAGTGGCTGCAGGCACAAAGTAACGGGTGAACCCTATGCTGTTGGTAGCGGATTTTGTTGCCATGATTTCTGCAGGAATCATCGTGACAGCCAACATACTTAAGCCATCACCAAGGTGAGTTTTTACCAGGAAAGGTCTTCAACAGGATCATCCTAGAGAGAATGAAGAGCTCCGTTGACCCCCAGCTGAGAGACCAGCAAGCAGGATTCAGGAAGAACCGATCATGTACAGACCAGATCGCCACTCTCCGCATCATCGTGGAACAGTCTCTGGAGTGGAGCTCCCCGCTGTACGTCAACTTTGTGGATTATGAGAAAGCATTTGACAGCGTGGACCGAGAGACTCTGTGGAAACTCCTACGACACTACGGTGTACCCACAAAGCTCGTCTGCCTGATCAAGAGCAGCTATGATGGCATGACATGTCGCGTGATCCACGAAGGGCAGTTCACCAGAGCTCCAGGTCAGAACTGGTGTCAGGCAGGGGTGTCTGCTGTCTCCGTTCCTCTTCCTACTGGCCATAGACTGGGTCATGAAGATGACCACAGAGCACAGACGAAGTGGAATACAGTGGACACTGTGGACACAGCTTGACGACCTCGATTTTGCAGACGACTTGGCATTACTGTCCCACACTCATCAACAAATGCAGGACAAGACCACGAGGCTTGCTGACATCTCGTCCCAAGTGGGCCTCACCATTCACAAACAGAAAACAAAGACAATGAGGCTGAACGCAACCAGGGAAGAACCAGTCTTGCTTGCTGGCACCCCGTTGGAGGAGGTGGAGTCCTTCACCTATCTCGGGAGCATCATAGACAAAAAAGGCGGCACTGATGCAGATGTCAGAGCACGAATCGGTAAAGCCAAAGCAGCCTTTCTCCAGTTGAAAAAAGTGTGGAGTTCCAGAGAGCTGTCACAACACACCAAAGTCCGGATTTTCAACTCCAATGTAAAAGCAGTTCTCCTATATGGAGCAGAGACATGGAGATTGACAAAAACCACAGTCAACAGAGTACAGACCTTCATGAACAGTTGCATTAGAAGAATTTTGAAAATCCACTGGCCAGAGAAGATCAGCAACGTCAGACTCTGGGAGAGAACAGAGCAGATAACAGCAGAGAATGAAATTGGGCGAAGAAGATGGGGATGGATCGGTCACAGTCTGAGAAAGCCAGCTTCCAGTATCACTAGGCAGGCATTGTCATGGAACCCCCAGGGAAAGAGGAAAAGAGGTAGGCCGAGAAACTCCTGGCGTCGAGACCTCCAAGCAGACATCAAGAGACTGGGAACCACCTGGAGTAGAATCGAAGGAGAAGCACAGGACAGGAGTTGCTGGAGGTCTCTCGTCGACGGCCTATACCCGGGTAGGGGTGACAGGCGTAAGTAAGTAAGGTGAGTTTTAACCCTTTTGTGCACACAGCAACCGGTAATGCTGACAGTACCAGTGGCTACAGGCACAAGGGGGCTAATGCCTGGGACTCTGTAAAGCAACACACTTTGGGCAGAGAGACATAAGACATTTTACTAAACTGTTGGGGTATTACCCCTAAAATGTAACCTTTTGGCTGTTGGTAGCGCTTTTGGATGCAATGATTACTGCAGGAATCATTGTGACAAAAGCCCTGACAGCAAAGGCTTAAAATGTAATAAACTGTTTTGTGTTTGTTTGTTCAGAGCATGTTTCTTTCTTTCAAGGATAAAAAAACATTTTGCATACTGTCTGATACTGTCTTTAACCCTTTAGCCCCAAGGTCCCATTTCTCAAATTTTGGAGGTGTTGACCAACAACTACGTTGCAGGCGATGGATTGACCATGATAATTTAAGGGTAGTGCCAAATTAGCTTGGCGCCTGAAGGTGCCAAGCTAATCTGGCACTACCCTTGAATTATCATGATCAAGGCATCACCTGCTGTAGGGATCTGGGGCTAAAAGGGTTAAGCAGCTGCAGGTATGGAAAGCAGCTGTGAGCTTTGAGAATTCCTGCCGGTGCCGATGGTGTGCGAACGCAGACTCAAAATGGTGATACATGTATGAAGTAACCATGTTTGTTTCCTCAAAAACATTACCGATGACATTACTGTCTGGAAGTGTCTACTACTTACTCAATTTTAGCCTAAGAACTTGTTGTGTTCCTTCACCACCCGGGAGGCACTCGGGGAACCCTCATTAGGGCTGAGAGTAGCCTCCCGTCCCAGTCCAATCAGGCGCCCACTATGTGGCCCAATCACAAATCAGTCGTTTCTACTTAGCTCTGAAGTTTAGACGTGTTAGCCTATCGCTCCACCGACCGTTGCTAACGGTTTTTTCCCTGCTCTTCTTTTTGTGGATTACTGTGTTCCTTCCGACTTGTGTGCTTAGATTTAGAACGGGAAAAAAAAAACAAAAAAAAAAACAAACAAACAAAGGTACTCCCTGTGGTGTTTACTGCTCCGGATATGGAGATTCCTCCACCCGTCGCCACGTCGCAGGAGAGGTAAGGTCTTGGCCCCTCCCTCACAAGGCCCCGGCCCGGGTGCCTGTTTCCGTTTGTTTCGTCGGATCGCGCATCGCTTTCGTTCTCGTTTTCGGCATTCAGAGTGCTTGCGCCCAGTCGCCTGCTATTTCTGTTTGTATGTTGCAGTAACCCCGTGCGTACCTGCGACAAGTGTGGATCTTTCCGGTGGCCGTGTGACGATCATGATTTTTGCCTTCCTTGTACGGGATGCAATTCGGACCATACTTGCACCGTCTGCGCCGCCTGGCCCGAGCAGCAATGGTCGCAGCTTTGGAGTTTTTACAGGCGCGAGCGTCCGCATTCGCCTAGTGACAGGGCTTCTTTCCTAGAGCCCACATCAGTGCTTGGCGCTGTTTCCAAACGTGTGGGCGCGGACCGTGAGGATCCACTGAGCCGTCGGCCGCTTGAGCTTCGCTCATCTTCCCTCACTTCTAATCGGACACCGCCTGCTGACTCTTACGGGGAGTCCGCCTTAGGGCGCAGCGTTTGCCTTACGGGGGCACGCATACCGCGACTACCCTCGCGTAGTACGTTGTCCAAAATTAATCGAATTTCTGGAGACCGTGCGGATCAGCTGAATCGTCCTCCGCTTGCGATTTCCTCATCCTCCAAACTCTCTAACCGGACACAGCCTGCTGACTCTTACGGGGAGTCCGCCTTAGGGCTTAGCGTTTGCCTTACGGGGGCGCACATACCGCGACATAATTCGCGTAGTACGTTGTCCGCAACTAGTCGCGTTCTAATGGACCGTGACGATCAACTGCGCTGTCGGCCGCTGCACATTGGCTCATCCACAAAGATTTCTAAACGGACATCGCCTACTGGCTCTTACGGGGAGTCCGCCTTAGGGCGTAGTGTTTGCCTTCCGGGGGCACGCATTACACGACATGCTTCGCGCAGTCCATTGTCCGAAAATCGTCGTATGCGATCTCATTTGCACAAGTCTGCGTGCTCTTACGGAGAGTCGCCTATGCGGCAACGTACCCGCTGTACAGAGACTGGCGCGAGATCCCGGTCCAGGTGTCATCGGTTTGATGACCGTGTTCTTCTTTCTCACGTGACCTCCAATACTCCACACACTCACGCGTCGGGTGACTACCGTCAGGAGCATCATTCTACTGTCCGTTCCGATCGCCGCCGTCCTCGGCATTCATCATCATCTTCCCTTTCATCTCCTTCTCCCGCTTCGGTTCCCCGTTCGGCTTCCAGCTTGTCTCGGTCTGCCCCTCCCCTTCCGTCCCGTCACCCGTCCCCTTCCCCTCCTCGGCCCCGTAGTCGGACCTCCGCTGGTAAAGTTCACCGTGACCACCACTCCCGTCATCGCAGCCGCTCCCGTCATCGCAGTCGTTCTCCCCGTTCACGTCACACGGTTCCCTCTAGGTCCCCCCCTCCCATTTATACCTTTCCCCTGCACCCGCTTCGCCATCTTCCCGCGGTACGACGTTCGCCGGTGGCTACAATTTCTCATCCGGACGGGCTCCGCGCCGTTTCTCCCTCACGGACCCTCCATCGGATCTCCCTCCCTACACGCGAGGAGGACACCCTTAGTCTACTTCCTGAGGATTCGGTCTCTAATCTCCTCTACTTTGGCGGCCGCTCCCTTTTGCCGCGCTCTGATGTATCGGATGCGCTTGTGTCGACTACACTCCCTTCGTCGTCGCGCACGGAAACGCTTCTTTGCATTAATGAAGCGGCTCGTATTGTCGTGGCCGCCCTACCGAAAGACGAGTGCCCTCCGTCCCCCCCGCTCAAACGGAAGGTGTCCGCCTTTGTTGATTCGGACCGGCAACAGAAGAGATTCAAGTCGCTGCCTCAACCGCCTGGATTTCAAGATATGCGGGATTCATTCTCCGCTCATCTACACACGGATTCACAAGACTCCTCCTTTTTTGCGGATCGCAAGTGGCCGGCTGACCTTGACATCGCGTTCCGCCAATCTTGGTACGCGGGCCATTCACAGTCTTTTCAGTGCACACTTCCCACGTTGGACCCTCCAGTTGTGGCGCAACTTGGCGGCAACTCTAAGCTACGTTACACTTTCCCGCGTGGTTTGGATAAGACGGCGTCCCTAGTGCGGAACACCTTGGCCTGTGGGGGTTTTCTGGAGCTTATCACACAAGCTTTTATTTGTCGCATTGAAGACTCACGAGAATCTTCACCCCTTCTTGGTGATCTCACTTTAGCGGTCGCGGCTAACCGGGCAGCTTATCACTCTTCCGTCAACGCGATGGCGGCTGCTGCTAACTGTGATCTCATGCGTCGGGATGCCGTTCTACAAGCCTGTCATGGATTGCCCCTTGATTTGAAGTCTCAACTGCGTCGGGCTCCTCTTGGTGGACGTCTCCTCTTTGGTGAGACTTGGCAGAAAGTGAAGGACGGAAATTTAGACCGCTGGCCCAAAGGCTTTACCACTTCTCGCTTTCACGCCGCCCGCAAGGCCGTGGGTCGCGCCCTGCGGAACTCCAGACCCTCTTCGACCTTCATTCCCCGTCATTCCAACGCGTCCCGGAGGGCTCCCGCTTTCGGCCGCGGTAAACCCGTTCAGACCTCTATCCCCTCCTGGCCCAAGCCTGCCCGCCGCCCTGGTCGAAGGCGCGGCAGGTTTCAATGACTACCTTCCGTTCCAGTTCCCGCCGACCCCTCGGGAGTCTCCGGTCGGCGGGAGACTGGCCCTTTGCAGTGACGTATGGCGGGCACTGCTACCGGACGACCCTTGGGTCCTTACTACCATCTCCGAGGGTCTCTCGATTTCGTTCCGTTCCCCTCCGCCGTTGAGACGATCTCCGGTATGGACAGACGTTCCATCCGACGAGTTAAGAGCTATCGCCTTGCGCGGAGAGGTGGCCTCCCTTCTACAGAAGGCTGCCATGGAGGTAGTGTCTCGTCTCCACTCCCCGGCATTTTACAGCCACATATTCGTAGTTCCGAAGCCAGACGGAAAGTGGCGTCCTGTCATCGATCTCTCGGCGCTGAACAAGTTTATACTGGCTCCGACTTTTCGCATGGAGACCACCCGGACGCTACGGGCCGCTGTGCAACCTATGGATTTTGCAGTCAGCCTCAATCTTTCAGATGCGTATCTCCATGTTCCCATACATCCGGCATCCAGATGGTATCTCCGCTTCGCTTTCGAAGGCGTGATCTACCAGTTTCGCGCCCTTCCCTTCGGTCTCAACCTCAGCCCATGGGTTTTCACTCGCATCATGGATGCAGTCGTCGCCAAGGCTCGACAGTCCTCCTCCAGTCCGATCTCCAACTACTTAGACGACCTTCTCATGAGGAATGCGTCGGAGTCGGTGCTGCGGATGGACAGGGACGCTCTACTCCTGCTCTTGTCCCGCTTGGGATTTCTACTCCATGCCCGCAAGTCGGACCTCTCTCCATCTCGCTGGTTTATTCATCTTGGGATGGAATTTGCGACCGACCTCAACCGTGTGTGTTTACCGGAACCTCGGATCACGAAGTTAACCTCCCTCACTTCTCGGGTTGCCCGGTCGGAATCCGTTCCCGCCAGAGTCTGGCTGCAACTCCTCGGCTTGATGAATGCAGCGGCGGATCTCCTCCCCCTGGGACGTCTTCACTCCCGCCCACTTCAGTTACACCTCCTGCTTCATTGGAGGCCGTCCTTCGGCGACCTCGATGCCCTGGTGCCGGTGTCTCCAATCCTTCACTCTCACCTACGGCGTTGGATGGACACTTCTTGGCTAGCTTCGGGAGTCCCTCTTGCCTCACCGCCCCCTCAGCTCTCGCTCTGTGTGGATGCGAGTCTCGCTGGGTGGGGTGCACACCTGCTTCCGAGTTTCCTTTCGACGTCCGGCCTCTGGACACCGGACCTGACAGACAGACACATCAACTGGCTCGAGCTACAAGCAGTGTGGCAGGCGCTCATGGTGTGGGAAGTCCACCTTTGCAACCAGACGCTTCTTGTCCTGTCGGAGAACACTACGGTCGTCTCATACATTCAGAAGCAGGGAGGTACCCACTCTCCGGATCTCTGCATTCTCCTCTACCGCCTGATGTGCTGGTGCGAGGACCGCGGCATCTCTCTCCGAGCTCGACATATCCCCGGACGCTTGAACGTCTTGGCCGACTCCCTCTCTCGACGCGGCCAACTTCTCCACACGGAATGGACTCTTCACCCGGACATCTTTCAGCTGATCTGCGATCACTGGGAGACTCCCATGATCGACTTATTTGCCACAAGGTGGAATCATCAACTACCCCTCTTCGTCTCCCCCATTCCAGACCCTCTTGCCTGGGCGGTCGATGCGCTATCCATTCCGTGGGACGGACTGATTGCGTATGCCTTTCCACCGATGGTGCTCGTCCCCAAAGTCCTAATCAAGCTCAGAGGTTGCAACGCGATCCTGTTCTTGATCGCCCCGTTCTCTTGGACCAGGTCTTGGACCAACGACCTTCTCTATCTCGCCACGGGTCCGCCTCTTCGTCTCCCCACATTGAGAACTATGCTCAAGCAGCCTCGCCAGCCGCTGTTCCACCCGTGCCCGGAGAGACTCCTTCTTCACGCCTGGAGATTGTCCGGCAAGCCCTCACCGCAAGAGGCTTCTCGGGTGCTGCAGTGGAGGCGATCGCTTCAGCCCGTCGACCCTCGACTCGACGTGTTTACGAGGGCAAGTGGCGAGTGTTCCAGTCATGGTGCTCGGACCAACATCTCTCTCCCCTCGAATTAACTACTCCACAACTCGCAAACTTCATCTGGCTCTTTGGAGACCTCGGCCTCGCTCCCATCACGATACGGGGTTACCTGTCCATGATTGCGGACACTTACCGTCATCTAGGCCACCCGGACCCTGGCGCATGTAAAGATCTCGCAGACCTAATGGCACATTTTGGACTGCAGCGTCCGGTTCCCCGCTCTCTGATTCCTCGCTGGGACCTACCCTGGGTCTTGACGTGGCTTAATTCGGACAGATTTGAACCCCTTTCCCTGGCTAGCTTCGCGGATGTGACACGGAAGACATGCTTCCTTTTGGCCTTAGCCACGGCGGCCAGGGTAAGCGAACTACACGCTCTGTCAGCGAGTTCTACCTGCCTCCAATTCCGAGCGAATGGTTCTGTACAATTACTCACAGACCAGGCCTTCCTCGCCAAGACCCGGTCTCCTTTGACTGCCCCCCAGGTCATAAATATTCGACCTTTGAAACACGCGACCTTTTCTAAGGAGACGCGCCAGCAGGATCCCGTGCGTGCCTTACGCATTTACATACGCAGATCCAAGCCCGTCCGCCGAGGACGATCACGCCTATTTCTACCTTTGAACCCCAAAAGAAATGACATAACAGCTCAGACAATATCTTCCTGGCTACGTTGGGTCATTCGGTCCGCCTATCAGGATCTTTCCCCTGACGGGGCGAGGCGGCTCAGGATCCGCGAACACGAGGTTCGGGCCATGGCCACGAGTGTCGCCTTCGATCGCAATTGTGCAGTTCGAGACATCGTGGCAGCAGTGGGCTGGCGGGCAGAGTCAACATTCGCCCGCTTCTACCTCAGGGATCTGTCGGGCCAGCGAGAGAATCTCGCACTGGTGGGGGACATCGCCGCAGCGCAACACTCCCTCCCGGCGCTGGCAGTGCCATAGGTATGCACTTAGCTAAAATTGTCGGGAGTTTGGCGAATGGGTGTGGGGCTCTGTCATCTGCCCTTTCGGATGGTATTTGGGCGCGGCACCCTCCACCTTTTCGCCATTCTTCCAGACAGTAATGTCATCGGTAATGTTTTTGAGGAAACAAATTAATTTTTCTCTAAAATATATTTTTTCGAAAAATACTTACCGATGACATTACTCGAAGGACCCTCCCACCTGCCCCGCTTGCCGCTGGTAAGCTAAGTATCACGACTGATTTGTGATTGGGCCACGTAGTGGGTGCCTGTTTGGACTGGGACGGGAGGCTACTCTCAGCCCTAATGAGGGTTCCCCGAGTGCCTCCCGGGTGGTGAAGGAACACAACAAGTTCTTAGGCTAAAATTGAGTAAGTAGTAGACACTTCCAGACAGTAATGTCATCGGTAAGTATTTTTCGAAAAAATATATTTTAGAGAAAAATTAATTTTTCTTTTGGTTTCACTTAACCCATTCAGCCCTGACGCACTACAGCAGGAGATGGTTCGACCATGATAATTCAAGGGCAGTGCCAGATTAGCTTGGCGCCGATAGGCGCCAACCTAATCTGGCACTGCCCTTGAATTATCATGGTCGATCCATCTCCTGCAACTGGTGCATAGCCATTAGAGGATGCCTCCAAAATTTGGGAAATATGGCTGTCAGGCTGAATGAGTTAAATGTACATAAAATCGATGACTAAAGAAAAGCTGTACATACCAAAAAGCTGTTGATGCTAGTATCCTTGACAGAACGTGTGAGCATTAGTGTTCCTGTGTCTGTGTTGATCATGAAGTACTGCGAAGGACCCGCGCTGAAATCTCGCTGAATCTGCTCGTCCACAATTCTGTATTTAATCACATCCTGAAACAAGCAGAAAGTTTTGTGAAATCACTATATTTTCCCATATAAAAGCAGACTAGTTCCAAGATACATCAGAAACAGAGTTCAAGCAAAAATTGAAATATTTCTACACACAAAAAACAATAAATAAAAATTCTCTTAATGTTGCAAATATATATTTCAGTATTTATCAGTAAAGGAAAGCAAATATGTTTAATCCACAACATTCTGAGGCTGAATTTTTTAAAATTTACTTAATGTCCAATAAAGGCTAACATTACATAATTATTAGGAGATAGATTAACCATTTTAGTTCAAGGGTGGTGCCAGAATAGCTTGGCAACACAAAATAGTCAAATTTATTTCAATAAAAAGTGTATCAGGATAAAATGGGTTAAAGATATGTAACGAACAGATTAGTTCTCCACTGAAGGTTATCTAAAAACCTTCCCCTATCTATTT
This sequence comes from Semisulcospira habei, assembly GCA_036245525.1. Lineage (NCBI taxonomy): Eukaryota > Metazoa > Mollusca > Gastropoda > Semisulcospiridae > Semisulcospira > Semisulcospira habei. The sequence continues at coordinate 36,155,552 of BTPG01000008.1, forward strand.
TATTTTTTATTGCACAGTTTTATTAGGCTCCTCTGCTATCTAAACATTTGTTGTTTGTTTCATTAGACTGTGTGTGCATGAGCATGTTGCATGTGTGTGTGTGCGTGTTGCATATGTGCGTGTTGCATATGTGTGTGTTGCATGTGTGTGTTGCGTGTGTGTGTTGCGTGTGTCACTGTGTGTGTTGCGTGTGTGTGTGTGTGTGTGCATGTGTGTGTGTGTATATATATGCGTGTGTATATGTGCGTGTGCATGTGTGCATGCATGTGTGTGCTCAGCAGCCTATGGTTCTAACAAGCTCTGCCGTAAAGTCTAAATTTGGGAGTTGTCTGAAGACATGCCAGTTTCCTCATTTTGGAAGTTATCCATACAGATTGTGTATCAGCCTGGGTGAGGGACTGACATGATAGTTCAAGTGTGGTGCAAGATTACCGTTATGCCTCTTATCATGATGACAGAACAGCTTGGCTAGAAGGCAGATCAACCATGATAGTTCAAGGGTGGTGCTAGAATAGCTTGGCACCTCTGGGCGCCAAGCTAATTTTCCACCATCCTTAAACTTTCGTGATGGATCCACTTATCACTGTAGTGTGACAGGATTGAAAGGCTTTAATACTTACACCTACATCAATGTCCCTGGCTGTGACATTGATGATGTCAGAGATGTAGGGCTGATCCTCGGGGATTGACTTCTCGTATCTGGGCAGATTCCAAATGGGAGGGTTGGGGTTGCGATTGACCCCGATGGTGCAGACTACCATGGCAGAGCGCAGCGGGCGCAATGTGTCATACACCACCACCCGCAGGCGGTACTGGAGCTCACCCAGGGTGTCATAGCGCAAGTTCCGGAGGGTGGTGATGGCGCCTGTCACAGGGTCCACATTGAAGATGTACTGCGCGGGGTACTCCCCGTCCACCCGGTACTGCAGCACGCCTGCCGTCTTGCTGTCCGTGCTGCTGATGGCCAGGCCCAGTCGCGAACCCAGTGCCAGGTTCTCACTTACTGATCCACTGCACGGGTTGGGCTGGATGACCGGGTTGCCAGGGTAACGGTTGATGGTGATAAAAACAGCCACATTACCAGACCTTTGCGGGGCACCATTGTCGGTGACCACAACATTCATGGTGTAGGTGTCTCTGAGCAGGTTGTACAGTGAAGTCTTTACACTGACCGCACCAGTGAACGGATCCAGGCTGAACAGCTGCAGGGTGTCCATCTCACCAGTGGCTGTGAACCGCAGCACGTCACTTCCACTGTTGTCTGTGGCATTGACGATGGTGATGACTCTGCCCACAGGCTCCGTCTCGTCGATGGTGACCTGAATCGGTGTGGGGTAGTTGAACTGTGGACCATCCTCATTTCTTGTGACAGTTATCTGCACATTTTCTTCTACATAATCATTGGGGTAGGCTGTGTCATATGCACGCACCCTTAGCACATAAGTGACGTCTCTGTCTGTGCGCAAATTGTTGGAAACAGTGATAGCAGCAGTGTTGCGGTCCAAGCCAAAGAAGTATGGAGCCTTGCCAGTGCCCACTACTTCGTAAACAATAGAACCCACACGGTCATTATCTCTTGCCATCACATTACTATAGACCAGGGTGCCAAGTGCAACCTTCTCCGAAATTGGGAAGTTGTAAGGGGTTTGAATGAAGTACGGTGATTCTTTATTTCTGGTCACAATGATGGTGACCGAGTTAGATGCCTCTCGAGGTGGGCGCGACTGGTCATTGACAATAACAGTCATGAGGTATGTAGTGTCTCTTCTGCTGTTGTCTTGCAGGGCTGATCGGACACGAATGTAGCCAGTGTCTGGGTCAATCCAGAAGAACTGAAGGCCAGCAATGGAGGTTTGTGCACCTTCAAGCCTGTACCTCAGCACGTCCCCATCAGCATCAGAGGCGCTGACATTGAGGATGTTGGTGAAGACAGGTGTGAGCTCGCTGATTGTGACAGCTGCTGGGGAAACCACGGGAGAGCTGGGGTTCCTGTCGACAGTGATGGTTACTGTGCATGTTGCACGGTTGGATGGCCTAGTGCTGTCATACACGGCCACAAAGAGCTCATAGGTGGTTTGAATATCATCGTTAAGATTGCTGATGATGTAGACGCGGGCTGTGGAGTTGTCGACAGCAAAGTACTTGGGGGCACGCAGGCTGCCTGTCACCTCATACACCAGGCGGCCCTGCAGGTCACCATCGACGGCATTAATGCCATTATACGTGCTTGCGGTGGCAAAAGCATCTTTGCGGATGGCCCATGAGTATGGGTTGTTTTGCCCGCAGGAGGGCAGCAAGTCGGTACCAACGGTGAATTGCACGGTAGTTGTGCACGTCTTGGCTGTTGGCCTGCCCTGATCATTGGCCACCACTGTGAAGGTGAAGACTGTGGATTCTGGAATGTTCCTGAGATTCTTCCTGAGGATGATCTGGCCTGAGTCCTGCGGCACCAAGAAGTACTCCTGGTCAACAGGGTCGGACACGAGGAAGCTAAAGCGTGGTTGGTTGCCTTCGGGGTCAGTGGCATTAATGATAGCTAGCACATCTCCGGGTAGGGCCTGTTTGTCTAGAGTCTGGATGATGGAGGGCGGGTTGCAGCTGGGTGCGAGAGGGTTGCGATCCAAAGTCACCGTCAAGGTTGCAGTGGCCTGATTGTTGGGATACCGGGTGTCATAAGCGATGAACTTAAGTGTGTACTCCTCCAGCCTCAAAGGTTCCAACAGGAGAGAAGCGTTCATAGTGACAGCACCATTCACGTTGTTGACGGTGAAGTAAGACAAGGCTGGGTAATTGCCCACCAGCTCATAGTTGATTCTCTCTACCAAGTCCTGGTCAGTGGCTGACACCGTGTAGATCACCGAGTTCACCAAAGTGGCAAATGTGACAGGCTGCACCAAGGGAGGGGGCCTCACGAAAACAGGGCTGAAGCGATCACGAATGATGGTGACTGTGAGCGTCGACGTGTCAAACCTCTCTGGATTGCGCCCGTCCCTCACACGGATGGTCAGCACGTCCTCCAGTTGGGTGGTTCCAATGAGGGATCGCGCCAGGCTGACATAGCCCATGAAGGGTTCAATGCTGTAATATTCCTGTCGCTGGCCTCCGATGATCTCGAAAGTCAGGATGTCGTTGTCAGCATCGGTAGCTGCAATACCAGTGAAGATGCGCAGACCAGGGGCTGTGGTTTCCGGGATAGTTACACGATAATTGAGGTTGGTGTCGTTGAACACAGGGTCATTGAGGTTGCGGAACATGGTGATCTGCACGACTGCCATATCACGCACATCAGGATAGGCCGAGTCATACACTATGAGGTTAAGGAAGTAGTTGGGTGATTGGTCACGGCGCAGGTAAGGTCCATCATGCACCAACACAGCAGCGTTGGCAGACTGAGGTCCAGAGGATACAGAGGATCCAAGCTTGAACAAACCGGGGGCTGTGCTGTTGCCAGTCACCTCAAACACCAGCTGACCCTTCAGATCCGTGTCGGATGCAGTCACCCTACCGATGGAGAAGTCTGTGAGGACATCTTCACGGATGTTAGAAAACGGATATAGCGGTGCTGAGAAGCGTGGTGGGGCGCGATCACGCAGAATGTTGACGGTGAAGGTGGTGTCTGCCACCTTTGTGTCCACTCCGCGATTGTCACTGGCACGGACATCCAGCACGTAGGTGTCAACGTTGGTGCTGCGTTGGGACTGAACCAGAGTCACGTTACCCGTCACTGGGTGCAGATAGAACGGACTGGCTGTTGGGCTGCCTCTCAGGATTGTGTATGTAATGGAATCCTGAAGACACAGTCAAGACCAAAATGTAAAAGCATGTACAATTAACCAACTTGTGCATGAAGTCACCAGTACTGTTTACAGTAATAGTGGCTGCAAGCACAAGAGCCTATACAAATGACACACAAAAAACCATGGCAAAGCCCTAAATGCTCATGTGCATGATCTTGGCCTTTCCAATAGGTCACTAAAATAAGCAAGTGTTGAAGTGTTTTAACCTATGTAAAGGGTTGGCTTTTGTATAGATGCGAAATCCATGTTTTCTCAAAATCTGTTCACTTTACACACTTCTGTCAACCTCTCTTGACCCTTGACCTTTTCAAGTAGTGAACCAAATTAGTATGTGTAAAAAGGACTCATGATCAGCTACCTTTCTGCCAAATTTGGTTCAAGTTTTGCAAAAATGCTGATAAAAACTAGATTTTACAAAAATAGATATTTTTCACATCCTTTGCCGATCTTTTGTGACCCTAGACTTTTCCGAGGGGTCATCCAAATTAGTATGTATAGGAAGGTCTTAGCATCAGGTATCTCTGTACCAGATTTAATGTGGGAGCTGTAAACAATATTTAAGAAAAAAAAAATGTCCAAAAATGGCCATTTGTGACTTATTTCCTGATCTCTTTTGACCATGCCTTGACCTTTCTAAGTGGCCATCCAAATTAGAATGCATAGAAAGGTCTTACCATCAGGTATATCTTGTTTAACCAAGCCTGGGTTTGGAGTTGTGAACAGTATTTGTGGAAAAAAAATGAAAAAATATAGTTATTCCCTAATACCCTGTGACCTTTACCTTTAAGAGAGGTAACTGAAATTGGTATGTTTAGAAAGTATCCTTGGGCCAAGTTTGAAGACTGTGGCTTGAATAGTCTCCAAGAAAATGCCAACATTAACCCTTTTAGCCCCAAGGTCCAATTTCTCAAATTTTGGAGGTGTTGCCTAACGACTATGTACCATTTGCAGGAGATGGCTTGACCATGATAATTCAAGGGTAGTGCCAGATTAGCTTGGCGCCTCAAGGCGCCAAGCTAATCTGGCACTACCCTTGAAATATCATGGTCAAGCTATCTCCTGCTGCAGGGATCCAGGGCTGAAATGGTTAACGTTTACCACTGATGATGCACACCAGGCAACGGATGGATGACCACCATCCCAGAATATAGACTCATGTTTGCTTCGCACATGAGCCAAAAATGTTTTGGAATAATCTTAAATTGTCAAAAGATTTATTTGCATTGCCACAATAAAATATTCGACTTTTTGATTCTGACATGCAGACAGTGTACACACTGCGAACACAGCACACATGCACACGGGAACACACACACACACACACAGTGCACACACTGCCAACACAGCACACATACACACACGAACATGCAAAAACACACACACACTCACACAGTGTCCACATGCTACGCACATACAAACACACACATGCAACAGAGTGTACACACATACACACAAACACACTGCATACACACCCCATCAGCAGTATCAGAAGCAAAGATGGTTCCAATGATCTCGCCAGTTGGTGTGGTGTCAGGGATGGAAACTGTGTAGGATGGCAAACCCCACCGAGGCTGGTTAGCGTTGCGCGTCACTGTGATGGAAACGGTGCAGGTCGCTGACTGTGTGGACACCACAGTCCTTGTGGCACGCACCAGCAACTAGGAAAAGTAACATACAACTTCCACTTAGTCACAGATTCCCTCAATGTAAATGAGACCTGTGTTCCGCAAGAGGCATAGATTCTCATGAGACACTGCAGCTCTGAGGATATATGCCTCTTGTTTATGGAAGGGACTCAGTGGGACATCTGATAAAATGCTCATGAGCAAACGAAATGCAACATTTTTTGGAATCATCAGAAACACTTTTTATTTTGTATTAAAAAAAACATTGCAATTCTTCTGCTCATCAAAATAGTTGGAGACTGTCTCAATCTGAGGGCCTATCTCCACTGCTAAGTGGCATAGACTCTCATGTCTCATGAGCAGCTGCAGCCCTGCAGTGGCTCGTGAAAATCCATGCCTCATGCTGAGGGAATGGAATCAGGCTAAAATTTTGTCCAAGTTCAAATCAAGTTTCATTTTCATTGCCAAACGAATATGTGCGTGTGTTAGCATACACATGTCAACACACACAAAGGTGAATGCACGCACACACAGCCGTGTACATGCACAACTGGCATGAGACTCAGGGTAAGATAAGGTAAGACAATATTTCACCGATTCCAAAACTATTTTACCTTCATTTACATCTACCTGTTTTTATTACTATCATCTGATTTTAACACATTTTGCTCCATCACAAGATAACTAATCGACCATGATAGTTCAAGGCTGGTGCCAGAATAGCTTGGCGCCTATGGGCGCCAAGTTATTCCAGTACCACCCTTGAACTATCATGGTTGGTTTTATCTTCTGGATTGTAATGCAGTCTTATGGTTATGTTCCTTACTAATCCTTTTACCTTTTGAGCGGTGAGGTGTAATATGAATATCCCTTTTGAGACAATAAATATCTTGAATCTTGACAACGCCAACAACTAATGAATTTCAGCCTTAGGACATGATTGGTTAATGTATCAAAGTGCCACGCTTGCGTACAGTACTTAAGAGTTCACTCTTTATGGGGAATTATTGAAGCACAAATGCTCTTTATAATCATTATTAATTTGTACATACTGTGTATGACTTGAGCTGTGCAGGCTCAGAACGCAGGCTGGAAGCAACGCGGATTTGTCCAGATGCAGCATCCAGCTTGAAGTATGCATCCCCTGGTGGGTACCCAACCACGCTGTATTGTGCTGTCTGAAACGCAAATCGAACATCATTCACAGCCCGCAGATGAAAAACCACAACCACATTGTAAATCACCGATGAAGCAACAACACACACACCTGTCAAATAATACTAATACAGTGCACGATATACACACTTCATGATAAATTATGATAAATTATATTAATGATAAATTATCGCAGTTGAAAATCAACTCAAACCACTCTAGTGTCCCAAAGCAAGAAATGACACTCAATATCTGCTGAAATGTCATATGCTGCATTTTTTTTCAGTCAAAACTGAAATGGTGTATGTGTGCTGGTCTGTGATTCTCGACCTTATGGCTGTCTGCTGTAAGGTCAAAGAGCAGAGACCAGCACACACACATGCAGATCATGTTTTTATTTTATTAACTCATTCGAGACGTGCCGCCTCTGGACACGCGGCTTTAAGCGGCACATTTCAAATGAGTTATCTGTGTACCAACAAGTTCTAAAAGTCAATAACACCTCTTTTCTGCATCGCCTTCAGCTGAATAATTCTGTTCCGAACCCCTTCACTGCCAAGAAAAGTGAACGCGATCCAACTGCAAGAGACACAGACCCTCATGAGCCCATGTAGAAGAGGGAACTCATGAGGACTTATGCCCCTTGCTGACACCTCTTTGTACTAATGTTGCTTGGATGGCTGGGGCTCTTTGACATTGAATTAACAAAGATTTCATAAACAAGACGCGCGTCCACTGGCAGTGAATGGGCTAAAGTGTGAAAACCATTAACTCATTCAGCCCGACGCACGTATTTCCCAAATTTTGGAGGCGTCATCTAACAACTATGCACCTGTTGCAGGAGATGGATCGACCATGATAATTCAAGGGCAGTGCCAGATTAGCTTGGCACCGACAGGCGCCAAACTAATCTGGCACTGCCCTTGAATTATCATGGTCGGCCCATCTTCTGCTGTAGTGCGTCAGGGCTGAATGGGTTAACCCTTTGCATGTCTGTACAGGAATCATCGCAACAAAAACTGCGACCAACACACAAAGGGTTAAGTGAACCAACAGTAGAGAAACACAATGCTGGTAACACAATTAAAATCAGACACAACATCAACAAGAGCAGCAAGGACAACAGCTGCAATGATGACGAAAACAAAAACAATAAAAATGACAACGGAGACAACCACAGCAACTAAAAAAATTTACCCCAGGTCCAGCAATGACTGTACCAACAAGGGTGTCGTTGGGACTTGTCTCAGATGTGGTGAAGGAAAACGGGATGCTATTGCAAGTGAGCAGGCCGGGGTCTTTCTCGATGATCACGGTAACAGTGATGTCACCAGATCTCTTCGGCACACCGTTGTCTGTTGCTCGAAGCACCATCTAAACGCACATAAAAGTTCAGCAGCTGACACAGAACCTAAAAAGCGACTGGGAGCTGTAACCCCTTCCACATGTGCGATAAGTGTGGTTCGCACACCAGATACATTGATCACATGTGGCATGTGTGGAGCACCAGCCTCATTTGCATAATGAGGTATGTCTGTACTGGTGACCATGAAACACAAATGTTTTGGCTTTTCAAGATTCTCACGAACCTTTAGGCTGTTGGTAGCACTTTTTGTCGAGGTGATTCTTGCAGGAGACACCTCGACAAAAAGCCCTACCGACATCCAAACAGCTAACACAGACAAGAAACATCTGTAAAGATCTACTGCCTTTCGGAACAAAACTACTGTAGGAAAGTTTGTACTTCTTTTACTCTTTGGCTGTCGGCAACGCTTTCTGGTGAGATGATTTCACAGGAATCACCTAAAAAAAAAGTGCGCTAAGCTAATCTGGCACTACCCTTGAATTATCATGGTCAAGCCATCTCCTGCAACTGGTACATAGTCGTTAGGCAACACCTCCAAAATTTGAGAGATGGGACCTTGGGGCTAAAAGGGTTAATGTCCCAACAGCAAAGCTCAGGATGTTCCTGAGCTTTATATGGGAAAAGTAGCTCAACATGCATACTGATGAGCAAAAGAAATACAATTTTGGAGCAAAAGAAATGCAACATTTTTTGAGTCATCAGAAACACTTTAATGTTTCCGATGATTCCAGGAATGTTGCGTATCTTTTGCTCGTCAGTATACATTAAAAGAAATCTTACCGTGAACCTGTCGATGATGTTCAGGTCCTGGTTCTCGATGAGAACAAGCTCTCCCGTGTCAGGATACAAGGTGAAGTATGGCCTGCTATTGTACTGGAAGCCACTGACCAAAGAGTAACTCAGCTGTGCTTCCGGACCCTGTAAGTAAATGTCCACAAATATTAGTAGCTTGGATAAGGTTTGCTGGTTATGCCAGTGTATGAACGATACCTTCGAGAATCAGCTGAAAAGCACCATCACAAGCTTTTCACCCCATCCTGGAGTCCAGGCTCTAGGAAGGTGTCAAATGCTCATAACAGCCCTACAACAGATTCTGTGAGGTATCACCTTGACTGCTGAGATAAACTGATCACAATTTAACTCATTCAGCCCGAAGCATGTATTTCCCAAGTTTTGGAGGCATCTTCTAACGATGATGACCTGTTGCAGGAGAGGGATCGACCATGATATTCAAGGGTAGTGCCAGATTAGCTTGGCGCTGACAGGCGCCAAGCTAATCTGGTACTACCCTTGAATTTTCATGGTCGACCAATCTCCTGCTGTAGTGCGTCAGGGCTGAATGGGTTAAATGTAAAGGGACATAGATTCTCATGCGTCCCTGCAATGACGGGGGCTCCTGAGGATCTATGCCTCTTGCTGACACAATTGCGTATACATGCATAAGTTCCTTGGATGGCTGAAGCTCTTGTTTGGTGCTGAATTTACAAATATATCAGAAACACAATCTGCCACCATTGGCAGTGATCCCTAATATTCTTCAGAATACTACCAACCCCGATCACTATAGTGCCAGAAGACGTTAAAATCTACTAATCCTTCGGAATTTTCAGGAGAATGTATTTTTTTAACTCATTTAGCCCCCACCCCTTCAATCCACTTTTCCCGCCCCACTCCCCCCCCCCCCTCCTATCCACAAACATCCCCCCTTCAACTCTGAAAAAAAGAAACAATGGACACCAACATTCACAAAATCAAGATAAATGGTACATTACCGTCACGTCCAAATCAGTTGCATTGACATCTACGACCAAACTGCCCTTGGGGGTGTTGAAAGGGATGCGTTGGACGATGTCACCATGCAGGAAGCGGGGGTCAAAGTTGTTGCGCGTCACTGACACTCTCACAACAGTGGTGTCAGACAGAGGGGGGGTGCCACCATCTGTCACTCGGATGCGTACCTACAAACAAAACTGTCCACATTAAAATAAAACACCGAGTGTGCCAGGCTTTGTAATACAGCCCAGACTGAAGAGATCCCACATCTATTCCTTAACTCTTAAAGTCCCAGAACTAAATGACTTCCATTCTATAGAATGGAAGTCATTTAGTTCTGGGACTTTAGAGTTGTAGAACTGAATGCAAACTGTATAAACTGCTATACTGCAGCAACATGCATTCCCCAGGGGAAGCACCTTAACCCATATCATACTGAGGCTAAAAGCTTCAAATTTGTACACTGTTATATGCAAGCTACATTATAGTACTTACAGATAAGGACAATGGCTTTAGTTCAAGGGTGGTGCTAGAATAGCTTGGCACCTAGAGGCGCCAAGCTATTCTGGCACCACCCTTGAACTATTTTAGTCAAACTTATTTCACACACTGGTGTATTCCGAATGATAAGGGTTAACCCTCTTGTGCACACAACCACCAGTACAGTTCACTAGTACCGCTGGCTGTATGCTCAAGCGGCTTACAGTTACAAAGGCAGATTAACCCATTTAACCCTCAGGCCACATTTCCCAAATGTCGGAGGTGTCACCCAACGTCTTTGTACCAGTTGCAGTTGATGGACGAAGCATGACAATACAAGGGTAGTGCCAGATTAACTTGGCGACTAATGATGCCAAGCTACTCTCCATGCATGAGTGTATGGGGTGAACTCACGGAATATGAAGTAGCAGAATCCCCAGCAAGGTTAGATCCTGGTTTAACGGTGACCGCGCCAGTGCTTGGGTTCACGTTGAAATAGGCAGGAGCGCTGTCATCCCCAAGAATGTCATATGTCAGCCTGTCGAACGGAGTCTGGGCCTGGAAAAGGAGAGATTATTAACAATCATGTCTTATATCTCCGTCTTCTGTCGCTTTAGTTGTTGTTTTTATTGTTCTTTCTGTTATTGTTTTGTTGTTGTTGTGTTGTTTTACTACAGTCATCAGTGTTGTTTCTGTTGCTGCTGCTGTATAGTCCTTTTGTTTTGTTGTGTTTTGTTTATTACAGCCCTCAGAGTTGCTTTCATTGTTGTATTTTTAGTTATTTGTTTTGGGTTTCTTTATTTGTTTTGTTTTAAAACTGCCATCAGTGTTGCATTTGATGCTGCTGTTCTTTTTGTTTTATGTTGTTAAATGTTAATTTCTGCCACCGTGAGACAGCAATGGCAGCCTTCATTAGCCTTAACCCTTTATACCAGGTAACTACATGTATCTTCTTGTTGTCAGCTTTATATCTCTCAAAGTAAAAAAGAAAGTAGAAAAAAAATGTAGCCAATATCTTGGTCCCAAAATAAATGAACACCAGAATAGCTGTCCTGTTTAACCCATTCAGTACCAGCTGACACAGACTGTGTTTCTGCAATCTTCGCTAATTCAAGACCAAAAGGTGTCCAGGGAAAACATGGATTCAACATGGTGTCAGCAAGAGGCATAGATCCTCATGAGCCCCACAACTACAGGGGCTCATGATGGTCTATACCTCCTGCAGTTTGGTGGCATTCAAATTTTCTTGGCACTGAACATGCTAAAAGCTAACTTCCTGACCTATGATGTAACAAATGATTGATAATATCCCTTTGGACGTCGGCAGTGCTTTTTGTAGAAGGTGATTCCTGCAGGAATCACCAGGACAAAAGCACTACTGGCAGTAGACAGTAATCAGACTTCAAAGACAAGTTCACATCCCAGTGTGCAAAGGCCATTGGGCTGACATCGGCCGCCATTGGCTCGCGCATGGCTGTATGCGGGCCAACGAAGGCCGACGTCGGCCCAATGGCCTTTTGCGCATTGTGATGCTAATAAGTGACTATTTCTGATTAATCAGAAAATTCTACCATCTGACTCCAGAGAGTCCCACAGACACACTCGATACATCTGCAAAGAGCACAGTTCATGCATTTGGTCGCATTCTATTTTCTGTAATGTGCATGTGGTGTGCGGACATTATTGTGTCTTTTTGTTGTTGTTGTTGTTGTACGTACGGCACCTAGAGCATTCTGCCATGTATAGGAGCCTAGTAAATCATCTTATTCTCATTGTTACATTAGTATTACTATTATTATTATTACTATTATTATTAGTAGTATTATTATTATCCCTTAGGCTATCGGCAGCACTTTTGGCAAGATGATTTTTGCAGGAATTATCGCGACAAAAAGTGCTACTGATGGCCAAAGGGCTAATCTATATCTCTTGTTGGCAAGTCACCATGAAAAAGAAAGAAGACTCACAACAGTGTTCAGTTCTCTGACGGTTGGTGTGATGACCAGGAAGTTGTCTGCAGCCGTCTCTATGATACTGGTAGCATATGGTTCATTAGTGAACTCTGGCGCAATGTTGCGAATCACCGTCACAGTTACTGTCACTGTATTGGTGCTCTGTCGACCACCGTTGTCCCTCAGAATGAGGCCATACTGAAAAAGTCCCACTTTTGTATGCATTTTCAATGTTTGTTAGGTGCACTGAGCCTGTTCACACATCAATTAAAGCACTTTAAGATCATTATCATCATAATACTAATGATACAGACATAACAAAAATCATAAAATGTCATCTTTATAAATTTAAAATCAAAATAAAAGTGATCATCTCGTTTGAAATTGTTAGCTTTCCATGACAAAATCATGACTATTACTTTGATACTTGGCCACAATACATTTCAAATTAAAATAAAAACGATCAATACTTCAACAGCCGAACTAACCCTTCACACCATGTGAATGCTCCGTCTTGTGCTATGTTTGAGTTTGAAGAAAATGTGTTTTCATGTGAGCATACATGTTGAGCTCAGTTCAGTAAAGTGCCTACATAATGACTGGGATTATTTATTACAATATGTAAATGCTACTTGGAAGCCATAAATGGAAGACCGTCAGGTCTAAAGTCCTTGAGTACACACTCTTTTCAAGATTGTAAAACGTACCACAAATGTTGTCTGTGAACGATCTGGGTACTGCCACTGAGGCTGCAGAGCGATGATACCTCCATTGGAATTCACACCAAAGTAATTCAGCACCGAGGCATTTCCAATGGATACAGCTTCGTATGAGATGACATTGTATGGTGGCTGTAGACAGAATCATTTCTTGCAATTAGCCCTTTTGCTGTCCATTGCTCTTTTTGGTTGAGGCGATTCCTACAGGAATCACCTCAACAAAAAGCGCTACGGACAGTGACAGGGTTAACAATATTAATCATTCAAGTGCTTATTAATGATACTGGATAATACAGTGTAAATACATGTAGAAAGAAAGTATGTATGAATGCATTCACATACACACATCAGATTAAAGCAAAGGTTTGTTACTTTGCTTAACATCCCAACACCAACAAGGACATATGTAACAGAGTGAACCCGATGTTCCTCTGTGTACCTAGGCCGATAGCACTTATGACCATTGCTTCTCGGATTTCACTCGTGTCGACTGCTAGCTATGACGTGTGCCGCTCGCGGTGCCCTGCCAAACGCAGCGTTAAGTGTTGTGTACGCGATAGCTCAGTGTACGTGTTGTATGGTATATCGGTTTTGACCATGTATTGTAGCCAAATTACAACACCATTGCTTAGTATTTAGCATGGTTAGATTTGGCCCAGGTAATAGTTTTTTGTAATGCATATGTTTTTAGGTTAATTATAACCGATCAGAGTGATAATGGCGATTTAGTAGCCTTTTTGATTTTCTGTGGCACTTCTGAGACCGCTTTAAGAATAAATATAAACTTTCCACTAATAGCCCATAATCTCAAATTAAATCCAGAGTACAGCTGGTAAAAGTTCTTAAATTTATATTTAACGATTATATTTTTACACTATGTAGTTCAGAAGATATTCTAGCTCCTAGGGCTGGCAGTACTATAATACGGATTTGCCATTTATATCAGTGCCAGACCCCCGTACCGACGCTGAACTTTGCACCGACGCGTGGACTTTGTACCAACGCGGAGACAGCAGCGTGCCTCTATAAGTACAGCTGCTCGCGTGGCAGACTTTCTTTTTTACCAAACGTGCAAGACTCACAGTACCAGCAATTAACTTCTGGCACCGGTGCCTTGGAGGAAACATTTTTTTTTTTAAACCTAAACTGCGTGGGTTTTGGAGACCCTGTAAGTACTCAGTTTTTTTTTTTATATTGTATTTGGTGCATTACTATTTTGTACTATTTGATGACATTGTGATGCTGGATGTTTTGATGATTTTCTTGAGCATGAAATTGACATGATTGCCAGACCGGTCGGCACTAGCCATTCTGTGAGGCTAGTTTGATTCCATTTGTTTTCTGCTAGACGATTATTTACATGCTAGTACATTTCCATGTAATGCTGCAGTGAGGAAATTTGTACACAAACTTTTGTAACAATGTTGATGTGGAAGATATCATGTATGAATTTTGCCTTAGAAAACTTAACGTGTCAGAATGATGCGGCGCTTAGCGTGCATGACCCCGACCGCACGTAGTCAGTTGTGACTAGGTGATAGTTTTCCCCTCGGCGCATAACCGTGGGAGTAAATGGGAGTGCACTTATGCCTCTAATTAAAATGATTCGCTAAGTTTGGTCTTGCTGGCAATCATGACAATTGACTACATTGCTTGCATGGTGGATGCACCATAATGCGCGCATTTTCTGTTCATTTAATGCTATTTCTTAGTGGTTGATTGTTTAGTTGTTGTTGCTGTGGTAGAGATTTAAGGTATTTCATAGTTAGGGATGATCTTTATTTTATTTAGTTCTATGTTTTCTGGAGTCTTCCCTTCTCTATCACCGAAGCTAGGGAGGGCGGCAGCTTTGCGTGATGTTCCCGCGTTGGTGACGTCACTCACAGCTGACTCAGTCTCTTAGGCGCCATGTTTGTTTTGATTCTGAAACTTCCGCTTAAGTTGTTTATACGTTGCTATGCCGGACCGTATGCCATGCCTAGCCATAGGTCGAGTGACTGGCTGATGGATTGATTGGTTCATTCAGTCACTCATTCCATTCATTAGTCATTTTCATTTGTTTATAGGTCTTTTATTATTTATTTTGACTTTAGCCATTATTTGCTTCCTATTTTATGACTAAGTATTTCACTTGACATAGTGCATAGGTTTGGTTCACATCACTGAGAGGCATTATTAGCCTGTGTGACAGGAAGCGATATAGGTCATCTTTGTTATGCGACCTCAAGGGTCATTGTTCACTACAATGTGTAATAAGTAAGTGAAGCCTTTGAGTGACTGTAATACAGGACATTTCTGTTATGCGACCTCAAGGGTCATTGTTCACTACTATGTGTATGAAACTTAAAGGTGCTTTGTAGCCATATTAAGTGCACCATGCCTCTATTTAGTGCATGGTGACATTCATTAGATTGCATTTTGGTAGATATACTTTATTCTAGGCTATCTTATGTTACATGCACATAATTTCCCTTCAAGTACACATTTTCTGCCTGTCTTTCCTCTTCGTCATGAATGACTGCAGGGTGTGTAGATGTTTGCGTTCTTCGTTGATGTTCAATGTTTGCGCTTGTGTCTGCGGTGCGAATGTAATAAAGACCGAGTGAATGATAAGGTTGTGTGTACGTCCTTATTCATTTGATGGTAAGTCGGTTGTATTGTGAGTTCCTTTTTGTGTCATGTTACTTTCACATTACTTTCCCCTTGATACTAGTTATTTCTATATACTATTCATTAGTGCCTAGTCACATAGCTATTGTACCGCTGGCATAGCATCTGATTTAATTTGGTATTTTACTTTTGCTATGTTATTTTTAGTACTTTGCATTTAACTTGATGTGGGCTGACCTGTTAGGGAGGCCCCGGTCAGAGTGACTACCCATTTGTTAGTCATTTGCGTGCTCGCCTTACCAGGTCTGACTGCATAGCGCACTTACGTATTGGTGCTCTGCTTTATTCTTTGACTTGTGCTTTGCATGACTTTGTAGTTAGTATTGTGACTTATATTTTTCATTTTATTTGCTATCATGTCTATTACTACACATTCTATATGTTACACGACCATCACTTTGATTTTGTCAGTCTTTAAAATCAAAGTGTTGTATGTTCACTGCATGTTGATATATGCCTTAGTTTAGTTATGTGCCTTGTTTATTGTATTCTTGGCACCATTACTGATTACCTGTTTGTTTATTCTACAGGTACTGCTTTCTGCTTTCTGGTTTCTACTTTCTAGTTTTGTTAGAAATAAAAGTTTAGCTCAACATGAACGAGTCTCAGTCTCACTAAGTCCAACCACCACCATCTAATCTTAATTTTCCGACTCCTACTACCTCACCCCATCACACATACTCAGCATGTATAAAGCAATGGGCTGCAGACATAAATTCAACACCTCACACACACCCCATTTACCCCCCCACCCCCACCCACCCAATCCCACCCCCCTTCCCCCACCCCCCCAAAAAAAAAAAATATATATATATATATATCTAAGCCAACCCACCTTAAAACACACTGTTACATTATTTATGTCTGCAAAACACTGCCCCAAATATTGCACCTATACCATTGTCAAATCAAAAATTTTCTTCACACACAAACTACAGGAGACTGATCTACCAAGACAGCTCAAGGATACAGCTTGATTCAAGGATCAACCAGAAATAAACCATTATAAGGCTTGGTGCCTAAAGGTGCCAAGCTGATCAGGCACCACCTTTCAGCAATCATGGTTGACCAATCTATTAAGAACTGCACACACCGTGTGAAAAAAACAAGTCGAAAACCCTTACCGCATCATTATCCGAAGCGCGCACTTGCAAAAACGGAGCATACACTTGCTGGATCTCCAGAATCTGAGCGTTGTAATTATTATCAATGAAAAATGGTGGATTTAGGTTGCGGTTTACGTAGATGGTCAGAGTTCCGGTGCTCGATTTTCGGGCAGCACCTGCCAGGTCATATGCTTCGATCAGCACCTGAGGAGGAAAACAGACGAAGATGATGAAAACTTTAGGCGGAAATCACTGTGTGCTGGCATGTGATTTTGGACCTTACAGCGCTAACATCTTACAGACCGGCACACACAATCCTGTGGGGTAATTGTTAGGCAAAAACTAAAATAGATGTAACTCAGTTACTGTTTGATAAGTTTACAAATTTGATCTATTGATCGACTGATCAATTGATTGATCGATCAATCAATTTATCATTCATTTAATCAATCAATCAATCATTCATTTAATTATTCATTCAAAGGTCCATTTTCTATTCCATTCAAATTTTCTTGAAATATTTCAAAACAAATCTATTCTTACAAAGTACAAAACAGTGTCAAAACGAACTTACTGAAACTGGCTGATATCTCTTTTATGCATGTGCGCCAGCACAAACACACAATGCAAAAGGAGTATAGCAGCTAATACACAGATCCATGGTGAGGTCAGGTGGCAGGAACAAGCGAATATAGGGGGACATAACAGAGCCATCATTTGACAGCAGTTTTTTCTCTTAGTAGCGCAGTTTCCTACTTCCATTAAGTAGAAGGTCATCAGGCTGATGTTTGCTACTGCTGCCATGCACAACCGCATACGCATACTGGTCATCTAACGTTTATCTTATGCATACAGTGGAAAAACTTACAGTGTACATCTGAGCTGTGTCTGCAGTGAGATCACTGCGGAGAGTGAGTGTACAGGTGGTGGCATCCAGGTTGAAGATGGATGGTGAGCGACCTTCACCAACCAGCCGGTAATTCACCTGGCCATACTCTGGGTCATTCTGGCAGATGAAAAATGTATTTTTTCTTAAAATAAATTTTTTCGAAAAATACTTACCGATGGTATTACTGATAGGAAGATATACTTAGCCTGCCAATTTCAGTCTCCAAAATTGTTGTGTGTTGCTACACAAACCAGGAACGTACTTCTAGCCAGCAGATACCCCATCCCATGAGTGGCCTCCCTTCCTCCCGATAGCCTCCCTTCCCGATCTCGCTAGGGGGCGTTATGTCCAAGTTCCATCTTAACAGACAGACGGCAAGCGGGGACTGGTGGGAGGGAAATCTGAGTAATACCATCGGTAAGTATTTTTCGAAAAAATTTATTTTAAGAAAAAATACATTTGTTTCTTCAAAAACTTTACCGATGGTATTACTGATAGGAAGAATGGCGAATAGGAGGAGGGTGCCGTGGCAAATGCGCATCCATGGGGTAACTGCGTAGCTAGGTCCCAGTCAAGCGAACACTCCCGACAATTTCAGTTAAGAATTACCTATGGCGCATCCAGCGCCGGGAGGGAGTGTTGAGCGACAGCGACGTCACCCACTAGTCGCAGGGTCTGCCGTTGGCCGGAGAGGTCGCGGAAGTAAAAGCGGGCGAAAGTAGATTCGGACCGCCAGCCCACCGCCGCCACAATGTCCCGCACGGCGCAGTTGCGATCGAATGCTACGCTCGTTGAGACAGCCCGGACCTCGTGTGCTCGAATCCTCAACCGCATTGCTCCCTCTGTCGAGAGGTCCTTGTATGCGGATCTGATGATGCCGCGGAGCCAAGCTGAAATCGTCTGAGCCGAAATATCATTCCGGCCCGGAGCTAAGGGCAGGAAGAGGCGTAAACGGCCTCGTCGTAGTGGTTTAGACCGACGGAGGTAAATTTTCAATGCCCGGACCGGGTCTTGTTGGCGTACGTCCGGGAGCATATTAGGGCTCCGCAAAGGGCGAATAGTGATCGGTTGAGGTGGGGCGGAAGGGAGCCTGTTCTTGGCCAAAAAGGAAGGACTGGTGAGGAGTTGGATAGAGCCGTCGGCCCGAAGTTGAAGGCAAGACGGGTGGACGGAGAAAGCGTGTAGTTCACTGACCCGAGAGGCAGTGGCCAGAGCTAGTAAGAAGCACGTTTTCCGAGTCAAGTCAGAGAACCTCGCCAAATGCAAGGGTTTAAAACGGGCAGTGTTCAGCCATGTTAAGACCCACGCGAGATCCCAGCGAGGCAGTAGGGAGCGCGTGACGGGTCGCTGAAGGTCAAAATGAGCCATAAGATCGGCTAGGTCTTTGCATGAACCAGGATCGGGCAGTCCTAAATGGCGGTATGTATCGGCCACCATAGATAGATATCCCCGAATAGTAATGGGTGCTAGAGACTGATCCTGAAAGAGCCACAGAAAGAATTCCGCCAGCTGTGGAACAGTCAAAGTGGTGGGGGAAAGTTGTCTAGTAACGCACCAAGCGTGTAGGACCCTCCATTTCCCCTCATAAACCCTCAAAGTGGAGGAGCGTCGCGCGGAAGCGATAGCCGCCACCGCCGCATCCGAGAAACCTCGAGCGGTGAGGGCACGCCGCACAACCTCCAGGCGTGTAAGAGGAGGTTCTCTGGGCAAGGGTGAAATAGGTCTCGTCGGGGTTGCTTCAGCATCGTCCGCGGCGTTGGTAGCCGGAGCGGGGGATCCGTGGCGAGACCCAGAAGATCTGTTGTCCAGGTCTTGGTCCAGGAAAATGGGGCTACCAAGAACAGCAACGCGTGGCAGCCGCGTAGTTTGAGGAGAATCTTGGGGATCAGGATCGAGGGAGGGTATGCGTAGGCCAGGAGACCCTCCCAAGGAATGGACAGGGCGTCTACCGCCCACGCAAGCGGGTCCGGAAAGGGAGAGACAAATAGGGGAAGTTGAGCATTCCACCGTGTCGCGAACAGGTCGATCATGGGTGTCTCCCAGTGGGCACAAAGCATGCGAAAAATGTCGGGACGGAGAGTCCACTCGGTATGGAGAATGTGGTCTGGACGGGACAGAGAGTCCGCCAACACATTGAGTCGACCCGGGATGTGACGGGCCCGTAAACTGATGTCGTGATCTCTGCACCACACCAGAAGGTGAAACAGAAGGATGCACAGGGAAGGAGAGCGGGTTCCGCCCTGCTTCTGAATGTAGGCCACGACTGTCGAGTTGTCTGAAAGGACCAAGACCTCCTGGTGAGACACGTGAGACTCGAAAGCGATGAGAGCGAGCCAAACAGCTTTCAACTCCAGCCAGTTGATGTGTTTTCCCACCAACTCCGCTGGCCACAGGCCTGATGTCTCCTGAAACGCCGGGAGAAGAAGCGCACCCCACCCGGAGAGACTGGCATCCGTGCAAATCGACAGGTAGGGTAGGGGCGATGAAAGGGGAACCCCAGAGGTCAACCAGAGAGGTTCCGTCCACCGGAGGAGAAAAGGCCGGACCAAGGAAGACACCGGGACCCGTGCCTCCAACTCCCCGGAAGACGGGCGCCATAGGAGAAGGAGATGTAATTGAATGGGACGTGTGTAGAGCCGACCTAGCGGAAGCAAATTCGCCGCCGCGCTCATGAGGCCCAACAACCGTAACCATGTCCGTGCAGGAGCGTCCGGGGCTTGATAAACCTGAAGTGCGAGGTCCGCTAGATTTGTCGATCCGAGACTGAGGGAGGCGAACCAGGTTTAGATCTGTGTGAAACTCCATGCCCATGTGGATGAAACTGCGGGAAGGTAAGAGATCGGACTTGCCGAAGTTGACCAGGAACCCCAGACTGTGAAGAAGGCGAATGAGAGCGTCTCGATCGGTGGAGAGGCGGGACGCGGCCTGATTGCGGAGTAGTAGGTCGTCGAGGTAGTGTGAGGTCGGACTGAGAGAAGACCGCCGGGCGTGAGCGACCACTGCATCCATAATCCTGGTGAAGACCCATGGACTGATGTTCAGACCGAACGGCATAGCCCTGAACTGATAAATCACTCCCTGGAAGGCGAAGCGAAGGTAACGGCGGGCTGAAGGATGCATAAGAACATGTAGGTAAGCATCGGCCAGATCGAGGCTGACCGCAAAATCCATGGGCCTGACCGCAGCACGTAGAGCCTTCGTAGTTTCCATCCGGAAGGACGGAGCGGCCAGAAACTTGTTCAGCGCGGAGAGATCGATCACGGGGCGCCAAGAGCCGTCCGATTTGGGGACGACAAAGAGGCGACTGTAGAAAGCCAGAGAGTCGGGACGGAGGACGACCTCTGTGGCAGATTTTTGAAGTAAAGCTGTCACCTCCGCCTGTAAAACCGCAGCTTTGACCGGATCCTGCGGAACCGGAGTCCAAAGTGGTGAGCGCCGCAGAGGTGGAGGGCGCTGAAAAGTGAGTCTGAGTCCTGCCGTAATTGTAGAGAGGATCCAAGGATCGCCCGGGAAAAGTGAGCGCCAAGTCGCGCTGTGTCGTGATAGCCGCCCGCCGACTGGAGACCCGAGCGAATGTGGCGGGGGCATGGATGGGAGAGAGTCATCGGGCCCTCCCCCGACCGGGCCGTCGGCCCCGGCCAGACCAAGAGGGGGTGTGGGCGTTGAGGGGGAGGGAGCGGGTGCGGCCAAACGCTTTGGGACGGGAAGAGCCGAAAGGCATACTGGCGGTAGGACGAGGTGCGGGTCTGTAGGACCGCAGGGCGCGACCCATGGCCTTGCGGGACGAACGAAAGCGCGAGAAGGGGCGAGACAAAGGCCAGATATCTTTGTGCGACTCTCGCACAGCGTGCCAGGCGGGGCCGAAAAGGAAAGTACCACCGATGGGAGCCTGGCGTAGTTTGGATTTAACAGGATCAGGCAATCCCACACACGCGTCGAGCACAGCATCCCGGCGAATTAAATCACAATTGATGGCAGCAGCCATCGCATTGGTGGAGGCGTGGTAGGAGGCTCTGTTCGCCACCACAGCCAAAGAGTGAATTTCCCGAAGAGGAGCGGAGGAGTTAGGGTCCCAATTATCCTCTAAAGCCCGAGCAATTGCCTGTGTTGCGAGATCGAGGAAGCCGGAGCAAGCGAGAGTGTTGCGGATGAGGACAGCAGTCTTATCCACCCCCCGAGGAACGCGATAGAAGGCGTTACGGCGACCACCCGCCTGAAATTCCGCATCAGGGTCCAGTGACGGCAAAGGACATGAAAACGATGGAGAGTGGCCCGCATACCAACTCTGGCGGAAACGGATATCGATGCCCGTGGGCCACTTGGCATCCGAGAAGAAAACCGGTTCCTTAGAAGTGGCGAGAGGTAAGTGGGCCGAGAATGCATTGGAGAGATCGTGGAAACCCGGCGGTTGAGGGAGAGATTTAAGCCGTTTGGAAGGAAGGAGCGCGTCCACGGAAGCTGAAGCTTTACGCTAGAGAGGGGGAGCGGAAGGACAAATATCCGGAGGAAGGAAACGTTGAATAAGGTCCGATGCCGCCTCGATCGACCGCCTGGTCTCGACATTAGGGGCCACGCTGGAGGAAGAGTCGGAATCTTCACAAGGAGAGTCCGCAGAGAGGGAAAGCGGGGACGCATGATGGACACCAGAGGCCCCCACAATGGAGGTCGAATCTTCCGGGGGGGAGACTAAGGACGTCGACGGCAGGAGTCTCCGGCGCCAGTCGAGAAGAAAGACGAGAGAAGCGCCGAGAAGAACGTTCGCCAGAACGATGTACATGTGGTGAAACGCTGCGAGCCGGGGCGCGAGGGGGGGCCAAAGGGCCCACCGTGCCGAGTGAAGGATCAGGACGAAAGGAGCGATGGTGAAGTGCAGTCGTATTTTTGTGAAGGACGGAACGGTGTTTGTGCGGAGACCGGCCACCTGCCGGATAATTTGTAACGCGCGGTGACCGGCTACGAGCCGGGGCGCTGCGCGGAGACCGGGTACCAACCGGGGCGCTATGTGGCACTGCGTGCCACACCGCATCGTACAAAGTGTCAGACAGGGACGGACTATGTCGACGCTGAGGTGCATAATGTGTAACGCGCGGTGACCGACGACGAGTCGGGGCGCTGCGCGGAGACCGGGGACAAACCGGGGCGCTAAGTGGTACGGTGTGCAACACCTCGTCGTACAAAGTGTCAGACAGGGACGGACTCTGGCGACGCTGAGGTGGACAATTGATCGAACGGTGAGAGCGCGGAGACTGGCGACGAGCCAGGGCGCAGCGCGGTGACCGGGTTTTCTGACAGACCGGGGCGCTAGGGGACACCGGGAGCCTACCTGCGCCGTGTAAAGTGTCAGGAAGTGACGGACAATAGCGACGCTTATGCGGAACGGTATCAGAACGGTGTAAGCGCGGAGACCGGGGAAATGCCGGGGCGCAGCGCGGTGACCGGGTACCAACCGGGACGCTAGTGAACACCTGTGGCCTCGCCGAGCCGTGCACAGAGGCCTGAAGTGACAATCTATGGCGGTGCGGATGTGAAAAGGCGGAAGAGAACAAGGCCACATCGGACTGATCATGAATCGAGGTAGATGAAATCGGATACCGGTGTCCCGTCCCCCGAGGTAGGGCGGTATGGATTCGCCCGTGACCCGTCCTCGTAGATCGGGTGCGAGGGACCGATAGTAAACGGATGTCCGGAGTGCGTGTAGGAGAGGAAACAAACTTACCTCCCACCGCTGAAGGGACAGCGTCTGTAACCTTGTCCATTGAGACAGAAGAAGAGACGTGTAAGGGCCCTCGAACAGGGACATGGGAGGGAAGGTTGGGGGAGCGAACATAGTCCGGGGACTGAGAGCGGGAAGACTCGTCTGCTGCGGCCGAATTGGGAGGTGGTGGTGGGACTGGTGCAGAAAAAGGAGAGGGGCGCTGGCGCTGGTAAAAGCTCCACATTTGCGACCAGCGGTCTTCCTTCCAGGCAGCGCATGTAGTGCAGGTTCTGTCAGAAGCGCAGCCCGAGCACGGAAGACATTGCGAATGCGCATCTGACGGCCACTGGAACCCGCCGCAGGAGGAGCACGTGCGTAGTTGACCACTGCAACAAGTAATAGGGGATACCGCGCGGGCCGGGGCCCGAAGGCCGCTCGGACAACCGTTGGAATGACCGATGTAACGACCGAATACGAAGTCGAAAGAAAAGGCCAGAAACGCCGTAATTCCACGGAAATTGCCTCAAAAGGCAGGAATCGCCGGGCGAGACAATGTCCGAGGCCTTACCTGGCCATCAGGGAAGGTCGAGACCGGTAAAACGAGAGATAAATACGAAGAGAAAGACGGAGACTGTAAAAACGAAACCGAGAAAGATGGCAGTTAAGAATGAACTTGGACATAACGCCCCCTAGCGAGATCGGGAAGGGAGGCTATCGGGAGGAAGGGAGGCCACTCATGGGATGGGGTATCTGCTGGCTAGAAGTACGTTCCTGGTTTGTGTAGCAACACACAACAATTTTGGAGACTGAAATTGGCAGGCTAAGTATATCTTCCTATCAGTAATACCATCGGTAAAGTTTTTGAAGAAACAAAAAATCAGACCATTTAGAATTAAATTGTGGAGAAAAGGGTCTTGTGGATGGTAAAAGGCATTAGCAACTGCGGGGGCTCATGATGATCAATGTTTCTTGCAACTGAATGTCGACTTTCTTGGCAGTGAAACAGTTAACCCTTTGACTGTCGGTAGCACTTTTTGTCGAGGTGATTCCTGAAGGAATCACCTCGACAAAAAGTGCTACCGACAGCCAAAGGGTTAATACAAACATTGGAACTCCACGTTCAAAATTCTCCTCTGAACAAAACATTCTGCTTCAGGAGACCGTTCAACCATGATGCACCAAACTACTCAGGCACCGCCCTTGAACGATCATGATCTATCCCTATCTCTTCATAGTGCGAACAGCTGAGTGTGTCAAACGTACCTCCGAGTCCAGGTTGTCCTGGTCAGTTGACTGACAGGTGAAGATTTGTATGAATGTGCCCACGTTGCTGTCGATTGTTCGGTTGGCTGGCAAGTTGGTCAGGGCAGGAGCGAAATCATTGCGCATAACGGTTACCGTCGGGGTGCCTGAGGTGATCAGTCCCCCATCGTCCACAGCACGCACATTCATCTGCAGTTTTTTAAAAAAAAATTTAAACTATGAATTTGAAACAGAGATATAACAAACATTTTCATGCCAGAGGAAATCATGGGAGGGGGGGGGGGGGGGGTTAGGGAGGTGGGGAGGAAGGGAAAGGCAACACTGTATCACAGAGAAACAGGAAATGACTCAAAACTTACCACATAGGATTTTGGGGTCCTTCCAACCATGGTGCTTCTCAGGTACACAGCGCCTGTAGTGCTCTCAATGTAGAACAGATCCCGGTACTGAGAGGTTGGTTCAAACTCATAGCGCACCACAGACCCAAACTGTGAGCAAAGAAAGAAATGGTCAATAAACTTCAGAAAGATAAACGGCTTACAGTCACTTTTCTTAATACAAAAGTTGAGCAAGTTGTTTATGGTTATTTGTGGATACTGCACTTATCTTCACACACACACACACAAAAATTCTCCACAGTAAAGGGATTAACAGCTTAAATTTTACATTTTGCTACCCACCCCAGTGTCAAGATCCTCGGCTGTCAGAATAATGACAGACTGCGTGATGTCGAACGTCTCCAGGATCTGTCGACTGAAGTTGGGGCCCTGGCCCGTCCAACGTGGAGGTAGGAGGTTGCGGTTGACATTGATGGTCAAGGTCCTTTGTTGTGGATCCATGCAGAATCCATCGTTCACGATCACTTGCAGCTGATACATCAGTCAAACAATAAGCCTCTGTTAGAATGTGTTGTGTTGAAGCCAGAGCTTGGTTTCACAATGGACTTCTTACTGTCTTTTGCCTTGACAGGGCAGTGGTCATAAGATAGATTGCACAAGATAGTTCAAGGGTGGTAGCAGGATAGCTTTGGCATCTCTTGACGCCAAGCTATCTTGCTACCACCCTTGAACTATCATGGTCGATCTATACTTCCTGCAGTGTCAGGGCTAAATGTGAAACAAACCACATATACAATATAATACAAACTAGACACATATGTAATCTAACCACATATGCTACATGATGCATGAAAAATGACATCTACCACGCTGATTTAGAAAAACATAATTGTACATGAAGACACAAGTTAACTTCAAGGTGCAGAAGTGATTTTGGAGAAAAAAAGGAAGTAATACACTGATGTACAGGTTAATGATCATACCTTGTAGACACGGTCCTCTTGGTTGAGAAGGCCGTTAGTAACAGAGATCTGTCCGTTGTTCTGGTTGATGAAGAAAATACCATTGGCCCCATCTCCGAAAATGCTGAACACTGGAGTGTTGAATCGTGTCTGCCAACAAAGACAGAAATAATGTCAAACAACACAAACATAAACAAAACAAATTTTAAAAAATAGATCATGTACAATACCATGACAAGCAGATAATAGGATGCACTGAAACTGTTCAGCTGCTGTATGCAAGCTTTGAACTTAGTGATGAAAGCCACTGGTTTAGGGCTTAGCATCTTTTGTCCACTACGAAGGTGATTTCAAAGACAGGGCACCAAATAGGGTCTGAAAATTTTTTGAGCCGCAGCTGAACTCCAGCCTGAGACCTTTCAGACAAGTCGAACACTCCATCATCTTAGCTCCCCTAGTAATTAACTCATTCCACCCCAACACACCACAGCAAGACATGGATCATGCATGATAGTTCAAGGGTGGTGCCAGAATAGCTTGGCGCCCATAGGCGCCAAGCTATTTTGGCACCACCCTTAAACTATCATGCTCGATCTGTCTCTAGAATTGTAATACAGCCCTTCAGAGGGCATCTTCAAAATTTGGGGATTTCGGTCCTGGGGCAGAATGTGTTTAAAGGTCTTAACAGGCTGGGATGTTTGTCACTGTTAAGACCAGGATGTTTTTCAAACGCATTCTTTGGACTGTAATACAATTGAAAACTTGCTTTTCACAAAGATAAACTTTTGTGATTGGTATTTCATATTAACCATTTGGATGTCGGCAGAGACTTTTGTCACAATTATTCCTGCAGAAATCATCACAACAAAAGTGGCTACCGACAGCTAAAAGGTTAACAGCAGTAAAATGCAAGGAAGTAAACAACAATAAAAGAAACGCTTCAATGTTTTCCCTATGCCGTGCTCATTTCTTTGCATCAGGAAACACACTTTGGTGTTTCTCCGTTAATTTGCATTTTCCTTGCCTCAGTAGAAAGGTTGAAGAAAAATCATATCAGATGCAGGTCATAAATCTATGACACCTACCGTTCTGTCTGCGTCGGTGGCCTGTGCCACGAAGATAACTCCTGTGGCCGTTTCATTGATGGTGATAACTGCAGGCAGAGTGGTAAGAATGGGACAGGCCAGGTTTCGGTTGACCGTCACAGTAACCGTAGCCGTGTTGGTGCCTGCCAGGGATGGGTTGCCTCTGTCTCTCACATTCAGGTACAGCTAAAAAGTAAACATTGCACATGTTTATAATTTCATAGCTGAGCTTCTTTATGTCCACTTAACCAATTACATCCTGAGGCTGATTTTGTAAAATTTGCTTTTTGTCCTATGAAGGCTACATTACAGATTAGGAGATAGATCAACTGTTTTAGTTCAAGTATGATGCCAGAATAGCTTGGCGCCTCAGGCGCCAAGCTATTCTGGCACTACCCTTGAAATATTAGTCAAATTTTTATTTCCTCAAAAACATTACCGATGACATGACTGATAGGGAAGTGTCTACTTACTCACAATTTTAGCCTAGGAACCCGTTGTGCCCCTGCACCAACCGGGAGGCACTCGGGGAACCCACAGAGGGGCCGAGAGTGATCTCCCGTGACTGCCCATCCGGTTCCGAGTCATGTGATGATTACTCAGTTTAGTCTACTTAGCTCGTCTAGTGCAGACGTGTTTTGCTAGCCTCCGGCCTCGCTTACTTTCGACCGGTTTGGAACCCGTCTTTGTCCTGTGTTGGGACTTGCTTCGCTTGCGGACTCTACCTTCAGCTGCTTCTTCTTCTGCCTCTGCTGCCTTCTCGCCTCTTCGGTTGGCCTCCTTTCCCGCCTTCGGCGCTGTTATGGTATGAAGGTGTCGTCTCCCGCCCCTGTGGCTGCGGAGAGGTAAGGTAGTCGATTGGCCTTCGGCCGGCCTCCAAGCGGGTCGCCGGTCGTGAGCACTTCTCAGCCTTTGTTTGTCTAACCTGGCGCCGTGCTTTGTTTCTCGGCTTGGCCCTTGGGGCCTACGCCGTGTCGCTTAATACCGAGCGCGGGCGCGTAAACTGTCTTTGTTTTTCATGCAGAGATTGACCAATGAAACATGTGTGGTGCAAGACGGCTTTCCGTCTTTTGTTGTGGTTACGTTGGGTAGCCGGGTGCTGGCGGAGCGTTGCTCCGCTCCGGACTCTTAGCTTGCCGGCCTCGTGCCTGGGAGCTCGCACCTTGGGGGGGGGGGGGTGAATTGTGTGTTCACTTTGGGTATGTGGACTTTGTCACCTTAGTTTCTCCTTTCCCCTTGTTGGGCGCGGCCGCGTGCTCTCGCTTGTACGCTTGTTTGTTTGTGTGTTGCAGTTGCCAAGTGCGAACCTGCACCCTCTGCGGCGACTTCCAGTGGCCAACGGACAACCACGCTGTATGCCTCCCGTGCTCTGGCTGTGCCTCGGGCCGCTCTTGTGACCTCTGCTCCACGTGGCCAGAACTGAAGTGGTCGCAGCTTTGGAGATTTTACAGGCGGGACCGGCCGTTACCTGGGAGTAACCCTCCCGTCCGAGCGTCCCCCAGTGTGTCAGAAGCAGGGACCAAGCTTGTCCGTGCGGACCCCATGAATAGGACGCCGCTTAGAACGCATACACCCAGCACTGTTCGGACAACTGACCCTACCTTGCAGACCCCAAGTGCCGTCCTCCCTGAGCTCGGCCCAAGGGGACGCGACCCTCGCCGCCCCTTGTCTGCGGTCAGTTCTCGCTCGTCTCACGCCCGCGCGCTCCTACGAGGAGTCAAGTTACCGGCAGGGAGCCCGCCTTTTAGCGCCCGGCTCTCAGAGACGAAGTGCTACGCGACCAAGGACTCACGACTCTAGGGCTTCTCCCTATTCGCCGCGATCTCGCTCGCCGTGGGACTCTCGTCGGCGGCTTCATCATTCTCGTCGGACACCCACCAGCCCCCCTTGCCTGGTTGCGGCTTTGCCGCGGTCTTCTTCCCGCTACCGGCGGTCTTCGCCCCATCGCTCTTCGCGTCGGCCGTCTTTTTCCCCTAGGCGTTGCTCCGCGCGGAGCCCTAGCCGGGTGGGTCACCCTCATTCCCGTCCTCGTAGTCGCTCTCCCTACTCCTCCCGGCTGAACGCCTCTCGGGGACCTCTCCGTTCTCGCCGCAGCAGTCCGCTTGCCGCTCCCCCTCCTCCCCGGGACGAGGACGCCTTGAGTTTGCTGGCTGAGGATTCTGTTTCTGCCCTGCTAGGCCCAGGTAGCCATTCCCCCGCCTCCCGCTCGTCCCTTTCGGACATCTCGGACTCTTCTCCGCTGCCTTCTTCTTCTCGCGCGGCTACGTTGCTCGCCTTGGATGAGGCCGCCCGCATCGTTTCCGCCTCCCTCCCAGTCGACGCTTGCCCTCCGTCTCCCCCCCTCAAGCGCAAGGTATCGGCCTTCGTCGATGCTGGTCGGCAGACGAAGAAGTTTAAGTCTCTTCCTCAGCCTCCTGGTTTCAGCGACATGCGGGACGCCTTCTCCGCGCACCTCCTCGCTGCCCCTAGGGAACATCAGTTTTTCGGCGACCGCAGGTGGCCCCCCGGCCTCGACATCGCCTTCCTGCAGGAGTGGTACTCTGGACATTCCCAGTCCTTTGTCTGCGCTCTTCCTCCAGTGGATCCGGCGGCTGTTCTTCAGGCTGGCGGCTCTTCGCTTCTGAAACGCGCCATTCCTCGAGGTTTGGATGCTACAGCGGCCCTGGTTCGTAACACCCTTGCTTGTTCGGGCTTCCTCGAGCTTGTCACCCGAGCGGCGGTACAGCGGATAGAGGAAGCTTGGCATCCATCCATCACTCCCCTGTTAGGAGATCTTCTCGCCCTCGCGGAGGTAGCTAATCGTGCGGCGTATCACTCATCTGTCAACGCCATGGCGGCTTCCTCCAATTGTGACCTCATGCGTCGAGATGCTGTCCTGCGGGCTTGCCGGGGTTTGCCTTCGGACCTGCAGAACCAGTTGCGTCGTGCCCCCCTAGGTGGATCACTTCTGTTTGGCGATACCTGGTCTTCGGTTAAGATCGCGAACTCGGATCGGTGGCCTTCCAAATCTGCGCCCTCTCGCTTTCGCTCCTCCCGCAAGGCCGCGGGTCGCGCCCTGTGGGGCTCCGGACTTCCTGCGTCCTCAGACCCCCTCCCTTCTCGTAACCCCCGCCGCCGCCCTGCCTTTGGTCGACCCGGTCAGGTTAGCTCCTTTGCCCCCACCCGGTCCCGACCTGCCCGTCGCCCTGGGCGCGGGCGGGCTCACTGACTCCCTAGCTCCGCCCCCGCCGACCGTCTTGGGTCCTCCAGTCGGCGGGAGGCTTGCCCGGTTCAGCGAAGAGTGGTTTTCGCTGTTCCCAGACGACCCCTGGATCAGGACCACCGTCTCCGACGGCCTTCGGATTTCGTTTCGCTCTCCTCCTCCGCTGCGCCGGGCCCCTCTGTGGACCGCCATGCCCTCCGACCCGTTAAAGTCCAGCGCTCTGCGTTCCGAGGTCTCCGCTCTTCTGCAGAAGTGTGCCACGGAGGTGGTTGTGCGTCACGGCTCCCCGGCCTTCTACAGTCGCCTCTTCCTGTTGCCCAAGCCGGGTGGTAGGTGGCGCCCGATCATCGATCTGTCCAAGCTGAACGCCTTCATTTCGGCTCCTCACTTCCGCATGGAAACCGCTCGGTCCCTCAGTGCCTCGGTGCAGCCAAGGGACTTCGCCGTGAGCTTGGATCTGGCGGATGCGTATTTACATGTTCCCATTCACCCTGCCTCCAGGAAGTACCTGCGCTTCGCCTTCGACGAAGCAGTCTACCAGTTCCGGGCCCTTCCGTTTGGTCTCAACCTCAGCCCTTGGGTGTTCTCTCGCCTGATGGACGCGGTAGTGGCCAAGGCTCGGCAGTCATCGTCCAGCCCTACTTCCAATTACCTCGACGACCTCCTCCTACGCAACCAATCGGCGACCGTTCTTTCAGCGGACAGAGACGCCTTGATCCGGCTGTTAGCGCGACTCGGTTTTCTCCTCAACAGAGGGAAATCGGATCTCTCGCCCAGTCGCCGATTCGTCCACCTAGGCATGGACTTCGCTACCGATCTGAACTTGGTTCGTCTTTCGGAACAGCGGATTCAGAGGTTAGCCTCCTTGACCGCCGACCTTTGCCGGCTAGACGCAGCACCTGCCAGGACTTGGCTACAGCTTCTTGGAACGATGTACGCCGCTGCAGATCTCCTGCCCCTGGGCCGTCTCTACTATCGGCCCATACAGCTGCACCTCCTCCTTCACTGGCGCCCGTCCTCCGCCGACTTGGCAGCCTCGGTACCGGTCACTGCGCTTCTTCGTCCCCATCTGCTGCGCTGGATGGATCCGGCGTGGCTGGCTTCGGGAGTTCCCCTCGCGTCTCCCCCTCCTCGCCTATCCCTGTGTGTCGACGCGAGCCTCTCAGGGTGGGGTGCCCACCTGTTTCCGGACTTCCGAACGACGTCGGGAGCCTGGCCGCCAGAGATGTCTGCCCGTCACATCAATTGGTTGGAGCTTCAGGCGGTTTGGCAAGCCCTCATCACTTGGGAATCGAGTCTGCTGCACCAGGAGCTCTTGGTCCTTTCCGACAACGCGACGGTGGTGGCGTACCTTCAGAAGCAAGGCGGCACACACTCTCCCGACTTGTGCATGCTCACCTACCGGCTGATGCTTTGGTGCCAGACCCGCGGCATCTTCCTTCGAGCGAGACACATTCCGGGTCACCTGAACGTCCTCGCCGACTCGCTCTCGCGTCGTGGTCAGATGTTACACACGGAATGGACTCTTCACCAGGACACTTTCCAGATGATATGCGCCCACTGGGAGACTCCTCAGATCGATCTGTTTGCCACGAGGTGGAACCATCAGCTTCCCCTCTTTGTCTCCCCGGTCCCGGATCCCCTGGCCTGGGCTGTCGACGCTCTCTCCATCCCCTGGGACGGTTTGATCGCCTACGCCTTTCCCCCGACGGTCCTTGTCCCCAAAGTCCTCCTCAAACTCCGGGGATCCAACGCCGTTGTTCTCCTGGTCACCCCGTTTTCCTGGAACCGCTCTTGGACCACCGACCTCCTCAGCCTCGCCACGGGCCCTCCTTTGCGCTTACCGACGCCCCGGACGATGCTCAAACAGCCTCGACAGGCCCTTTTCCACCCGTGCCCGGAGCGTCTCCTCCTTCACGCCTGGAGGTTGTGCGGCGTGCCCTCACCGCTAGAGGCTTCTCGAGTGCAGCAGTGGAGGCGATCTCTTCAGCCCGACGACCCTCAACGCGACGCGTCTACGAGGGAAAGTGGCGAGTGCTGTGCGCCTGGTGTGAGGACCTCCGTCTCGACCCCACGGGCTTGACTCACCCCCAGCTCGCGGACTTCTTCCTCTGGCTCTTTGGAGACCAGGGTCTCGCCCCTATCACCATCAGAGGATACCTTTCCATGATTGCCGACACTTATCGACACCTTGGACGTCCGGACCCCGGCGCCTGTAAGGACATCGCCGACCTTATGTCGCACTTCGGTTTGCGACGTCCGGTACTCCGCTCTCTCGTCCCGCGCTGGGACCTTCCCTGGGTCCTGACGTGGCTGAACTCATCCAGATTCGAACCACTGCCCTTCGCCCGCCTTCAGGACGTGACTCGTAAGACCTGCTTCCTTTTGGCCCTTGCCACAGCGGCCCGAGTCAGCGAGCTGCACGCGCTCTCGGCGCGCCCTACCTGCCTGCAATTTCGTGCGGATGGCTCCGTGCACCTTCTCCCAGATCCCTCCTTCCTTGCCAAGACCAGGTCTCCACTGACGGCGCCACAAGTGATCACACTGCGACCGCTGCGGGGAATGCACTTCCCTCGAGAGACCATGCAACAAGACCCTGTGCGCGCCTTACGCGTCTACGCAGAACCAAAGCCGTCCGTCGAGGACGCTCACGCCTCTTCCTGCCTCTTAGGCCCGGCAGACATGACATTTCGGCCCAGACGATCTCTTCCTGGCTACGCTGGGTCATTCGGTCCGCCTACCAGGACCTCTCCCCACAGGGAGCAAAGAGGCTTAAGATACGCGCGCACGAGGTACGTGCCATGGCCACGAGTCTTGCCTTCGACCGAAACTGTGCTGTTAAAGACATTGTGGCGGCAGTCGGCTGGCGAGCGGAATCTACCTTCGCCCGCTTCTACCTCCGGGATCTGGCAGGCCAGCGAGACAACCTCGCTCTGGTGGGGGACATCACGGCAGCGCAACACTCCCTCCCGGCGCCACAGGCGCCATAGGTACACTACTTAGCTAAAATTGTCGGGAGTTTGCGACTGGGAGGATGGCTCTGCAGGCCCCCTGGGTTATTTTGCGGACAGCGGCACCCTCCTCCTGCTCGTAATTCTCCCTATCAGTCATGTCATCGGTAATGTTTTTGAGGAAATAAATGCATTTTTCTCTAAAAGGTATTTTTTCGAAAAATACTTACCGATGACATGACTCGGAGGACCCTCCCTCCTGCCCCGCTTGCCGCTGGGAAGCTAAGTAGCCTAAACTGAGTAATCATCACATGACTCGGAACCGGATGGGCAGTCACGGGAGATCACTCTCGGCCCCTCTGTGGGTTCCCCGAGTGCCTCCCGGTTGGTGCAGGGGCACAACGGGTTCCTAGGCTAAAATTGTGAGTAAGTAGACACTTCCCTATCAGTCATGTCATCGGTAAGTATTTTTCGAAAAAATACCTTTTAGAGAAAAATGATGATGCAGACCTGTCACTGATGAAGCGCTGTGGGGGTCTAACTTGCTATACACGTTTCTTGTCCAAATGACAGTCTCACACAAGCAGACAACAAAGTGGACGACTGCTTGACCACAGCTCTCTCTCTCTTTCTCCGTACCTAATTTCATCCAGTCCCCCACCCCAACAAAAACACAGCGAAAACAGCAATCTCACCGTGTAGCTCTGATTCAACTGTGTATCCGTTTTCAAATCCCTGTATGTCTCGATGATGCCAGTCAGTGGCGCTACAGTGAAGTAGCTAGCACCAGAACCTGTCACAACTGAGAACTCCACGTCTCCAGCACCAACCTGAAGAAAAGAATCACTCCTATTAAGCTCAATTTATCAGAGTGCTTGTTTAACTCACTCAGCCCGACGCAGATATTTCCCAAATTTTGGAGGCATCATCTAACAACTATGCACCTGTTGCAAGAGATGGATCGACCATGATAATTCAAGGGTAGTACCAGATTAGCTTGGTGCCTGTGGCGCCAAGCTAATCTGGCACTACCCTTGAATTATCATGGTCAAACCACCTCCTGCTCTAGTGCGTCAGGGCTGAATGTGTTAAAAAAATGGCACACCAACTAAAAAAAAATATTCAGAATTGAGTATTAACCCCTTCACTGCCAATGAAATTGAAGATTTATGTCTCCTGTTAGCCTTTTGTTCTTTGTCCTGGTTACATTGCGTTCTTTACATGAATGTCAACCAGTGTGTAGTGGTTTCAGACACACAACATGATCCAGGGCAGCGAAAGGGTTAGACAAAGATGATTCTAAGTGTTAGCCATTTAGCTCAGAAAGAACAACTACTTTTAGATCAAGATGCTGATAAAATATTACTATTGCAAGAATTTTGAAAACCTTTTCTTGCGAAAGTGGCCTTTCATCAACATTTTGATCTGATCACTTTAGCATTCAACACTAGTGCCTACACCCGAAACCAAATTACCTTGGGGGCATCAGGGTCAGAAGCAAAGACTCGAGTGATGGAAGCACCCAACACCTGATCCTCAAAGATCGTGACATTATAATTGGTGGGGTTGAAAGATGGAGGATTGAGATTACGTAGCACGGTGATGTCAACAATGGTTGTGCCGGTCAGGACTGGTCGGCCACTGTCCTGTACCAGCAGTCGCAGCTGAAGGAAAAAAATTAATCGAAACAGTTATTTACTTATTTCATTAAAAAAATGCAACTTTTATAAAATAAAGAACACACTAGTTAAAAATAAATAGATAAATAAATATATAAAGACACAACGGTTCAAATAAACAGCGACGACAAAGAAGAAAATAAGCTGAAAAGTGTCACAGGTATACTTATTGAACCGAGGTAAATTCAGATTCCTGCATCAAACTTTAATCCACTGACTTTGAAATAAAATAAAAATAAAATAAAAATACATTAAAATACAATAACACAAAATAAAATAAAAGAAAATGAAAGAAAAGAAAAAAAAAGAAAAGAAAATTGCAGCTGTGTACTTACCCGGTACTGGTTTTTGCCAGAGTTTACCACGCTTGTCCTGAGGTTCACGTTCAGATTGTTGTTGTCGACTACAGAGAAGTCAAAGTACACAGTGGCATCATCGTCCCCAATAGAAGTGTATGACAGCACATTGAAAGGTGCCTGGAGGAACAAAAGGCAATAATATACATATTCTGAAATGTTTTCCATTGAGCCAAAAAATGACTCCCCCCTCCCACTCCCCCCCCCCCCCCCCCCCACCGCCCCCTCAAGCTGTGCATGCAGCCACTGGTATTGTTTACAGAATCGATGGATGCTTGCACAGGGAGTTAACCCCAAGGCTGCATTTTGGAGGTGTCACTCAGCAACTATGTACCAGTTCCAAGATATGGATCAACCATGATAATTCAAGAGTAGTGACAGATTAGCTTGGCACCGGATGGTGCCAAGCTAATCTGGCTCTACCTTTGAATTATCATGGTCAATCAATCTCCTGCTGTAGTATGTTGGGATTACATGGGTTTAAAAATACTTTTCTGATGAGTGTGGCACAGCTTCGAAATACAGGACAGCCTCAGAATTACACATTCCAGTATACCATGACAACAGATATAACATGCTCAGGTCTCCAGCTCCCAGTGGGCTAAAAGTCCTTAGTCCAACGTCAGCCTAAGCTGGCCAGTGCATGACTGTGCATGGGCCAGCCTGAGGACCTTGCGCACACCAAAAGGATTTTCTTCGTAAGCCTATGTAACTTCAGTGCTACAATAACATGATTGTGCATAACAGTCGGACTATATGACTCCTAGGTGCTGTGATATACTGAGAGGCTGACTGGTATTACATCTTTAGAAATCTGTGTGCTCATTTGTGATGCTGGAACTTACAATCCACAGCCACAAGGGTTCAAATCAAAGACATGCAGTCAATTCTGATGCTACCATGCATTTCCGCAGAATAACAGACTCAATTTGAAGAACAGCTACAGGGGACTTTGAACAGCCATAAATTCTAGAGGTGATGACTATAGATTCTCAAGAGCCCCTACAGTTTTGGACAAACATAAATTCTCATGAGCCCCTGCAACTGCAGGGGCTCATGAAAATGTATGGCTGTCCAAGATTGTCTCCAAGCGCCACAGGAGCCCACAGGAATCTATGTCTTTTACAGATACGAGGAGCTAGATATGAGACGACATAAAAACATCCCTATAAAAGGCAGGGTAAATTTTTATTACTGGTGGAGATGGATCGACCATGATAATTCAAGGATAGTGCCAGATTAGCTTGGCAATTTTTTTTATCCATTTAGCCCCAACGCTCTACTGCAGAAAAAGGATTGACCATGATAATTCAAGGGCAGTGCCAGATTAGCTTGGCGCCTGACAGCGCCAAGCTAATCTGGCACTATCCTTGAATTATCATGGTCGATCTATCTCCTGCAACTGTCATTAGGGGACACCTCCAAAATTTAGGAAATAAGGTTAAATGGGTTAATCTTCCACTCACTGGGTCAGTGTCGTTAGCAGAGACCCGCTGAACAATGTAGCCAGCCGGCTGCGTGTCGGCAAAGGAGGTGGTGTAGATGCTCTGCAGAAACCTCGGTGGGTTGTTGTTTTTGGTGACAATGATGTTCACTGGTGCGGGATTGCTGGTCAGCTGGGTGCTGCCCAAGTCTCTCGCGAACACCTCAAACTGAAACCACATACACGGCATGAAACTGAAAACAGTGGCAACGAAAAAATATGACATTCTGTCACCAGCGGAGGTTGACCTCATAAGTAAACCAAATTTCAAATCTTCTTTGTGTCAACCCAAGTGTACTGCTAACACATCAAGCATCTAGAAGCCGAGTGATCCATGTGTAAAGAAAGCCTGTGCCTATTTACCCAATAAGCATCTAAAGGCCCTCCGACCCAGGACAGCTGCAGTGGGCCCGTGCATGGCTGTACACAGGCCCACTGTGGCCATTGTGGGAAGACGTTTTGTTACTGGGGTAAGCAAAGGTCAATGGGGCGACACCAGGGCTAAATCATCACTCACACACGCTCTGACATCCCCTCAACAGTAGTTTTGTTTCAAGGCCAGCATGCAAGCTTTGGACTAAAACTAAAAACCATTCAAGCGCAGTTTACGGTGACACTCACATTGAACTGAGGTAGATCACATGGATCCTCATAGAGAGCTCGCTTGGCAAAAATGATTCCGTCCACAGTGTTAATGTCGAAACAGGAGGCATATGCTGTGCTTCCGGTTCCAGCACTGCTGTCTTGCAGGAAAAACCTGAACTGGTTGTTGGGTGGCTGAAAAGAAAAGAAAATTAAAATTAAATTTAGTCATTTAAAATTAAATTTAGTCATTGCTTTTGAACATTCACATTACTTCTAAACACTAAATTCAGCTGAAATTCTATAACAAAAACAGTACAAAGCCCTTTGGGCTCACATGCATGACTGGTCCACATAGTTTATCTGACCCTCAATGACTTCGACCTTTGTGACTTATTTGAGAAACATTCAAGTGTGTGGATGTAATTACAGAATTAACATTATCTATGAAATCCAGGTCAACTCAAAATTTATGCGTTTTTCTCACATCTGTCAACCTGACCAACAATATACAATAATTGTGACTATAAACAAGATGGGATGAACCATAACCCACAAATTCCCTTCTATATGAGAGCTGTCCTCACTGTCAATGGTCTCTACCTTTTGTCTTTGACCTGATTCTGATGTTGAATTATCTCCTATTGAAAAAGTCTCGCACATCTGCCAATGCGTCAGTGAGTCCTATAAGGGGCGCAGGACGACGAGTCATTGATTTGTCAAACGTCATTTATCATGACATAAATTTTAGTTTTTACGTAATTTTATATTTTACATGATATGAGTTTCACTTTTGCTTCATAGGCTTGAGAAAATGGTGACAAAACTAGAACTTCACGGTACAATTTCAGTCTTGCTATAATTTGCGTGAAAGCAGGTTGACTTTACCTAGCTACATGATATACTAAGTATGCGGGTCACCTAAATGCTCTTCTGAAAGCGCGTTGATGTGTGTGTGCGCGTTAGTGAGTGCATGCGCGCGCACGCTCCAAACATCTCCAACAAGCATAGATCCTCATGCACCTGGAGGGTGCATGAAGATCTATTCCTCCTGGAGATGCATGCATGTTTGTGTGAGAGAGAGAGCCGCGCGTGTGAGAGAGAATGACGTCATATTTAGAGTATTATGTCAGTGTCTGTGTGGTGACGCAGTTGCCTCTTTTACGTCACCGCCACTGTCTGATTTTCTCTAGAAGTAAAGTTTTTTTTTAGGGTTTTAATTCTTTTCTGAAAATAATTAATTTTTTACTGAAGTTGAAAGGATACAAAGCTGGCTAACGAACTCATCCAATGTCTTTCTCTAAACTAGCTATATGCAAAAGTTTAAGTAAATATGATAACAATTACGGACTCTAATCTGGGTCAACCGACTTCCAATAAACGGTTGTTTGTCTTCAATGAGTCTTTCATTTACAATATGCTCAGAGGCTCTCTTAGCCACCCACTTAAAGTATTTCGCCAAGTTTCAAGCTTGTGTGTACAGAAATATCGGAGATTCTCTTGTTTACATACATACGTACACACATATATACATACATACATAAGGCGCTTCGCGCCAAATGTATGTTCAGCAGCAAGGTTAGCATAACTAGACATGAGGTAATTTTTATCTTGTTACTTCAATAAAGAGGTTTAGCCTGCCCGCCTTTGACATCATGGACATGCTATTAAATTCACCCCACCGCGACCCGCCCTAAAAAGTCCCTTCTATAAATAGAAGGGACTTAAAAAGGGGTAATATTAAACAAAGTATACACAAGAGGTTCAATCATCTGACCACATCTGAGCTAACAAAAATAAAAGCTTACCGCTAAATCTGCATCCGTCGCATTCACATCAAAGATGGTGACACCCAGTCCATAGGTTTCAGGGATGGTTGTGTCGTACTGGGTCTGGGTAAGCACTGGTGCAGCACGGTTGGTGCGTACAGTGATCTTCGCAACAGTGACATTGCACAGACCACCGAGGTCACACACTTGGATGCGAAGCTGCATAGAGAAATCAACACACAAGGTTTAATTCAATGAGCCACAATAAATAACAGCGGGAGATATTTTATTTTCAAACAGTAGATGTTTCTACACAAAAGGCCAATTTTGAAATATGTGGCTGCTAGCTACAGTAAGACAAGGATAGTTCAAGGGTGTTACCTGATTAGCTTGGCACCTACAGGTGCCAAGCTAATCTGGCACCACCCTTAACTCATTTGAGATGTGCCACCTTCTGATACGCAGATATGCCACATATCCAGAGGCGGCACGTCTCAAATGAGTTAAACTATCATAATGGATGCATCCCACGCAACATACACCAACCAAACTCCCTTGAGCTGAAACGGGCAAAAGTAACCTGAAAATGTAGTGATCTCTCGGGAAACATGAGATCCGCAAATGCTGGGAATCATAAGGCTCTATGTCTCTCTGTTCCTTGTTTGTGTTCGTTCTTTCTCAGCAATGAAAAGGTCAAAAGTGTGAAACTTCTGTTGGATATGGTAGAGAGTGGAATTCTCTAAAGACAAAATTATTGTCTCCAACTTGAGATGGGAGTGAGGTGGATGGGGAAGGTGAGCCTGGGGATGCAGGTTGTTGGGGAAGAGGGGTTCACAGATTCGAGATGGGAGTCACACAGTGAAAGTAAAACCATCTCCAATAAAGAAAGTCCATCAGTCAATGAGTTAACCCCCTTGTACATGCAGCCACCGGTACAGTTTACAGTACTGGTGGCTGCATGCACAGGGGGTTTAAATACAAAAATGCTGTCACCATGCACAAGCAGACTATGACAGATAGCAACCAAAAGACGAACCTGGAATGCTTCACCAGTGACAGATCCTGCATTGGTGCCGACCCTGATGATGCCGGCCTGGTCAATGGTGAAGGCGTTCTGATTGCCGTCATCGCCAATGAGGCTGTACACCAGCTGACCATAGATGATATTCTGGAGAAGAAATCGGTCATACATTTTCACTCAAAATACTGGAAAATATTGGTAGACATAACACATCTAGCCCTGACACGTTTCAACAAGATATGGATTGACCACCATAGCTCAATGGTGATACAGAATCGTTTAGCAACTCCAGTAGATTCACTGCGTCTCAAAGATTTAGAAGCTCATTCCACAGTGTTGAACGTTTCAGATTAATCACACAATCTTCTTCACAGATTACAAATCTGAACTCACCGCATCATCGCGATCGTGACCGTCAACATCTACAACCAGTGCACCCGGGCTGAAGGACTGGTCAAGGTTGCGGTCGTATGGCAAGCCCTCAAAGTAGGGGTAGGTGTTACGGATGATTCGTACATTGACGATTCCATTCTGGGCAGCGCAGCGAGGGGTGGGACCTCGGTCACACACACGCACTTCAAGCTGTGCAAAAGAGATAAAGAGTCAGTATACAAAATGCATTGAAAATCTGAGTAGATATGGCTGAAATAGTTATTAAAAAAATTATTAAATTTTGCATCCAGTTCCACCTTATAAGGATGAGGAAGTGCTACTTACTCGGACAGTATCACTGGGGTAGGTTCTCAACTGCCTGCGTGTGAAGACACTGCCATCACTGTACACACTGAAGAACTGCTGGATCTGTGTGTCTGTACTGGCCAAAGAGAACAGGAGATCTCTGAAGGGACTCTGCAACAAAATAAATGCATAATAAAATAATAATAGTAATAATAATAATGAGATGATAATGATGATAAATAAACCCCTTAACTGCAAATCGTGTATTCAAAAGCAGGGCAACAAAATAAATGCATAATAATAATAATAATAATATGGTGATGATAATGATGATGATGATGATAAATAAACCCCTTAACTGCAAATCATGTATTCAAAAGCAGGGCAAATTCAACACTGGATAATCCCATCAATCCAGGAAACAAGGATATAAATAAGGTCAGCAAGAGGCAAAGAACTTCATGAGCCCCCGCATCAGCAGGGGCTCATGAGGTTCTTTGCCACTTGCAGTTGGGCGTTGTTCGCATTTTTCAGGCAGTAATGGCATTAGCCAGAAGGTCACACCAAGAACGGCCCAATGACAACATTTTGCACCTGCAATTGAGAGTCAGTGCCTATGTTAACCCTCTTGTGCATGCAGCCACTAGATACTGTAACAGTACCAGTGGCTGCGTGCACAGGAGGGGGAAATCAGGCCTGTCAACAACTCTTTGGCTGTCTGTAGCAGTTTTTGTTGCGATGATGCCTGCCAGAGTCGTCATGACAAAAAGTGCTGCCGAAAACCAAGAGGGTCAATGCTAGTAATGGCCTCAAGACAAATTTTCTCACCTGCAAGTCAGAGTCGGAGCCGGTCACCGTGGCAATGACATCAGGCAAATCAGTCTCCAGTTTCGTCACCGTCTGCTCTCCACTGGTGATCAGTGGCGAGTACTGGTTACGGTCAACTTGGAAGTAAATCGTGGCATATCCCCGACGGACGGGTGTTCCACCGTCCTCTGCCATCAGCGTGATCTGGTTGAAAGACAGAAATGATGCCAAGTGTATTCACTGCATCAAAGAAGGCACTTAAGTGCATACGTCACTGCTAATGCAGCATGCTGTACAGTGTATCATACGTAATTTTCCAAAGTGTATCATGCATGTAATAATTTCCGAAGTGTATCACACCCATGTGGAAATTAAATTTCTGATTGATGATGCGAAGAAGGAGCTGAAGTAAGATATGTGTGCTTGTGACATATTGAAGCAGTACCTTTTTAGCCCCAACACCTTGCAGCGGGAGATTAATTGACCATGATAATTCAAGGGTAGTGCCAGATTAGCTTGGCGCCTTCAGGCGCCAAGCTAATCTGGCACTACCCTTGAATTATCATGGTCAATCCACCTCCTGCAACTGGTACATAGTCGTTAAGTAACACCTCCAAAATGTGGGGCTAAAAGGGTTCAACTGTTGTCGTGACTTTTAGACATCCCACTTGGCAAGCGTATTCACACCATTAGTGACAAAAAATGTGTGTCTGTGGTGTGTTGAAGTCGTGTATTGACGGTTTT
This sequence comes from Semisulcospira habei, assembly GCA_036245525.1. Lineage (NCBI taxonomy): Eukaryota > Metazoa > Mollusca > Gastropoda > Semisulcospiridae > Semisulcospira > Semisulcospira habei. Next base: position 36,197,699 of record BTPG01000008.1, read on the forward strand.
AAATGTTGTTACCACACTCAGCCATGCTACTAGCAGTGGTGCAACAAACTGTGGCAACAAACATTTCAAGCCATCAATACACTGCTTCAACATGTGCACTGGTAGCAGCGTTCAACCCGTTTAGCCTACAGCAGGAGATGGATCAACCACGATATTTCAAGGGTAGTCATCGTCAGAGGCCAAACTAACCCTGCACTACCCTTGAAGTACCATGGTCGGTCATCCCCTGCAACTAGCACACATCCAAACTTTGGGAAATGTGGCCTTGGGGTTAAATAGGTTCATCTGAAATGTAGTCCTTGAAGCCTTCATACACCCCTTTGGTTAAGTTTGGTTAACTCCTTAATCCCTGAGGATGAAATTATCCAATTTTTGTTGACATCCTCTGAGGTCTATATCACAGTCCTGGTGACAGATCGACCATGATATTTCAAGGTTGGTGTCAGAATAGCTTGGCGCCTAGAGGCACCAAGCTATTCTGCCACCAACCTTGAAATATCATAGTTGAACCACATCCTGTCGCAGTCTTTCAGGGCTTTATGGGTTAATCTGTAGTCAGCTAAACGGTAAGCTTAGGGCTTTATTTATTGAACATACTAAATCTAAACACAGTTGATAAAAGGAAGCACAGTATGCAAAAGTTAAAATGTTTTTTTTTTAATCGGAAGAAGTTAACCACTTACAGTGTAGGAGTTAGCAGTGTCAACGTTGATCCTCTCAGCCAGAGAGATGGCACCAGTGGTGGGGTTAACGCTGAAGTAGCGAGTCCACGGGATGGTGGCACTTCGGATGATGCTGTATCGCAAACTGTTAGTGTTGTACTTGACCTGCAACAAGTAAGACAAAGGGTTAACACGACACTGAAAAATAAAATATTTCAAATAATACACTTGGGTCTTTTCATTACATTATTATTAGATAGGTGCCTCATTCCATCCAACCATGCATACATCTACCCATACCATCAATCCATTCACCCATACACCCAATCATCCTCCATTTCCCCCCACCCCCCACCCCTTTCTTATCCCCCACCCCTGCCTCCCTCTCCTCCATCCACCCACCCAAGCGAACTCACATCAGTGTCCGAGTCAGTGGCAGTAATGGTCCTGAGCAGATCATTGATGTTTGCCAGGTAAGAAATGGGAACTGAAATGTAGTCCGGGCTGAAGATGGGGTCCTGCAGATCGCGGATGACATCGATGGTCACAGGGATGGAGCCGCTCTGCTGAGGCGTGCCCCCATCAATTGCATTCAGCGTGAACTGAAAAAGGAAGATAAAAAGATCAGCTGTTAAGCAGGTGTGTGGTAGCAAGCACATATTTCCTAATACAAATGAGATTACAATTAATCCATTACATCCTGAGGCTGATCTTTTTTATTTGCTTATTTTTCGATGAAGGCTACATTACAGATTAGGAGACGAAAGTTCAACCATTTTAGTTCAAGGTTGGTGCCAGAATAGCTCAGGCGCCAAGCTATTCTGGCATTACCCTTGAACTATCATAGTCAAATTTATTTCAAGCAGCAGTGTATCAGGATGAAAAGGGCTATACAGCATGTTGCGACAACATTTCCAAATACAAGCAAGATGAGTGCTTTGCAACAAAACATGCAATCACGTGCCTGAAAAGGTCCCAGTATGCATAAGATCCTGGGGCTGACATCTGTTGTTACTGTTTTGTGCAAAAGATCCTCGGGGGGAGGGAGGGACGGGGTGGAGGTTGTCAGCCATTCTTCAGACACCTAGCTATTCTGGCACCCCAGTACACAAAAGGTCATCGGGCAGCCATTGGCTCCCGCACAGCCATGCGCAGGCCAACAACAGCCTTATGACTTTTAGTGAATTGGGACAATCCTTGAACTATCGCCCAATCCTTGAACTATCACAGCTGGTCTGTCTCCCAAACTGTAATGCAGTCTTTCGAGAACAAATCCCAAGGTTGTGAATTTCAACTTTTTAACCCATTTAGCCCCGCCACATTACAGCTGGAGATGAATCAACCACGTTAATTCAAGGATAGTGCCAGATTAGCTTGGCGCCTGATGGCGCCAAGCTAATCTGGCACTACCCTTGAATTAACAAGGCCATGCCATCTCATGCAAGTGGTAAATAGTCCTCAGGAAAAAAACTCCCAAATTTGGGAAATGTGTCCTCAGGGTTAAGTGGGTTTAAGTCTCCTGTATACCATCTAACAGGTGATTATAGCGTGTCCATGGGAAACGCTGTAGTTGCCTACTGCATGAAACAGGGCAGGCTCTGAGGCTCAAATTAAAGAACCCATCGATTAAAGGACCCACCGTGTATGAGGCAGTGTCCTGGAGATCCAGATACAGAGGTCTAGTGTTGATGATTTGCACAGTGTAGTTGTTGTTAGGCAGCTGAACGACACTGCCAATACGAAAGTATGACAGGGGAAGGGTGTTCCCTTGCAGCGAGAATGTCAGCGCACTCTGTGGACCCTGTGAAACAGAGATAACAATGCCTATGTTGGTGCAAAATTCTACAATTACAGTGAAAACTGCTGAAATTCAAGACATGGTAAGTAGTAGGTAAAGATAAGTTATAACCCCTACGCTGCCGAGAAAAATGAACCCCACCAAACTGCAAGAGGTATAGATCCGCATGAGCCCCTGCAAATGTGGGGTCTCATTAGCATCTATGTCTCTTGAGGAAACCACTTTGTTCCTTTGACAGCTGGGGATATGTGCTGAAATTTACAATGAATTAAAAAACACAGGTTAACCCCTTCACAGCCAGTAGACACAGATTCTGTTGGGTCAAATTCCTGTGCAAGGTTTACTCTCTCTCATGTGATCAGTTGTGAGAGACATGGGCTGAAATTTACAATAATTTAAAAAAACACAATCTGCGTCCACTGGCAGTGAAGGGGTTAACCCCTTCACTGCCAGTAGGCACAGATTGTGCTGGGTCAAATTCCTGTGCAAGGTTTACACTCTCTAATATGATCAGTGGAGCACTCTGCCCCTCAGCATATGATTCAGTCTAAGTACTTACCACTCGGTCAGGGTCGCCGGCTGTTGCTGTGGTAATGACGGTTTCTGCTGGAATATCCTCATACACCCTTTCACGGATCTCACTTCTGACAAAGGAAGGACCCCTGAAGTTGCGCAAAATTCTGATGTTAACCAGCACCACTCCAGTTTTGCTTGGTGATCCATTGTCTGCTGCCACCACTCTGGCCTGAAACAGGTAAAAGAATGTTAAAGCAAAAGAACTTTCAGGATGGGCAAGGAGGGAGCATAGGGGTACAGATGGATGTTCTGAACATTGTAAATAGAACCGTACCCAGTAAGCAAAGGTACAACGGCCCAACGACGGCCGCACTGGGCCCACGCACGGCTGTGCGTGGGCCCACTGCAGCCGTCGAGGGCCCAATGACGTTTTATTGCTGGGGTAAAAGGGGAGACACTTCCAAAGGAAAAACTATAATCTCACAAAAACTTGGCAGTTTTCTAAATACCAAACAGGGTCCTGAGGCAACCTAGGTGACAATCAGCTGCTGACACAAACAAAAAATCTGTACAAAGATCAGCCAATGCAGACTTACCACATAGTTGTCAGCACCAGAGTTGATTAATGCTGCAAACGTTCGAATGACGCCCGTCACCCTGTCGACTGTGAAGAGGTTTAAGGCAGCGCCATCCCCTATCATCGTATAGGTGATGTCTCCAAAGTCAACCTCCTAAAAAGAATAGGAAAAAGTATTCTGATGATTGTGACACAATCTTCGCAGTCATCCCCTCATGCATACCAACCACTGTACATGCAGCCACCAGTAATGTAAACAGTACTCAGTGCACAAAAGGCCAACGGCCCGACATCTGCCGCAGTTGGCCCACGCACAGCCATGCACAGATCAATGCCGGCTGACATCGGCCCGATGGCCTCTGCGCACTGGGACCGATGGCTGCGTGAACAGGTGAGTTAACCCTCTGGATGTCGGTAGCAGTTTTTGTCACAAAGATTCATGTAGGAATCGTCACAACAAAAAACAGAATTAAAAAAAAAAAATTCATTTTTCTCTAAAAGGTATTTTTTCGAAAAATACTTACCGATGACATGACTTTATGGAAATGTCTACTTCTAGCTCAATTTTAGCCTACTTACCCGTTGTGTGCCCACACAACCCGGGAGGCACTCGGGGAACCCCCCCTAGAGGGGCCGAGAGTTGTCTCCCGTTTCCCGCCTTACCAGCTCCGGTCACGAGACCGGCCAGTTTTTTGCGATACTTCGCTCGAAAGCGGCAAGCGGGGCAGGAGGGAGGGTCCTCCGAGTCATGTCATCGGTAAGTATTTTTCGAAAAAATACCTTTTAGAGAAAAATGAATTTGTTTCCTCAAAAACATTACCGATGACATGACTTTATGGAAGAATTGCGATGAGGAGGAGGGTGCCGCGCAACTCTTAATGGTAACAGCGCCGTCCTCCCAGTCGCAACCTCCCGACAATTTTAGCGAAGTGCATACCTACGGCGCCGGTGGCGCCGGGAGGGAGTGTTGCGCCGCGGCGATGTCCCCCACTAGTGCGAGATTCTCTCTTTGGCCTGCCAGGTCCCTGAGGTAGAAGCGGGCGAATACAGATTCAGTCTGCCAGCCCACGGCTGCCACGATGTCCTTGACAGCGCAGTTTCGGTCAAATGCGAGGCTCGTGGCCATGGCTCGTACCTCATGTGCGCGAATGTGCAGCCTCTTCGCTCCCTGCGGGGAGATATCTTGATACGCGGAGCGTATAACCCAGCGGAGCCAGGACGAGATCGTCTGGGCTGTTATGTCATTCCTGCTGGGTCTCAGAGGTAGGAAGAGGCGCGAACGCCCTCTGCGGAAGGCTTTAGATCGTCGCAGATAAACTCTAAGGGCGCGCACGGGATCCTGTTGCCTGGTCTCCTGAGACAGAGGGTTGGTTCTTAGCGGCCGTAAGGTGATAACCTGAGGTGCCGTCAGAGGAGACCTGTTCTTGGCCAGGAAGGCCGGGTCAGTGAGGAGTTGAACAGACCCGTCCGCTCGGAACTGTAGGCAGGTAGGCCGCGCCGAGAGTGCGTGTAGCTCACTCACCCGAGAGGCGGTAGCAAGGGCCAGCAGGAAGCACGTCTTTCGTGTCACATCTGCGAAACGGGCCAAAGGTAAGGGTTCAAATCTGTCAGAATTTAACCACGTTAGCACCCAGGGCAGGTCCCAGCGGGGAAGGAGTGAGCGGTGTGTTGGGCGCTGGATGCCGAAGTGACCCATAAGGTCGGCTAAGTCTTTGCAGGCGCCCGGGTCTGGGTGTCCAAGGTGTCGATAAGTGTCAGCGATCATGGACAGGTAACCCCTCACGGTGATGGGGGCCAGGCCTAAGTCTCGAAAGAGCCAGAGGAAGAAGTCCGCCAGCTGAGGATTAGTCAGTTCCGTGGGTGACAGGCCGTGCTCAAGAGCACCAGGAACACAGGACTCGCCACTTTCCCTCGTAGACTCGGATGGTGGAAGGTCTGCGGGCCGAAGCGATCGCCTCCACTGCTGCACCCGAGTAGCCTCTAGCTCCGAGGGCTTGCCGCACAACCTCCAGGCGTGAAGGAGGAGCCGCTCCGGGCAGGGGTGGAACAGCGGTTGACGCGGTTGCTTGAGCATGGTGCGTGGGGCGGGAAGCAGCAGGGGCGGGTCCGTGGCGAGGCTGAGAAGGTCGGTGGTCCAGGAGCGGTTCCAGGCGAACGGCGCAACTAACAGCAGGACCGCCGAGCATCCCCGAAGCTTGAGAAGGACTTTGGGTACGAGAACCGTCGGGGGGAAGGCGTAAGCCACCAGGCCGTCCCAGGGAATGGAGAGTGCATCGACAGCCCAGGCAAGTGGATCGGGAATCGGGGAGACGAAGAGCGGCAGCTGATGGTTCCACCTTGTGGCGAACAAGTCGACCTGGGGAGTCTCCCACCGGGCACAGATCATCCGAAAGATGTCCTGCCGAAGGGTCCATTCCGTGTGCAGGAGCTGGCCGCGGCGAGACAGCGAGTCGGCTAAGACATTCAGGTGCCCGGGGATGTGTCGGGCTCGAATGGTAATACCCCGGTCCTCGCACCAACGCATCATCCGGTAGAGGAGCATACAAAGGTCGGGAGAGCGAGTGCCACCTTGTTTCTGGATGTAAGCCACCACAGTCGTGTTGTCCGAGAGGACGAGTAGCTCCTGGTGTCTGAGGAGATCCTCCCAGAACTGCAGGGCTTGCCACACCGCCTGCATCTCCAGCCAGTTGATGTGAGTGTGCGCTAAGTCCGCGGGCCAGGGCCCCGAAGTCGAGAGGAACCGAGGAAGGAGATGAGCGCCCCACCCAGTGAGGCTGGCGTCGACACAAAGCGAGGTCTGGGGAGGAGGGGCGGCCAGGGGAACTCCCGACGCTAGCCAAGAGTGGTCGGTCCACCGACGAAGATGAGGCAGCAGCATCTGGGGCACCAGAACCAACGTCGTTAAGTCGCCTGACGACGGGCGCCAATGGAGTAGGAGATGCAGCTGGATCGGCCGGGAGTAGAGACGACCTAGGGGGATAAGGTCCGCTGCGGCGTTCAGCAGGCCCAAAAGCTGGAGCCAGACTCTGGCGGGGGCCACGTCCTGTCGTGCTAACTGACCTGCTAGGTCCGCAATCTTCTGGATCCGAGGGGCTGGGAGGCGCACCGTGTTGAGGTCGGTCGCAAATTCCATGCCCAGGTGCACGAAGCGGCGGGACGGAGAGAGATCCGACTTGCCGTCGTTCACTAGGAAGCCCAAGTGTGCCAGAAGCCGTAGCAGCGCATCCCTGTCCGACGCGAGCGAGGTCTCTGACTGGTTGCGTAGGAGGAGGTCGTCTAGGTAATTCGACGTCGGACTGGAGGAGGACTGTCGGGCCTTGGCGACTACGGCGTCCATCAGCCGGGTGAACACCCAGGGGCTGAGGTTGAGACCGAACGGGAGCGCGCGAAACTGGTATACCACAACGTCGATCGCAAAGCGGAGGAACTTCCTGGAGGCCTGGTGCATCGGGACATGCAGGTACGCATCTGAAAGGTCCAGGCTGACTGCAAAGTCCAGAAGCTGGACCGCGGCTCTCAGGGCTCGAGCAGTCTCCATCCGGAAGGAGGGGGCCGTAATGTACTTGTTCAGGGCCGAGAGATCGATCACCGGTCGCCATCTCCCTCCAGGCTTCGGAACGACGAACAAGCGGCTGTAGAAGGCTGGGGAGTAGGGGACGCGTACCACCTCCGTGGCGGCTTTCCTCAGGAGGGAGGAGACCTCTCCCCGAAGAGCGGAGGCCTTCAACGGATCGCTGGGGATCTCGGTCCAAAGGGGGGAGCGACGCAAAGGAGGCGGGCTGCGAAAGGCGATCCGGAGGCCGGCCGAGACGGTGTCGCAAATCCAGGGGTCGTCGGGAAAGAGTGTGAGCCAATTTCCGCTGAAAAAGGCTAGCCTCCCACCGACCGGAGACCCCGAAGTGGTCGGTGGGGGCAAGGCTGGGGGGCAGTCAGGTAGCCCGCCCGCGACCCGGTCGCCGGGCGGGACGGGGCCAGGCGGGGACACGGGCCCTGGAGGGTCTAGGACGGCCAAAGGCGGGGGCCTGCTCAGGGGCCGAAGCAGGGGCTGACGCAGCAGCGGGTCTAACCGACCGCGAGGCGCGACCCCTAGCCTGGCGGGAGGACGGAAAGCGGCGGGGAGGAGGAGCACTCACAGGCCAGCGGTCGGGGTTGCTCGAACGGATGACCAGGTGTCGCCGAAAAGCAGGGGGCCACCCAGCGGAGCACGACGAAGCTGCGCACGCAGGTCAGGTGGGATCCCTCGGCAGGCAAGCAGAAGGGCGTCTCGCCGCATCAGGTCACAGTTGGCGGAGGCAGCCATAGCGTTAACGGACGAGTGGTAGGCGGCTCGGTTGGCGACTTCCGCTAAGACGAGTAAATCCCCAAGGAGAGGCGTGATAGAAGGATGCCAAGCGTCTTCCACACGACGAACCAGGGCTTGAGTGAGCAGCTCCAGGAACCAGCGCAGGCTAAGGTGTTCCGCACCAGAGACGCAGTCAAATCCAGGCCACGAGGGAAAGAACGGCGAAGGAGGGCGGAGCCGCCAGCTTGCGACACGGCCGGGGGGTCGATCGCAGGAAGAGGGATGGAGAAAGCCTGGGAATGACCGGCATACCAATCCCGACGGAAGGCGATGTCCAGGCCAGCCGGCCAGCGACGATCGGAGAAGAACACCGGCTCTCGAGACGCTGGAAGTTGCAGGTGCGCTGAGAAGACATCTCGCAGCTCCTTAAATCCAGGCGGCTGGGGAAGCGACTTGAACCTCTTCACCTGACGCTCGGCATCCACAAAGGCCGAGACCTTCCTCTTCAGGGGGGGAGAGGCTGGGCAGGAGTCCGCTGGCAGAGTGGCCGCGATGATCCTGGCGGCTTCATCCAAGGCTAGGAGGGTCTCCGCCCGGGACGACGACGGAAGGGTCGAGGGGACATCATCACCGACGTCGGAGGGCGAAAGGGAGCGAGCATCCTCCTCCAACAGGGCTGAGACGGAGTCTTCGGGCAGCAAGCTGAGGGCTTCTTCGTCCAGGGGTTGGCGAGAAGGCGGGTGAGGCACCAAGGAAGGTCGAAGCTTGGGCGGGGGCGCATCTCGAACCTGACGGGAAGCCCGGGCATGAGCCGGCAGCGACGACGGAGGCGGGGATCGCCGAGGCGAACGCGGGAAGGAGCGAGGAGGGGTCCTGTCCGGTGCGCGGGAACGACGTCTGGGTGAAGTACGGCGGCCAACCGAAGAGGAGTGCCGATCACGGGAAGAAGGTCGACGATGGCGGTGACGCGGCGAACGCATCGAACGGTGCGAAGGCGAGCGCGACCGAGCGCGCGACGAGGAGAGGCGGGGGGAGCGGCGACGCTCCCGGCGGGGGGAACGATCCTTCCGGCGGCGCTCGCGGGGCGAGCGCGAGTGTCTAGCACTGACGGTGGAACGGGAAAGGTCGGGGGCGCGACTGTGTCGCGTAGGTTGAGGCTGACATCTCTCCTGGCCGGACTCAGTGAGAAGGGCTCTATGCCGGTGTACAGATCCTCCGGAAGGATCAGCGGGCTTATCGTGGAGAGAGAGAGGAGCAAGGCCAGTCAACGTGGGACGGCTCGTGGCGAACTGCTGCAGGCCGGGCTCAGTGAGGCGGGCGCTTTGCCGGCAAACAGACCCTCCGGAAGGGTCAGCGGGCGTGGCAGCAGTGGCAGTCCTCTGGTCAGCGAACAACGCAGGGTCCCGATGATCAATCCGTTCCGAGAGGCCGAGGCGAGGAAGAGCGGTCGTTACCACAGGGGCGACGTCAACCGGAGTGGGACGAGAGATAGCAGACGGAGGTCGCTCTCGCCGGTAAAAACTCCAGAGGTCAGACCAACGGATCTCCGGCCAGGTCGCACAGACATCGCAGAGATGGTCCGAGGCGCAGCCCGAGCAGGGGAGGCAGACCGCATGGTCGTCCGTCGGCCACTTGAAGTCGCCGCATTGAGAGCAGGTAAGCATTTGGTTCCTGCAACAGACAAAGAGCACAAGGTCGCAAAGGCGGACAAGGGAGCCTAGCCCCACACCAAGGTACTCCAAGCGCCGTAACCACCGGCGCGTAAATAGTGGCTACAGTCTCCCAGAGCTAAAGGGCCTTTAAGGTAGACGAACGGAGTGTGGGTGCCCGAAGGCCCTACGAGAACAGAAACCCTAGTCTACCAGGCAACGTCTTCTCGTAACAGTGAAATACCAAAGGAGGGAAGGCGACGTCCCTCGAGGAGACTCGTAAAAAAGGTCGTGCAAGGCGCCGAAGCGTAAGCTCAACAACTGTCGCCCACGTAGTAGCAAAGCCGAAAGGAAAGCCCAACGGTAGCCGGCTCTCGGCCCGAGGGCCGGCTGTGGGAAACTACCACTACCTTACCTCCAAGACGAATCGGGAACAGGGGGAAGGGTAGTCATACACCTCCACAGCCTAGAGGAGAGCAGCAGAACGACGCCAGCAGAGGCAGGGCACAAGAAGGCAGGTCAGCGCTAGGAGGCGCAGAACACACGAAGAGGCAACGAGCGTAGGCAAGAGAAGGACCGGTCGAGGCGGCGCGAGAGCAAGGCCAGACACGTCTTCTCTGTACGAGCGAAGTAGCAAAACTGGCCGGTCTCGTGACCGGAGCTGGTAAGGCGGGAAACGGGAGACAACTCTCGGCCCCTCTAGGGGGGGTTTCCCGAGTGCCTCCCGGGTTGTGTGGGCACACAACGGGTAAGTAGGCTAAAATTGAGCTAGAAGTAGACATTTCCATAAAGTCATGTCATCGGTAATGTTTTTGAGGAAACAAATGTATCTTCAATACAGCAACCTGATGTGCACATGCACACACATACATGCTATAATCCATGAAACATATTTGTGTTAGCCTTTAAGCATTGCATACATATATGTTCCAGGTTTGTTTCAAACTTACTGGTGCATCACTGTCTGTGGCATTGAGGTCAAAGATGCTGGAGGCGGGAAGCGTGTCCTCCGAGATCGTGATGTAGTATATTTCCGCAGGGAATACAGGGCTGAAGTCATTGCGATAGATGTCGATTACTCCAGTAGCTGTATTGCCTGCCACTCTTGTGGGGGCGCCCGTGTCTCTCACGCTGAATGTCAGCTGAAAATCCGCAAAAGTAGAAATGAACTTCAGTCCTCTTTCATTCTTTATTCAGCCTTCTTTCAAAGATTCAAACTAATTTACTGTCCATGGCGTATTAATAATAGGTACCCTAGTGCTTAAGGATAAAAAAATATACAGATGACTTCACAAACAACAAGAGGGTTAAACCCTCAAGGGTTATAAACCAAAAAATGTAATCAATTGTGTTGTAACTGCCTTCTCTAAGTAAGTTCCTTTCTTTGTTCGGTTTTTCTCTGCATCTTATATGCTTGGCAGTCCACCTTATTGGTCTGGACTTTTCTTATTATTATTAAACTGCCGGAGGGCTGAAAAGAATCTATGTATATGCAAATGTGTGTGTGTGAGAATACAAAGCCATCTTACCGTACACCTCGAGAATCCAGAGTTGAGAAGAGACCGAGCTGGAGAAACCATGCCAGTGAATTCATCCAAGTCAAAGTAAGTGTTGCAGTTCACTGGGTCTGCTGCCGAAACACTGTACCTGACACTTTGCTGAAATAAATTAACCATAATATCTACTGACTAAAGCACAATTTAAGAAAAAATAAAAACAAACATACAAATAAACAGACCCTGAAATAATATACCATTATTAACCCATTGACACACTAAAGCAGGAGATGAACTGATCGGGTAGTGCCAGATTAGCTTGGCGCCTTCAGGAGCCAAGCTAATCAGGCACTACTCTTAAATTATAATGGTCAATCCATCTCCCGCAAACTGGTACATATTTTTTGGGTTACATCTCCACACTTTGGGAAATGTGACCTTGGGGTTAACTCATTCATCCCGAGGCACGTATTTACCAAATTTTGGAGGTGTCATCTAACGACTATGTACCTGTTGCAGGAGATGGATCGACCATGATAATTCAAGGGCAGTGCCAGATTAGCTTGGCGCCTGAAGGCAACAAGCTAATCTGGCACTACCCTTGAATTATCATGGTCAACCCATCCTCCTTCTGTAGTGCGTCAGGGCTGAATGGGTTAAATGGGTTAACCTGCATTTGTGGTACATGTACACATTTTATCAAGCAGCACAGAAGAAGTCCCTCAGTGAATCAGATAAATAATTCAATCAGCCATTGGAGTGACCCATCATCCTATATCTATCCATCAATTCAACCATCGAGTGTCGGGCACAGGAACTGTTGAAGTGATAAACCTCTGAAACCTGCTGATTTTGCCCCCGGCACCCCACTGGGGGGAGGGGGGGGGGGGGGTAGTGGGAGCACAGGGGGCAAATATCCCCCATGCAAAAATTAGTTTTCACAATTGTAAAGCATTCAGCAATGGCCTCACCTGGCATTTAAAGGCATAGTTTGAAAGCAAAGAAAAAACACAAGCCATCTCCCATGAAATCTTTACCACCCAAAATGAAAAGAGAAGCCGCTTTACTCCGAAACATTTTTCCCTCTGATAATGAATCCCGTTTCATCTGAAAATAGTGGATCCCTGGAGAATTTCCATGCCCAGTTCCTCAAGTTAAGGATGTTATTAGGGGTTCTGTGTGAGACTGCATGACCCATCTGCAAGAGATACAGATTCTCATGAGCCCCTGCGAAAATCAACGCCTCTTGTTGATTACATTGGTTTCAGCTGTTTCTTAATCTAAAACTGCATACCCCCGGGTCATCGTCTGTGGCATTGACAGTGAAGATGAGAACACCAGGCAGCGTGGTCTCTGGGATCAATTTGGCATATGCTGTTGTGATGAAACGAGGTGATCTGGGGTTGCGGTCGATGGTTATGGTGAGGTTGGTGGTGTCGATGGCAGAAGGACGCGAAGGGTCAAAGGTTATCAAACCCAGCTGTAGATGCACACAAAGTGAAAGTACATGAAGAAATAACTATATGCAAAGCTAACTTCACTATAGTCAGGTGCAAAAAAAAACAATTGGTACACTTTTCTTCACTAAACTACTTCATTTATTAGAAATTGGTTAGAACAAAAAACAAGCTCGAGTCCCCAGGCATTTGTTCATACAAAATGACCAAACATCTTATTTTCATTCAAATGCAAATTAATTAACCCTTGGATTTCAACTGATGGAAAAGACATGTGGCTAGGTGTCATTTCTAAATAGTCAAAGATCCACTGGCATTGAAGGGGTTAACTATTATTTCACTCTATTATACGAACAAAGAGTATTGAAGATCTTCAAAAATTTCTTTCTTTGGAAGAATTTAATAACCGTCTTACTGTGTAGGTTGATCGCGAGTCTATGAGGACCTGGTTGCGGACGAACACCCATCCAGTCGTGGGATTGATGTCAAAGTAGTAAGGTGCACCGAGGTAATTGCCATCCAAGCGATAGTTCAAAATATTCTGAAGAAAGAAATAAAATGCATCTTGTTTAAACAATCATGTTCTATGACAATTAGGAACGATCAAACACACACACTCACTCACACGCAGGCAAACACAAGAAGAATGAAACAGCACCGATGGGGTCTTAGGCCCATGGCCTGCCTTTCTGTATTATCACGACTGACAACTTTCCCCCCTTCACACCCTCAAATGGAGGATGTCATGGGGCTTCCACAACTGAAAGAGACATTTGAGAAAATGCACATACTGGGGACTGAATATCGTTATCTAGGGCAACAGCCTGGAAGATACTCTGGCCGACAGGAACGTCGAAGTTGATGGCCTGTATGTACGGTTCATTGATGAAGCGCGGAGGTGATGTGTCGCGAACGATGCTGATGGTGACTGTGGCAGAGGCAGACCTGGGATTCACCACAGCGTTGTCGAACACGTCCACAATGAACTGTAATACACAGCCAAATTGATGGAGATGTAATGAAAAAATGTCCAGAAAAAATATACAATGAATAAAAGAAAATAACTGGCACAGCCCACTAACAGCAGTAGCAATACCCCCAGTATAAGCAATAAAACAATGGCAGGAATGCAACAGCACCTACAGCAGCTCATTGCATTAGGTGCCACATAAATTGTCGTTATCATGAACCCACTTTGCTCCGGACACACTACAGCAGGAGATGGACCGACCATGATGATTCAAGGGTAGTGCAAGATTAGCTTGGCGCCATCAGGCGCCAAGCTAATCTTGCACTACCCTTGAATCATCATGGTCGACCTATCTCCTGCTTCCGGTGCACAATCCTTAGGCGACGCCTCAAAATTACAGCTGTGGCATTAAATAGGTGAAATTCCTTGTACATGCTGCCACGGATACCACAGCACAAGACAAAGACAAAAAGCAACTAACCGTAAGTACAGAGCGTGTTTCAGTCTTCAGTGTCTTCTGCAGTGAGATGAGACCACTGTAGGGCCCAAGATAGAAGTAGTCAGTATCGGCATTTGGATTTCTGTATCTGTACGTCACAGTATCCTGCAAAGATCAACAAATCATCATTTTCAGATTTCTGATTTCAGATTTTTTAGCAAGTTTATTTGATATCTCAGGCACTGGCAGATTTCTGCAAATGCCTGAGATAGTAAATAAACTTGTTTAAAAAATTCCAGCTGCAATTTGTTTCCCTTCTTATTTCAATGGCACCTTCCAACCAAACAAAACAGAGTACCTAAGTTTTACCTACAATATAAATTCTTGTATAACGATTAAAGCAACCTACTCCAGGCAGTAAAGGTTTAATAGATTGTAATATGTCCTGTGCAAATGTTCTTAGTATGTCTTACAATAATGCTGTTATGAAGTCTGAATGTCAAAATGAAAGACTTTTCTGCTCTTCTTTTCCTTTTTATTCAGGAGAGTTCCTTCCATTACGCACGAAAGTCAGTGGAAAGCCTCTGGTACATGTGCCCACTCACACGAAAGTCAGTGGAAAGCCTCTGGTACATGTGCCCACTCACACAAAAGTCAGTGGAAAGCCTCTGGTACATGTGCCCACTCACACGAAAGTCAGTGGAAAGCCTCTGGTACATGTGCCCACTCACACGAAAGTCAGTGGAAAGCCTCTGGTACATGTGCCCACTCACATGAAAGTCAGTGGAAAGCCTCTGGTACATGTGCCCACTCACATGGCTTGTGTGTGAAAACAAGGGTAGTAAAGTCAAGACAAAATTGATAACCCGATGTATAAAGGAGTTTTAGCCATGTAAGCAGTGCCACTACCCACAGACTTCCTCCTCACCCCCTAATTGTCATCCCAACTCTCCATTGATTATACCCACCACTGCAAAAGAACATTGGTCAATGCCCGAAAGCGTGAGGCAAAGAGCCTCATGAGCTGCCGCAGTTGCGGAGGCTCATGAGGATCTATGACTCTTGAGAGACTCACATCCATGTGCCTCAGGCTGACAAAGTCATCAAGAAGTGAATCTGCAATGGTTCATAGACTACACTTTTAACTGCTAGTATCAGATGGGCCATAAATCAGCTGTGACTCCAGATCATCTCCACACTGGTTGCCACCCTCAAAAAGCAAATCTAGGCAGGCAACCAAGTGTGGAACATATCTTTACCTGTGGATCATCATCTGTTGCCACAAGCTGGACAATGCTGGTATACAGCGCCCGATCTTCATCAACAGTCCGGAAGTAGTTTCCATCAACGGGAGTGAACCTGGGACTGTTCAGGTTGCGATCAACAGTGATGTTGACAGTCGCTTCTGCTGTCTGAACCGTCACCTCAAACTGGCGGGTAGCACGGAGGCGCAACTGAAATGTGATAAGAACATGTGAGACAAATTAAATTATCCACAACATTTATGGAGAAATGTTCTGACAGTCCTAAACATAATCCATCCGGCCGTCCGTCCATCCATCCATCAATCCCCCCCAAACAAAAACAAATAAATAAATAGATAAATGCCCCTAAAAGAAACAGAAGTAAATAAATAAATAAATAAGCAAACAAAAAACTCACCCCATAGTAAACGCGCTTCAGTGCATCGGTGCGCAGGTCTTGTCTGACCGTCACCACACCTGTGCTGGAGACTGAGAACCAGTTTGTGTCACTGCCTGGGCCTGCGATTACTGTGATGGTTACAGCATCCTGAATGAAAAAACACACCCATTTTATAGCAGGAGTGGAACTGCGAAGTAACTGCTTTTAGCCTCAGTATGATATGGGTTAAGCAAGCTCTTAACTCCTTTTCTGCCAAGAAAAAGTAAACAAGATCCAACTGCAAGATGCATATATCTTCATGAGCCCCCATAGTTGCAAGGGCTCATGAGGATCTGTGCCTCTTGCTGAAATCACTTTGCATATATGTTTATTGGAGGGATTGGGCTCTTTGGTGTTGAATTTATACAGATTTAAGGAACAAACTTGCATCCACTGGCAGCGAAAGTGTTAGCCCATTCATTCACTGAACACGATCACAGATCCTGATTCTAAAATCTTTGTCAACCCATTTAGCCCAGGCACACTACAGCAGGAGATGGATCAACCATGATCATTCAAAGTAGTGCCAGATTAGCTTGTTGGCATCAGGCGCCAAGCTATCTGGCATTCCCTTGAATGATCATGGTCGATCCATCTCCTGGCCCTGGTAGTCAATAGGTGACACCTCTAAAGCGGCCTTGGGGTTAAATTAAAATGAGTTAAATAAATGTCAGAGAGCCCCAGCCATCCATGGAACAAGAGGGTCTAATTGTCTCTTGCAGTTAGATCGTGTTAAGTTTTTCGAGTCAGTGAATGGGTTGATTTCATCTGAAATGAAGGGTACTAGGCTGGCTACATTGTCAGTTAGTACGTACAATACAGCACATCTAATATATTTATAAAACATCTAAAAAGCAGACTACAACAAAGAGGTGTCATGCTAACATTAGGAATAGTGTCAGCATCCACGACTTGGTAAGGTGGCAGATTGTTCTCTGTAATTCGCATCTCGTAAAGACTGGTGAAGCGGAGAATGCTCTGGTCCACATTTACTGACACAGTCTTTCGGCAGGTGCTGAAGAGGGCTGGGAAACCATTGTCTGTCGCGGTGACAGCAAGCTAAAAGGAAAGGGACAAAAATAAGACAAATGAACTTTGGATATAACAAAATGTTTGCTACGTGTATACTGACAAGCAAAAGAAATGCAACATTTTTGGAATCATGAGAAACACTAAAGTGTTTCTCATGATTCCAAAAACATTGCATTGTTCTGCTCATCAGTATATATCTGAAGTTTGTTAAAAGCAAAATAAAATCCAGAGAAAGAAAGAAACACACTCAGACAGGATAAATACAACTCAGCGTATTTGTCCAGGCTTTAAATCCACCGTTTTAGTCAAATGATGTGCAGTTTCTGCCCTCCTGATTTACAGAAAACCTCTATTACCTGGAAGGTGAGGTTTCCTGTGGACAGCAGTGCCTGTTTCAGCTGAATAGCGCCTGTGGCAAAATCCACAGTAAAGTAGTCATTTGACTGAGTATCACCTTCCAACACGTACCGCACAACCTGGACAGTAACAGAGCATATTGTGCTGAAAAATGGTTGGTTATAAAACCGACATCCACAGCTAGTATTGACAACCTTGATGTGTGCACAAATGCATACAATACACGTGCAAGTGAGCAATGCAAACGCACACACATCTAAAGCTTACTTTTTTAAGACAAAAAAAAAGAAGATGAAATGTAATGAAATCATTTAAAGCACTGCTGACTGACGAGGATATGTATCAACCAATTGCCTCCAAGATACTTTTTGTTATAAATAAATGAACTTTCTTTTTCAATCCCCACACACTCAAAAATTTTCAGACAACAGGACTTAATTCTGGCAGAAATCATCATGACAAAAAGTGCTGCCAAAAGCCAAAATTACTAACAATTCATACAATAAACACACCGACCTGGTTTGGATCTGTATCATTGGCAAACACAGTGCCAATCCGAGTGCCAGGGGAGGTGTTGTAATTGACTCTGTAAACTTCGTCTTGGCCAAAACACTGGGGCGCAGCAAGGTTACGAGTAACACCAATGGTGACAACAGCTGTAGCGCTCAGAGCAGGTCGCCCACCATCACGGACTTGCAACACCAGCTGTTTGGACAGATAAATAATGATTTTCAATTAACCCTTGGTTGTTCCTATCATTTTTTGTCATGATTATCCCTACAGGAATAATTGCGACAAAGAACACTACCAACAGCCAAAGGGTTAATTCCAGACCAAAAGGATAACTGCCGAACACGTAACATGCAAGAATATAAACAAAGAACAGTACAAGCGTAAGAAAGATGGTTTATTTGTCTTATTTAATCCATCAGCCCTGACGCACTACAGCAGGAGATTGGTCGACCATGATAATTCAAGGGCAGTGCCAGATTAGCTTGGCGCCTGTAGGCGCCAAGCTAATCTGGCACTGCCCTTGAATTATCATGGTCGATCCATCTCCTGCAACTGGTGCATAGTCATTAGATGTCGCCTCCAAAATTTGGGAAATATGGCCGTTGGGCTGAAGGAGTTAACCCTTTCACTGACAATAGACGCGGATTGCATTTTGGAAACCTTCGACTACAGGCATTCAAGGTCAAAGATCCCCAACCATCAAAGAAACATGGATACAAAATGGTTTCAGCAACAGTTATAGATCCTCATGAGCCCCCGCAACTGCGGGGGCTCATGAGGATCTATAACTGTTGCACTTGGGTGGTGTTCAGATTTCTTGGCAGTGCATGTGCTCAGCCCGTTTCTTTCAGTCTAGGTTATTCTTAGATAAATGATGAGATAACCTTACCTAGTACAAATAATGTGCAAGGCATTTGAAATGAGTTCTGTAGTACCTTACCCTCACGTGCCTGCACAAGAGGTTAGTTTAATTCACACTGCAGCACACTATGTATGGTACAGTACTGTACGGTTTGGTACCATGCGGTATGGTATGTTATGGCATGGTCTTGTCTGGCATTTCCAGTGCACACATTTAGCAAAATGCTCAAGGCACTGCAGGGCTACAAGTTGGAGCTTCGAAAGCCTGCTGCTACTACTTTATGTGCTACTACTTTATGTGCTACTACTTTATTTACACAGTAAGAGGCAATTAACCCATTACATCCTGAGGCTGATTTTTTTAAATTTGATTACTGTCCTAGGAAGGCTACATTACACTGCAGATTACCAGATAGATTAACCTTTTTGTTCAAGGGTGGTGCCAGAACAACTTGGTGCCTGAAAAGCCAGGCTATTCTGGCAACACCCTTGAACTATCATAGTCAAATTAACTTCAAGTAGTAGTGTATGAAAAGGGTTAAAGCCTTTCCTGAGAAATGCTTTAATCCTTAGGCTGTCAGTAGTGCTTTTTGCTGTGAATCATTGTGACAAAAAGTGCCACCTACAGCCAAAGGGTTAACATGCAAACTTGATGAATTTAAATGCTGCACACATGAAGGCATGCTAGGGCCTCACAAAGATGCGGAAATCATTAACGAGTACTGACTGCATTACCCTATAGGACGTGGCAGTGTCGCGAGCCAAATCAGCGGCATTCTGTACAACGATAGTGGTCCTGCCAGCTCCAATGGCAAAGAAATTGGCATCTGTGCGGCCGATGATCGACACATCCAAAACATTGAATGGAGCCTAGAAAAAGAATAAGGAAAAATCAAATCCTAGTGACTGCAAGTATTCTGCAAACCAAGCATAAAATGCTAATTATTCAGTCACTTTATTCATTGCTCCATTTACTTATACATGTATTTATTTATTTACTTACTTACTTATCCATCTATTATTCCTCCCTCTCTTTAAATCATTCATTCATTCATTCACTCATGTACACGCATTCATTCATTCATCCATCCATTCACCCCTCCCTTTCTCCCTCCCTCCCTCCACCCATTTCTTTAATTTATGAAGGAATCCCTTTGCTGCAGTTAGTATAAAACTCTTACATCAGTATCACTATCGGTGTAGCTGAAAGTGGTGACTTGGTCATTGTCTCTGGCGGTACGCTGGATGTTACCGATGTAGGTGTCAGCAAAAAACCTTGGAGGTGTGTTTCGCACAACCGTTACGGTCACTGTTCCAGTGTTGCGAGACGGCAGAGGTGGGGTTCCGCGGTCCTCAGCAATCACCCGGCACTGTAGGAAAAATATGAACACGTAGGCAGAAAATGTAAAGATGCCAAAAAAACAAACCATTCAGCTTTTGACATGCAGCATTAAGATAAAGATAACTGTGATAGTTCAAGGGTGTTGCCAAATAAGCTTGGCAATCAATTCATTAATCCATTTAACCCCATGACCGCAGTGCTAAAATTTTGCACGTGCCCCATAATGATTGATTGTACATTACTTAACGTCCCGACAGCAACAAGGCTTTCTCAGGACGTGCCTGCACTGCTTGTGGGGGGGAAAAAAAAAAAACTAAACAGAACATTGAATGTATGTCGCCAGCCAGTCAAATACATTAAATAAACCTAACACAGGGGGCCTAAATAAAGCTAAGACCATTTAGCAACACACATCCAATATCAAGAGCTACAGGCAGTGCAGACAGTAGGGAGAGTTTTAAAAAGGCAAAAACAGGTGAATGGACAAAGGGTAGACAGAAACACATGCCCCAGAATAGAGAGATAAACCCACCCTGTGGGGCTGACCAGGGTGACCCTGGGAACTAAAAAATACCTAACCCCACCCAAGTCCCCCAGGGCAGACCCGGGTGGGGTGCCCCATAATGACTATGTACCAGCTGCAGGAGATGGATCAACCTGTAATAATTCAAGGGTAGTGCCAGATTAGTTGGCACATGATGGTGCAAAGGTAATCTGGCTCTACCCTTGAATTATCATGGTTGATCCATCTCCTGCTGTAGCGCATTGGGGCTGAATGGGTTAAGCCCTGGCACAGTAAGACAGGAAAATAACAAATGTGAGCGTTCAAGTTGGTGTCAGAATAGCTTGGCGCCTCTAGGCGCCAAGCTATTCTGACACCACCTTAAACTATCATGATAAATCTGTTGTGGGTGTGTGAATGGGTACGTATTGGTTTGTGAGATTAGTTGTTTAGTTTTAAAGTTTTGACAGTGTGTGTAGAGCATTGGATTTGTGTGATAGAGTATTAATTATTTTTTATTGTTGACTGTGATGTTTGTAATTGTAAGACACCAACACACATTCCTATGCTTTATGTTCTTAAGGCAAATGGCAATAAACAGTACCTATCTAACTAATCTATCTATCTAACTAATCTATCTAACTATCTATCTATCTATCTTTCTGTATCTATCTTTCTGTATCTATCTATCTATCTTATCTATCTTATCTATCTAATCTATATATCTAATACCACCCATAACTATCATGATCAATCTGTCTCCAGAGCTGTATGGAAGACTTCGGAGGAAAATAGTCCAACAGGGAATTTTACCACAGAGCTCAATGAGTTAAGCAGACAAAACAGTTTTTATCACCTCTTTCCTCACAGTTGGCACAATTTCAAGAAGCAATTCCAAGAGTTGCTTTAGGCCAGTAAATACTGCATTTCCATAAACTGGTCAGTTCTGATGTGGCGCTTGCATTCAAAGACTAGTCTGCATGCGTAATATCAAGAAACTGCCACAGAGTCTGATGACATAAAGAGGTCAGTTTCAATGTGCCACGTGCATTCAAAACACTAGTCTGCGTGCATAATGTTGAGAAAATGCCACAGAGTCCGATGACTCATCAGAAGCATTCCACTTGCTACACAATCTCTAACAAGCAGTGGGAATATGTGTCTGCAAATGTTCAAATAAAGATATGCACGTATGCACACACAGACACACACAAACTTTAGAAGCTTAATAAAACTCTAGGTAATTCAAGTCATGTGCAGGTCTGTGATTATGGGCCTTACTGCCTGCAGCCCTAAGGTCCAAAATTACAGACCAGCAGAAAAACGACAGGAAAACTCACAATGTACTGCTGACGAGCAGTTGTGTCCACCACCAGATCTCTCCTCACATACAGCTGTCCTGCGATGCTCACATCAAAAAAGTCCGCACAAGGAACGTTGTCTACACCAGTCTTCAGCAGTGAAAACGCTGATGACTGTACAAGAAAGAAAATACTTCAGATATACGTTTTAATAATAATAATAATAATAATAATAATAATAACACTTTTATACTGATGAGCAACAGAAATGCAACATTTTTCTGATGTGATTCCCAAAATGTCGCATTTCTTTTGCTCATCAGTATATAAAGCACAGTACATGGATCAAATGCACAATAGCAGATGCAACATTAAACAGAATGAAAAAGTTTGCGGTAAACATAACAGAGAAACAGTATTTAACAAAAATATGACAATGAAAACACCGAATTAATGATCATTTGAGTTAACACCATGTATACAAAGATACTCTGAAAGATAATAATGAAAACAGTTTGCAGTGGAAATCATACACATATGGATAGGAAACTGCAGGAAGCATATATTCTTATGCAACAGCAGAGATTCATAATGATCCACATGATTCACTGAAGGTCATCTGTGGAGGTGCATGAGGATCTATGCCACTTGCTTGTCCATGATGCTTGATGTATCGCATCAATGAAGGCTGTTTGCGGGGGCAACGTAAATCTATGCCTACCGCAGTTAACTCATTCAAGGTGCCCAGCATCAATAGCTGAGAAAGTGATGAACAGCACTGCTGCTGGCAACACTATATAACACTTTTCACAGCTATTGATGTAGGATGCCTTGAATGAGTTAAATAGTTTTCACAGTTTTCTGACACAAACATCAACTCACCTCCGATGCATTGACATATGTGATGGGAACTCCGATTTCCTGGATTTCCAAAATGCGAATGTTGGCATTGTTGACAGTCAGTAAAGGTCCTTCCGCGTTGCGGTTCACAGTGATGTAACACACTTTGGCTCCGGTGCGAGCGACACGGGCTCCGTCAGATGCAAGCACTCGCACCTAATCACCAAGAATGATAGATGTACAGCAAAGAAGACAGACATTTAACAAAGAATGCAAAGTAGCATACTACACGAGCACTCTCAGGCACACACACACACAAACACACACATGAATGGACTACACACAAAAAAGGACTCTACCCTGTAGACGTCGGTGTTGTCGGTAGTGATTGAGGAGGCTACTCGCACTAATCCATTGGTTGCATCAATAGAGAAGAAAGCCTGTTGCCCATCATCACCGATCAAGCTGTACCTCAGACTCTGAGTGCCAAAGTTGCTCTGCAAAAGTGTGCAGAAAAGACAGTGTTAGTAGCAGACTTCACTATATGTTCCCACAACTCCTTCCCTGCCACTGTGTTTCTAAAATCCTCATTAACCTATTACATCCTGAGGCTAATTTTTTTAATTTTATTATTTTCCTATAAAAGGTTGCTTTACAGATTAGGATCAAGATCAACCATTTTAGTTCAAGGGTGGTGCCAGAATAGCTTGGCGCCTTGGGCGCCAAGCTATTCTGGCACCATCCTTGAACTATCATAGTCCAATTAATTTCACGCAGTGGTGTATCAGGATGAAAAGGGTTAATTCAACAACAAACAGCTTCATCCCTCCACGGCACTTGTACACAAAGTGGGGCCAGCCAGAGGCGTAAATCCACCCGAGTCCAGCAACTGCGCTGGCCTCTTGCATTTTTGTGTTCTAGCAGTGAATGGGTCTATCTGATGATGCAAAAGGGGTCAATCTGTAGCAACCTTTTTGTTTGTTGTTGTTGTAAACTTGAATAAATTCTGCACCACACCAAAACAAATGTACATAACGCTGGCGGCATTTCTGGCTTCCCAACGCCTTCACTTCCAGTGGACACAGATTGATTATAACATTTTCATTCATTCGCAGTCACAGAGCCCCAGCTGTCCAAGGAAAATGGAGACAAAGTGGCATCAGCATGAGGCACAAATCCTCATGAGCCCCTGCAAGTGCAGGGGCTCATGAGGATCTACACCTCTTGCAGTTAGGTAGCGTTAAAATGTACTTGGCTGTCAATGGGTCAACTCTTTTGAGATGTGCCACATCCGGATTCGCGGCTTTATGCCGCGAATCCAGATGCGGCACGTCTCGAAAGGATTAAACTGAAGCTGGCTTGCATAACATAAATGATGAGCAACATACGGGCGTGGTTGAACTTGGCAGGAAATTGGGATCCTGGTCTGTAGCAGTGATGGTGAGGACAGACGTTGAGATAGGGATGTTGGGGGCAATGGTCGCCTGGCAGGCACCTGTGCCAAACTGCGGGTCATACGTGTTGCGAACAATGTTGATTGTCACCTGGGCATTGTTCTGACTGGTCAGACCAGCACCATCCACAGCTGCCACGTCAAACTGCACAGGAAAAATACAAAAATAATTAGATCACTTTCAGTCTTTAAAGGAAGACGCAAGAACCAAACGGTTTTTGTGCAGATGGTGGACCAGACATGGCTGTACACAGGCCACGACGGCTGATGTCCGAATGATTCTTCCAGTATGCACCTGGTCCTCATGCCAATGTCAGTCATTTCTGGCCTGAGCACAGTGATGTGCAGCCAATCAATGATTGATATGACCTTGAGGACTGTTTGCTTAATGTGTAAATATCTCTGGCGGTGGTAGAAAATATCCGGCCTCTTATTATTTCCCCAACACAAATGTTGTGTATCAAGGAATCTTTTTGTCCTATATAAGCAGAAAAATGAGAAGACAGAAAAGAACTGTGGGAATTTGCTATCACACCTATTTCCCAGACACAACCGTGGTGCATCGCACAATCTATTTTTAACCAAAAAAATCTAAATGAGCAGATAAAAGAAGTAAATTGTACAAACCGTTACAGTAGAGACAGTTTTATCTGCAGTCAGATCTGTCTTCACTGTGATGTCGCCAGTGGCAGAGTCAAGAGCGAAGCGAGTGTTGGCCAACACAAGGTTGTATCTGACCGTATTGTAGGGCGCCTGAAAAAACGTCAAACAATGTAATCTCAATACATTTCTTAAGAACAAGGTGGGAGGGGAATACAAAAGGTTAAAAAAACACACAAGAAATTTTTACCACAAAGCACCTAACACAGGTTAACCCATTTAGCCCCAACACCCTACAGCAGGAGATGGATTGACCATGCTAATTGAAGGCGCCAAGCTCATCTGGCACTACCCTTGAATTATCATGGTCGATCCATCTCCTTCAACAGGTTCATAGTCCTTAAGTTGCACCTTCAATATTTGGAAAATGTGGTCTTGGGGTTAAATGGGTTAAGTAAAGTCATAGTTCTTTTGTTTAAAACATTTTTGTCCAAGAGGACATTTGGGCTGCCTTTCCTAAGGAAGGCACATTGCCACAGTGACAGAGCAGCACCACCCAACCAAGATTGCTTTCTTTTTTTAACCTGTCTAACCCGAAGGTCGCATTTCCCAAATGTTAGAGGTGTCACCTTGTGACTATGTACCAGTTGCAGAAGATGGACGGACTACGCTAATACAAGGGCAGTGTCAGATTAGCTTGGTGCCATTAGGCACCATGCTAATCTGGCACTACCCTTGAATTATCATGGTCAATCCATCTCCTGCTGTAGTGCATCAGGGCTAAATGGGTTAAAACCAGTCTTGCTGGGGGAAGAAGGCCGCAGTACCCAGAGAGAAACCCATGACGAGCAGCCTGAATGCCAGGAATAATTATCTCCATAGCCGGGACAGGCTGGCGCAAGCTGGGCTCAACTTCACACAACATTTCCCTGTAGCAATGGTTCCAGTCCACTGAGCAGCAACCGACTAGGCCATCTGTTATCCCCAGGACCACAGCTCGACCATACTTACACTAATATTATTAACCCATTCAGTGCTGAAAACTTGAACACCCAACTGCAAGAGGTATAGATCCTCATGAGCCCCTGCAGTTGCGGATCTATGCCTCTTGCTGACATCACTTTGAATCCATGTTCCTGAGACATCTGAGATTTTTAGGTCTTGAATGAACAAAGACTGCAGAAATACGGTATGCGTCAGTTGTCGCTGAACGGGTTAATATTACATCAAAATGCACCGCGGAAATAACTAGGAGTGAAAAACTTGCACTATCTGCTGCAGGGCTTTCACAAGCATTTGAACCCATCCCCCAGTCATCCTGAGACTCCTAGATGGGGTTGAAAGTTTCTGACTGCCCTACTACAGTTTCTGCATGGTAATTGTTTTCCTAAATATCCAACGGTATAATGAAAAAAATATTTTCATACTGCTACACAGAAACAGCTTACAAAGGCATCCAAGTCTGTCGCAGCCACTCTGACAACAGTGCTTCCAAAAGGAGACTCTTCTGAGATGGTGACGTTGTAAGAGGTAAGTCCGAAAGTGGGTTGGTTGCGGTTGCGATTAACGGTCACTGTCAGCAACTGTGTGATGCAACGTGCTGGGCAGCCGCCATCACACGCTTGCATCTGAACCTGTGTGAACAGAACAAGTGATATCGATTGTGATGAAATAACATAATTTTTTTACCGAACAGTTTTTGAAAGTCATCAAGTATCAGCTAACTAACGCAGCCCCCTTGCTGGTATGTAACCAAAATAATAACATTTTATCGAACATGCTAAATTCAACCAAGACAGGCTGCTTTAGAATATGCAGTCATACATACAACATGTAAAATAATCTGTTATATTTTAAAGATGCAGAGGCATAGAATGAGAATGACAGAAAGGAAATGCAGTCACACACAGAAACTGAACGAGTAAAATAATTCTGTTGCTTTTTTAACCGCTTCTCTGCTGAGAAAACGACAACACGATACAACTGCAAGAGCCATGGATCCTCATGAGCCCCCGCAACTGCGGGGGCTCATGAGGATCTATGCCTCTTGCTGACACTATTTCGTATCAGAGGGCTGTGGCTCCTTGTCATCAAATTAACAGACTTCAGAAACACAATCTGCATCTACTGGCAGGGAAAGAAATGCAGAATATGGATAACTAAAGGAAAATGCATGAAACTTACGTTGTAGTTGACACCATCACCCAGCAGAGAGTCTCGCGTGGTGATGACCCCGGTAGTCTGGGCAATTGAGAACCTCTGTAGGGACAAGGTGTCTCCGGTCAGAGTGTACGTCACAGTACTAAAGACAGCCTGCAAGGGGAGGGAAAATCAACATCATAAACAATATCAACACATTAAAGTCTACTGAAGTCTTTGGCTGTCGGGAGCTCTTTTTGTCATACCGATTCCTGTAGGAATCACCAGGAACAAACACGCTACCGACAGCCAAAAGGTTAAGTGTGTATTCAGTGAATCAGTGGATACGTTTTACAAAGAGTGTGTTTTGAATTCAGCTTGACATGGTGCTTTCAGTCGATTTTTACTCTGAATAAATGTCCTGCATAATGCATTTTTTTGTTGATTGTTTGTGTCTGTGTGTTTATCCTTTTGTTTGTTTTCTCCTTTTCCTTTTTCTTTCTTTGCTCCTTTTCTTCTTTGCTATTTGCTAGCACCTAACTCCATAACTCAAAGCCAGAAAGGTTGATGAGTCATAGCTCTGAAGACAAACTTACAGCCGTGTTGTCGTTGTCGTTCGCTCGCGCTGTGTAGACAGAGGTGCCGATGGTGACATTATTGTTGATATTGATGCTAAATCCGTTTGATCCAGTGTCCACAAATGATGGGCTTGCCACGTTACGGTTGACCGTGATGGTCAGAGGAACTTGGGTACGCTGCCCACCACCATCAACAGCCGAAATCTGAAGCTGTAAGCACACACAGAATGTGGTAGGTACAGTTTAACAATCTTGTGCATAAAGCCACCACGACTGCTTACAGTACTAGCAGGCTGCATGAACAAAGGTCTTAACCCATATTATACTGAGGCTAAAACGTGTACACTGTCATATGCAAGGTACATTATAGTACTTAGAGATAAGGATATAGAATATAGACCAATGGCTTTAGTTCAAGGCTGGTGCCAGAACAGTTTGGCGCCTTGAGGCGCCAAGCTATTCTGGCACTACCCTTAAACTATTTTAGTCAAACTTATTTCACACACTGGTGTATTCCGAATGATAAGGGTTAACCAATTCACTGCTGAGAAAAACTGAACACCACCCAACTGCAAGAGGTATAGATCCTCATGAGTCCCCACGGTTGCGCGAGCTCATAATAATAATAATATTGAGTATTTATATAGCGCTTAATCTTACTCAAAAGCTCTAAGCGCTTTACAATCTGTACACAAAAATAAAAATACAATGACATATGCACATAACAAACAAAGCACAATGCCCGAACACACCACTTTTACAATAAACTAAACAACAATACATACATACATCATAATTTATATTCTAATTAACATTCAGTCTAAACATGGAGGATTGCAGAACTACAACTAAGGCATCAAACACTGGCAGTTATTCAAAGTAAAGCTTGAAGAGGTGAGTTTTCAACGACCTCTTGAAGTCAGAGACAGACTCACTGTTTCTGACCTCAAGAGGTGTATTCCATAACACTGGGGCTTGATAAACAAAAGTGCGCTGACCAAATGTTTTAGTTTGGACAGAAGGTACACACAACTTCCGTTTATCAGAAGAGGAGCGGAGCTCACGAGAGGGTGTATACACATGCAGCAAAGAGGACAAGTATTCTGGGCTGGTGCCTGAAAGGCAGTTAAAACAGATTGACATAACTTTGTATTGAATACGTGAGGACACAGGTAGCCAGTGAAGGGACTTCAAGATGGGTGTGACATGCTCAGTCTTACGGACTCTCACAACAAGCCGGGCTGCATTGTTCTGAATTTTTTGGAGGCGATCAATGAGATACTGAGGGCAGCCACAAAGCAAAGAGTTACAATAATCTAGCTTGGACAGCACAAATGCACAAACTAGTGTTTTAGTGGCTTCCACGGTCAGCAGGTGACGAACTGAACTAATACGAAGAAGTTCCAGATAAGCGGATCTGCACACTGCACTGACATGCTGTGACATAGATAACTCGCTGTCAAGTGTAACACCCAGGTTTCTCACACTCGCAGAGAAGCCAATGAGTGTTCCATCCAAAGACAATGATGACGGTAAAGGCAGGGACGAAGATAATCTTGGATTAGCTACCAACATTGCTTCAGTTTTGCCATCATTTAACATCAGTTTGTTGGTGGTCATCCATGATTTGACATGGTCAATGCACTGGCTTATACTTTGGACGGCATTCACAGCTCGCTCGACAGTATCACTTTTGTACATCTGCGTATCATCTGCAAATGCATTATGGGAAATGGAGCGACTACAAATCAGGTCGGACAGGGGCTGAACATACAGTAAGAACAATACAGGTCCTAGGACCGAGCCCTGGGGTACACCAAACCGAAGAGGTGATGGCTCAGAACGACAGCCATCGACAGAAACAATCTGGGATCGTTCAGTCAGGTATGAACTAAACCATGCCAAGACTGTGCCTTCAAATCAATGCCAAATACAGATTGAAGACGGCACAGCAAAATTTCATGGTCAATAGTGTCGAACGCACTGGACAGGTCCAGCAAAGCAAGGACTGTGATCTTACGCTCGTCCAAAGCACAAAGCAGGTCATTGAATATCTTCAGCAAAGCTGTTTCAGTGCTACGATCGGGATGATATGCAGACTGGAATACACTGAACAGACTATTAGAGTTGACATGCTTTAAAGTTTGAACAAGGACAATTTTCTCAAGAATCTTTGATAGAAATGTAAGATTGGAAACTGGACGATAGTTTTTCAGTACATTTGGGTCTAAAGATGGTTTCTTCAATAGGGGTTTCACAAGTGCAGTCTTGAAGCTTTCAGAGAGAGAACAATAGAGTCCCGATAGACAATGAATTCAATAGAGCCGCATCAGTCATTAATTTACATCATTTTTTAATATCATATTTTGACCCCAATTTTACCCCCGTTAATTCTGAATCAACCCTTTGATTTTTAAAAACTGACAAGCATGACTGATGCGGCCTTATTGATCTGATTATCTATCGGGACTCTATTGTTCTCTCTCTATAACTATTGTCTCTGTCAACACCTAATGACCTTAATTAATTACTAATTACGGTCATTAACTTTTACATGACCGTTTCTCTCAATACTGCCAGAGTCGATTTCCGAAAAACTCACATGCTATGTCCCACACATATCATTTCAGTTCACGCATGACAAGACTCAATGCCAAACCCTCTTTCAATGAGTTGGGTAAAAGCTTTCACAGCGCCATTCACACGTCACGCGTCAAAAGGCCTATAGAATTGTGTTGTGCAGGGGGGGACCGCTCAGTGCAAACACTTGGCTCTGTATATACAATTGGCTCTGTTTAAGCACGACTCTGGAACATAACAAGTCAAACATACGTGCACATGCACAAGCACAGACACGCCAGTTGCAAACCAAGATAATTCAAGGGCAGTGCCAGATTGCCATACAAGTTATATACACAGGCAAACATACACACACACACACACATACCAACACATACCAACACATAAACACACACACATGCACACGCACGTACGTACATACTAACATAAACATGCATATACTGTCATTTGGTATATACTGCCAGAGACGATTTATGAGGAATAGATTTTTCTGTTAGCTAGCCTACCCTTTTACAGTAGACGTTTATGCATACAATTCAGTACACTGTCCCCATTTCTTTCATGCTACGCTTGACAAGAGAGGGTCTTTAGAATTTGTCGGGTAGGGGACAGCCCTGCGTGGGCACGTCCCGAGCATAATGGCTTGTTATTTCTTTTCATAACATATCTTTTAGAATTCTATGCAGACAGATTTCAATATGGTTAGGTCGTCGTAACTTGACTACAAAGATCTAAGTGCATTCATGTACACGGCGCTTTGAATCAACCCATACGTGGACAAAAGCCTTTGCGTTTCTATGTACACACACCGTCTGTTGCTACTGGCGTTATTTGCGCAACCAGCACCCTGGTCAGGTCGGGACCAAGTGGAACTTTCAAAACACACACACACACACACACACACACACGCACACACAGACACACTAACAACATAGACACGCATAAACAACTATCCGGTTTACAGAGCTGACGTCATACATCTCAACCGGCTAATAGTCCAATGAATAAATTATAAAAAAAACAACCGGTCACTTTCAAACACTAACCGGCAAGAATAAGTCCGATCCGGCAAAACCTGATCCTAAAATCGATCTTGGTCTTTCCAAAATGTTATGTCTAAATGCGGAACAAGCCTGACGAGTCTTATGCTACCCGACCAGACTTGTCGAGCAAGTTTTGTGAGCTCGGTTTTGTACACTATTGATTTTCAGTTGCCAGTGGGGTGACTGCGCAC
The DNA here is from genome assembly GCA_036245525.1 of Semisulcospira habei. Lineage (NCBI taxonomy): Eukaryota > Metazoa > Mollusca > Gastropoda > Semisulcospiridae > Semisulcospira > Semisulcospira habei. Next base: position 36,228,560 of record BTPG01000008.1, read on the forward strand.
GACACCGCGATCTATTCATATGACATTTCAAGCCCACTGCCAAGTGAGTGGCAACCCACACTTGATAATAAACAACATGAGAAACAGGTTTTGTTAGGCAGGTAAACTTTCTGCTTTCATGTCTGTTATAGGAACTGGTTCAAACTAGAATAGCTTTATTGTCAGTCTTTCGAATATAACCCAGCCCGCAGCAACGCGCCACCAAACATGAATATGGATTTTGGTGAAAACGCAATGAGACGTCATGCGACTCTCGGTAAGCAGTTTAGTGCTTGTGAAATGAAAAATGACAAGTATGTGCGAAAATTGGAACTACAGACAGAGAAAATACAGAAGTTGAAAAATAATTATACAGAACATATGAATAATGAAACAAAATTTGTGGATTTGCTTCTAAAGTATGAACGAAATAATGAGGTGTTTCCAAATGTGCAAAAACGGTATGCTGCATTTGCAGAAAAAAAAGAAAAAATTATAAGAGATGTTGCCCGAGAAGAGAACAAGGTGAAATCTATTGAAAAGGATATACAGATGAATACAAATACAGCAGCAGCAATTTTTGCTCAAATGGAAATATTAGAAAATAGCACCTCAGTCAAAGAAATGCGTACATCTATGGCACAGAGAAAAAAAGATATAGAGATGCAACCACAAGTGGTATCAATGGATACAACGGAGTAGTTTCACAGTGCTAGGCTGCTTACTGAGAATGGAAATTTAAGCGGTTACATTGCTCTCGGCTTTGTACATACCATCAAATTTTACACACCACAGAATATTTTTATCTTAGTGTGGTGTGTTGGAAAATCACTTTCACAATGGTATGCGTTTTCACAACGCAGCCCGGGAGTGCCATGTTCGAGTGTTTTTCCTAGGGATTGTACCACAGCTCAGCACACGGACACACACACACACAAACCACATCCGAGAGCACACATTTGGATTTTGAACATGTGGTCTTTGGTACATATATAGGTGACCACGAAAATTTTTCATCTACAATGAGCTGTCAAGGGTTTATGACCTTTCTGATGAGACTAATTAAGTCGAAACAGCTCCCCCGCCTTGGCTCAAAGGTAAGTGTTCCATTTTTATGTGTATCCAGGCTTTTGTAAACTTATCTCAGGCTGTATGTGTGCGGCACACGACTTGTGTGATAACTAGTATGTTACATCTGATGTTTCATTTGGCCCTCACTTGGCCAGGGTGTGTGATTTTTAATTTACTGCAAAGCCAATAATCTCCAATACTGTGTCAGGTATGCTTGCTTAAAAAGACAGGGTTATTGAACATGACACCACAATTGAAATCTGTGAAACATGTCATTTATAAGCCCACTGAGAGAGACACAATATTGGTCTGGGGTAAACTCAAAAACTATTGGCTACATTTTGCTGAATGGTACAAACGTATAAAGTTACTATTAATGTACTTCCTAGGAAACATGATTTTGCTTGATAACAATTTTTGTTTTTTGTTTTTAATTTTTTAATTACATTATAAATGAACCAAGACGAACTTCTTCTATTGAATGATATCAATGCTGTAGAGAACAAAGACTTAGACTCAAAAAAACAGCGGCTTTTGTCTGTGATTGTCTCAGGCAAATCAAAGGCTTATCTGGGTAGACAATACATGACAGAGGATATTGAATCTCTAAGCTCTGATGAACTAATCAAGCTTCATTCTAAATATGAAAACCACATTGCCTCACTAATGACTCGTGATTTAAGTCGATCTCTTGTATGCCTATACACAAAAGCAGTGAGTCACTTTCTACCTGTGGATAGTGACAGTTTATCACATGACCTTGAAAGTAATCCTATTGTTTCAAGTTCAATTGGTAAATTAGCATGTGTAATGTTTTACAAGTTTGGAAATTACCTTGCTCCTGTCGTAACATTACTAGTTACTGGGAGCCATATTGATTTCTCAAAAATAAATTTTACTGCAGAAGAAAATGGACGAAACCCAGACGACTCTACAACCGAACCCCGACCCTGTTTTGACACAGGTTCAAACTGTGACTAAGGCTAAAAGTCCAGGAAGGGTTGAGGCTGGAAAGAGAGTAGCTGCATTGAACAAACAAAGAAAGTTAGAACTACTGCAAAAGGTACATGTAACTGACCCACCGTCAATAACATCATTGGTGTCACTACCGTCAGGACAGCCAGGATCAACACACCCTCATCAAAGTGAGAGACAAACAACTAAGTCTGACCCCCGCCCTGACCCTGACCCCGAACCTCAATCAACAAAATATATAATTGCCGGATTTGTTGTCGGATTTGGTTACGTAGGGTATCAATTATACAAAAAATACAAACCACAGACTCGTACAGTGACCAAAAAATCAGACACTCCAAAAACAAAACCAGAAGTCGCCACATTACCAGTAACACCCAAAGCCGTTGACCCATTTTATATGCAGTAAATAAAAATATTATTTTAATTTTTCTTGCCTAAGAAATGAATGACTCAAAGAACATGATGAACCTTGTGTATCACTCTGCCGTAATCAGCGGATTATCAGTAGCTTATTCTATGCTGGGGAAAAGTCTACTCAAAATGAAATCAGCAGACCTCAGTAGACTCGATTTTGAAGACAGCGCTAAGCTAATTGTAGTTGTAACAGCGTCGATTGCGACAAAAGATTTTCTTGTCAAGCAGGGAATTATTCCCGAAAATGTTTCTATGTAAATAAAAATATTATGGCGACGATAGCTATTATGATAGGAGGTGCTATGGTTAATGCTCTGGCATTTAGTGGCTCTAATTATCTCTTTTCAAAAATGGGTAGAGAAGAATCTGCAGAAGAATTAAAACGTCATAATGAAGCATCTGAAAAATTAGCGCAGGCAGAACAGGCGTATGAAAAGAATAGAATTGAGAAACTTGATTTCATCAATGAAAAACTCAGACTTGAAGGCCACGCACAACATACGTTTTCAAATACAGACGAAGCAATCAGGGAATACTATCTTGTCACAGGTGAAGACATGACTATCCCGAAACCAAAACTAAGTGACTATTACAAACCAAGCACACAACAAAGAAACGGGGA